>JAWVGU010000086.1:0-361044 GCA_037039885.1 Miamiensis avidus
ACCCCAACCCAACCCCAACCCCAACCCCAACCCCAACCCCAACCCCAACCCCAACCCCAACCCCAACCCCAACCCCAACCCCAACCCCAACCCCAACCCCAACCCCAACCCCAACCCCAACCCCAACCCCATACTATTTATATTATTAATTTTTATTTAATGTAAATAATATTAAATAATTATTATTAGTATTATAAAATTAATATGAAATGTATATTATAAAAATATATATTTAAAAGATGAAAAAAGTAAAAATCTGATCAATTTAATATATTTATTTACTAAAATTTATATTAAGTATTTTTACCTCAAAAATTGTAATCACTATGTTCGTGATTATAAACTCTTATAATAGTGATTATGATTACCAACTTAGTGATTATGAAATCACAAAATTAATGATTATTAAATATTATGAATCTAATACAATATATATATATAAACTATAAAAGCAAATAAAATTATTTAGATTTTGATTTTTTCTTAATGATATTATTATAAACATAGAGTCTCATCTTGCAGTTAAATTAATAGCAGAGCAGTTTATGCAATGTTTATAAAATTAGCTAAAACAGATAAGTGAGGATATCAACAGCAATATATCTTTGTGTTTTTTTCCCCGTAATCCAAACTATTAATTATTTTATTATTATAATTTTGGTTTATATAAATGATTTCCCTAATTTACCTCATCCTTACTCGTAGTTATAATAAACTAAAAAAATATAAAAGTGATTGATTAAAATAATTGTATATTTTCATGTGTTATTGAATGACTTTATAAGACACTTAATAGATATGGAGACAATATATTCTACTATCATACAATTTAACTTTAGAAAAGTTATAGTTTTTTGTAAATATAGAAATCATTTATAAATCGAAAATTATATTTCATTTCAATAAACATCAATCTAAGACTATTATAATAGCAACAAGAGTTTGTAAATGGAATTTTAATAAGATAATTTAACATTCCAATAATTATATGATCTGGATAAAATTTAATTAGAAAAAAAATCCTGTTACATCTTCATTCATAGTAAATAAAAAGAGGATTATAAAGTACTTAAAATTACAATGAATTTAAACATGTCAATAGAGGGAAAATTCCATACTTTGTATGATGTTAGGTAGTTTCAGATATGTCCAACATTATAAAAAATCATTATTTGAATAATAAATAAGGAATTAATATACTTTTTATGATATAGTTTCAAATCAAATTAATTTGATATAAAGAAATATTTACATATATATAAATAAATAAAAACTAAACATATTTAAATATTATAGTATATTAAAAAAATATTTATTGTATTAATATATATAACCTATATTAAAACAGTAAATATTTTTATAACATAAAACTAATATAAGTTATCAATAATTAGTTAAATTTTTTTTATAATCAATAATATTAATTATACTTTTGATACTATTATTCTGGTTCGAAGAAGGAGTTAATGAAACTTTATCGTTTGTATATTAGGGATTTATATATGCTTAATTAAGGTTTTTAGAATTCTGATTATTGCTGGCAGTATTTCATTTAATGGTGTAGTTCCCATATTCTTTAGTAATTTTTATTTTAACATGGTAATTTTTATTATTATTATGGTTATTATTGTTGCGATTGATAAATTTTTTTTATTCATCAAGAGAAGGTAGGTTTTTGAAGTCTACATCTTCAAATTTTACAATATTTTTAGTATTATTTTACATGACTTAATATAATTTGTATCTTATTTCTTTATAGTTTTTTTATATTAATTTATTTTATTATTTTTTTTACTTTTTTATTACTGTTGTAATCAATCCCTTTAAAATTTAATTTCTTTAGCTTTCTCATATTATTTGGGGGTATGTCAAACTATGTCTGATATTGTCCGATCCGTCGGACCATATCGGACATTATGGAAAATCAATATTTTCATGATTCATCGCATAACCCGGGTTCATTTTTAAATTCTGATAGCGCCAAAGGGTTTTTCAGGATGAATTTTTATGTTTAGTCGCTGGAATTTATATAATAATAAGTTTTTCTTTGTTTTTATCTACTTAAAGTCCATAGGACAAAATTGGACAAGATCGGATAAAATCGGACAAGATCGGATAAAATCGGACAATATCGGACATATGCTCCAATCGTGTAGATCGATCATAAAACATATTTGTAGCCTAAATGCGCACCATATGAAACCATTTTGAGCCATATCTGACCCCTTTTCGAGACATCAATAGTTCGTATATTAAAAAAAAATTTTTATATTTTTTCAGGATTCATCACACTATTCGGTGTCAATTTCAAATTCTGACATTACCATTTTCTGGACATATTTTCATATATTACTATTGAAATACTATATGGTATTTATTTTTTCTAAGTTTTTGCCTCTATGAAAATCCATCGGACAATATCGGACTTAATTTTCCATTTTATCGGACAAATATCGGACATTTTCAAACTGTACTGTAACATCACAAAACACATTCATTATCCATACAGACATCATATAGAACCCTTTTAGAGCTATTTTAACAGTCCTTCATCCCATAAATAGTCCAAAAAATTGTGAATAAATTTTTCATTTTTTTCAGGATTCATGACATAATTTGGGGTAATTTGAAAATTTTGGCAATATTAAAGTTTTTTTTTAGATAAACTTGGATGTTTTGTCACCGAATTTTTTATAATAATTAATTTCTATATGTTTTGAAAATTTAAATAAATATATTTATTTTATATTGTATAATAATTTTTCTAAATTTTATTTAAAATTTAAAAAAATATCTAATTTTTAAACATAACAAAAAAATAATATATATTTTAATTATTATTTTTCTATCTAAATATTGATAATTCATTTATTTAATGAAAAAAAATATATATTTTTAAACTGGATAATATTTATAAAATTAAAATTTTGATATAAAATTTGTGAACTCATTATTTTTTGAAGGTGTATCAAAAATACTCTAAAAGGATTTTATAAGAAGTACTATATTAATGATCCTATATAAATTTTCTGAAGTTATATCACTGTCTGGCATTGTCCTATGGTCGCCAGATAATGTCCGATAAATGTCCGATATTGTCCGATAGATTTTCACATAAGCTATAGTATATATAATCTTATTGTTATGCAAAATCCAGTGGTAAAAAAGATAAAAATATATCCAGAAAATGGTAATGTCAGAATTTGAAATTGACACCGAATGTGTGATGAATTCTGAAAAAATTTAAAATATTTTTTAATATACGAACTATTGATGTCTCGAAAAGGGGTCAGATATGGCTCAAAATGGTTTCATATGGTGCGCACTTAGGTTACAAATATGTTTTATGATCGATTTACACGATTGGAGCATATGTCCGATATTGTCCGATGGACTTTAAGTAGAAAAAAACAAAGAAAAACTCATTATTATAAAAATTCCAGTGACTAAACATAAAAATTCACCCTGAAAAACCCTTTGGCGCTCTCAGAATTTAAAAATGACTCCGGGTTATGTGATGAATCATGAAAATATTGATTTTCTATAATGTCTGATATGGTCCGACGGATCGGACAATATAAAAAGTATTTGCCAGTTCCCATACCTTTCTTTTTTATTTGATTTTCATCGATGTCGTGGCGTACATTTCTGAAATAAAAACCATCACTATATAAGCAAAATGGCTATGGATATTAGTATTAGGACATATGATAAAGCAAGTAAATAAATATTTGGTAAGGAATGAAAAAAGACAGGAGGATCTGATATTCAATTTTTTTTAGAGTTTACAAAAAATTATATTTTACAAAAGCATTTGAAAAACAAACTAACTTAACTTCTTTATTTAAACTGCTAATATTTTGATTTTAATAATACTTAATATGTTAATTTTAAAGGCGAGTTATTATGATATAGTTTATTTAGTGATTATGAAATATTTCCTTAGTGGTTATAAACTTTACAATGTCAGCGATTATAATCATTACTCAAAATCAAATTAATTTGATATAAAGAGATATTTACATATATAATAAATAAAAACTAAACATAATTAAATATTATAGTATATTAAAAATAGATATTTATTGCATTAATATATTATAACCTATATTAAAACAGTAAATATTTTATAACATAAAACTAATATAAGTTATCAATAACTTGCTAAATTTTTTTATAATCAATAAAGTTAGTTATAAATAAGTTAAGATATAATTAGTTATTATGCCATACATATTATATATATATATTTATCTATTAATTATAATTATATTCATTTTTTAAAAATGAAAGCATTTTGTTATTAAATTAATACGTATTAAATTCTAAAAAAATTTAATTTTGGGTATCTTTACTCATAAATGAAAAACTATTTTATTTATTATGATATTATATACGATAATTTTTTTATTTAATTAGTTTTAAATTTAATTTTATTATTCATTATAATGAGAATTCTAATTTAATGAAGTGTTATTTTAAAAACTGCTGTATTTATTCAAGTTCTTAAGTAAAGTGAGATATCGTCATTATTTTTTTTCTTCATCATTTTCATATTTTTGATCATTTATCTATTAATATTATATACAAATATTTCATTATAATTCAATATTAATATAAGAATATATACCTTTTCAAATTAAACAGCCAAATATGTGTCAGAATCAATATTTTTCAATAAAGATTTATAATTCTCAATTTCATCATTTAAATTTTTTATCTTATCTTCTTCTTTTTCTTTAAGTCTGACTTTTCTTCTCTTAAATCATATATGACGCTTTCTAAATCAGAAATTTATAAGTTTTAAGATTGTGATAACTATTCTTAAACCTTCAACTATAAAAAATTATTATATGTCATAATTTATAATAGGTGTATAAATACTATAATATATAAATAAAATAAATATACTTTATTTTTGAAATCTTAAATTAATTATTCTTATTATTAAATTTAAGTTTTCTCTTAAATTATGCTTTTTTCATATGATTATATTTGATTTTAAAACTATTCTTAAGTTTTTTCTGTAATATCTTTCAAATCACTTTCTTTATCCTCTAGTTACTTTAATTCTTTTTAATAATACTACAATTATTATTACAATTCTCCAATTTAATTTTTAAATCCTTCAATTTTTATTGATTCTTTTTAGTTTTTTCAGATGTTATTTATTCAAATTCACTTATTTAAGAGTTATCCATTTTATCTTTCAAATTCAATTTTTATGTATTATTTTAATAAATTTATTTAATTTTATTTTGGAATAAATAATTATTAAGAATTATATTAAATATTATTTAAGGAATGAGAATAGTGTACTTTAATTAAGGGTATTAAAAACTTACCTCATATTAAATTTAATGTGTGTGTGTATATATATATAAATATTTACTTTTAATTTATATATTATTACTACTAATTTAAAATTCTATACATTATATTATAATATAAAGATTAAAATTTCAAAAATTTTTTTATCTTCCAATAACTTGACCTGAGTTTTAGGCATCATCATCAGAATTGTCTTAATCTTCATTTTAAATTTTCTAATCTTTAGATTTATCATCTATAAACTAAGACGATTTTGGAATTTAGTTATTACTCATTTAAGAATACATATTGAATAATTTATCATTCTTATTTTTATTTGCTAATTCATCCATCATTTTTATAAACTCCATTAGGGATTTTTTATTTATTAATATTATGTTTAATTGCTCTACATTTATTATTATTTTAGTAATTATTATTTTTCTAATTCGGCTTTATCTATTCCTTTTTGCATAAACTTTAAATTCGATAGTCCTTTTCCATCCATTTTATAAAAAAATACTAATGTAGTAAAGATAATTTACTTTTTATATATTATACTATTTTGATTATTTTATTTTATTGAAACTATAATTAATTAGTAAAGATAAATATATAATTTTGATAGAAATCACATAATTTTCCTTTTAATAATAGAGTTTTATTATATTAAATTATTTACATATATAATGCTAATAAACCAAATAAATATTTAAATATAATAATATACTATCAAAAAATATTTAAGGGATTTCTAATCATGTCTTAATATTCTTTAGAATCTTTTTCCTATTACAATATATTTTGGTATTTTTGTTCATTATTTTTATCATATATTTTGCTATCTCTTTTATAATATCTATCATATGCACTTTGTTTAGTTATATAATCAGTAGCTATGCATTCTTTTGAAAATTTATCTAAATTTCCACCAAATCTATTTTATTAATTTATACTGGTTTCTAAAGGCATTTATTGATAGAATACTCTAGGAATTTTTTCTCCATAAAAGGATTATCTTGATTTAGGATTATTAGAATCGTAATTATCAACAAATTTACTTTACTGTCTTTATTACAACTCTACATTATCTTTTATGTATGATTTATTTAATTCAACGTTATATATGGGATCATTATAGGGTATATTTTTTTTCTAATACTTATCAAAACTTTGCCTTCTTTTATATAAATTTACATCTTATAATTTATCATCTATTAATTTACTATTAAAATTGTTTTATTCCGAGTAAAAACGGTCTGTCTCATGAATTAAATCTGAGCTCTATTTTCTTTGATTTTTATATATTCTAGAACTTCTTGGATTTTCATGTTTTTCTGATCTATAGTCATATTTTTTTTATTCTTAATTAATATATTGATCAAATACATTTCGATTATATGGGAAAACTCCATAGTTTTCTTGCTCTTCCTAGTATCTGTATTAAAATTAATCTGAATATTTAGGATGCTATTCCCTTTGTTAAATTCTTCTTTTTTCTTGTTCTATTACAAAATTTCTTTCATCTTCTATTTCTTATTTCAGTAAAGCTTTATCTCTAAAAATTTTAATTATAATTATTATGTATTTATTATATCAATTGTAATTACCTATCTAAATTGTTTTCATATTCATTTTTATAAATTCTATCTTTTTTATATAAATAATTATCTCTAATTTCTCTCAAAGCTTCACCCTAAATATCATCTACTAATTTAGCCTTAACCGGAGAGTACATTAATCTTCTTGGTCTTTTATTATTTTAAAAATTATAAACCCATCAAAAATTATACGATAAATTTTTACAAAGTTAATTCGTCTTCATATTCATGGTTATATATTTCATTTAATGGATGCTGCTATGTTTATAATTATTAAATCTCATTAGGTCTTTAAAACATTTAATGTTGAAAATTAGGATGTATTTATTATTAGAAATGATGGGGCTACTACATTGGGAATTAATATTATTAAAAATACATATGTAAGTTTTCCTCTGGGATTATTCTAGCTCCTAATGGAATTTGCTAGTGTACAACTTAAAAGGCAATAAAGGTTATTTTTAAATAGGGCCTTAATATAGTTATTAAGGGATATTATGCATGGGTACTTATTTTATGTCCTACTAAATTGGATTATGAGAATACTCTTCTTATATATTAATGTGTGGCTATTGAGTGGTTAGCTATTTATTTTAATTAGACATCTCATATGATTATTATTATGATTGATTTATATTTTATTGACCTTTATTTGAATCACAGTTCTAATATGTAGTTTTATTATTATTATGAGAAAATTCTTTTATTAATGTGAATCTTTAATCATTATTCTTCTGTATGGTATCAAAATTTCTTTTTTCTATTGTGCTAATTGGAATTCTATTGCAATTTACTATTGGCTCATTATAGGTATGCTAATTATAATTTTCTTATGCTTTGGAATTGGTGAAAGAATTTCTTTAATTAGTTAATTAAGCATCTTGGCTTAAAGATTGAGGTTCTTCTTTTATTTAATTATCGTATTCATTTTAATCATATTCATTTTTAAATTTTGGTTAATGAGCATAGAGAGGTTCATATACAGGCATCGAAGCTGCTTATTCTGAAGGCACCCCAAAACTATATTTATTTCCTATATTGATAGCTTTATAATCTTATGACATTTGTATTTTATTTATATTTTATTTATAATTTATACTATAAAATAATTTTTAACGTTTTAATTAATTGAAAATTTAACTTAAAGCAATAAAATAATTTTATTAATAATAACATTCTATATAAATTATCTATTTATTCATTTTATTCACTTAAAATAGTATCTGAATTTTATACTATATTGCTAGTTTTTATAATTTTTTTATTTAAAGAGTTTAAGTATGATTCAGATGTTTATAATTAGCATTAGAACTGATTAAATTCGTCTGCTATTTTCCCCATGCTATTTTTTAAATAAATGTAGTAAGATTCTAAATCTACTAATTTTTCTAATTGTTCTGGGAAATTATTAGCAGATGGAGGCATATTATTATAATCATAGAAGTTACATTATTTTTTAGATTCATCTAGTTTTAATTCATATAATCTGATCAAAAGGAATTACTAAATAATATTTAAAAATAAGAAAAATATATAATGTTTACTTACTACTTTCGAATTAGATAATTTTTAGCAAATTTTAATTTTGCAATTACAATATTTCATTATTTTAAACATTATATAGAACTATTGTATCATCAAATATTAATACTTTATTAGATAAATTCTATAAATGATGAGAAATGGATATATAAATTCTACCTATAAAATATTCAAATTTTAATATATAATTACTATTGTATCTCTTTTTAGCATTTTTAAATTACCTATATCATTTTCGCAACCTTCACAAAATATCTGTTTATAAATATTTCCATAATCAAAAGATTAAGGACTTCCAATCTAGTGTTGGTTAGATATTTTGAAATTTTTGGAAACTTTTTCAAATTCAACTAGCTTTTAATCATGCTCTTAATTATAATATATCTATTTTGCTTATTAAAAGGGGAAAAATATCTTATTACAATATTAACAACAAACCAATAAATTTTAATTTTCTAATTTGTTTGAAATTAAATAATATCATTAAATTATTATTATTTTTCCACTTAATGACTAATTATTTTTGGTTTAGATGGGCTTATAACTTTTTTTTGCATTTTTTTTTCTTTTTTCGATATTAAATATAATTTAATTTACTAGAATTTTGTTTAAATAAGCCGCCAATTGTCTAAAACTCTATTAAACATGCAGTTAAATTATTATTAAGAATTTATATGTGTATCAAAATTATATATTAATTTTTTAATAATAATAATAAAACAAAATAATAATTTAATTTATTCATAGTTCTGATTCTATCATTAAATAGTTTTCAATAATATGATTAACTTTATTATAAATTTTTTTATCTTCATCAAGTTGCAAATTTTCTAATTATGCTATTAAATTGAATCTATCAAATTATATAACCATTATATTTTATCCTGAACTTGTGTATACATCTTTAAATTTATGCAATATACTTTCTATACCATCTAATAATCCCAATTTTATAGAAGACTCCTTTTGTAATAAATAAAACATAAGTTAATAAAAAAAACTAATGTTCTAAAAAATTAAATTTACTCCTTTAATACTAAGAGCTAATACAGCAATACTTAAAAATTCATTTTCTTTCATAAGTTTTCCTTAAATTTGATCTTCGTTACAACTGCACATTAAATTTCCTACCGCTATTAATAATTCTCTTTATATCTTAAAGAATATAATAATAAAATTTTATATATATATATTAAATTTAATCTTATTTTACTTCATAACTTTCTTATTACACCAAAACCATCATTTTATGGAAAATATTATGTACTAATAAATACTATACTTATATAGGACTAGCGGCACATATATTGCTTAAAGCCCATGCTATAGTTTTTTTAATTTATTCATTCGGAGAGGAGAATCTTAGATACAAAATATCTAATACATTCAGATCTAATAATTCTTGGATTACTTCATCTTTTCCACTTAATAAGTTACTAATCTAAAAAATATAAATATAAATAGCTTTTGATGAAGCATTTATATTTTTTATTTACAATTCTTAAACATAGGAAACTAAATTAAAGATTATCATGCATTATGTTATCTACAACCAATTTAAGGCGTTTTTTTTCGAAAATTCTAACGAATTCACTTATATAATAATCGTTACATTCAGTTGAATAGTACAAAGCCCATAATATATTTCCTATTATTTCTAAATCGCAGTAATCATCAGTCCAATAAGTATCAAATATTTCTAATAGCATTGGTCGCAAACCATCTAGCTTTTTATTTAAAGATTTAAAATCATTTAAATATATAAGTTAAATAGTATTAATAAAATAAAAATTACAATCGGTCTCCAGGATTTAATTATTGGATGTTTAATAAGTCTACTTACAAACCAAGTAAAAGATTTATTAAAATCCAATACCAGTTAATGTGAAGCACTATTATATATATGTAGTTTGCTCTATTAATTTAACCCTTCTTAATTCATTTAATAATAAGTAAAATGATCAATTTATCCTTAAAGATATCTAAAATTTTAGTTGACTTCAATCAATAAAGAAGTAATTGAGTTATTCATCAAAAAAGCCTTAACCTGTAAATTAACATGTTTATCAAAATTTCCTATCATGTTAGCAAAACAAAATACTATGCTCTGTTTATAAAATAAATATTTTAACACTCATTTATGTTATGAAAAAAATTAATTATTTCCAATTTACTTCAACAACTCTGAATTATATTAAAGACTAACTAATTATAATTTCTATTTATTTAAGTCCCTGTGGATTATTTTTATATAGCTTTTATCTATTTCTGAAAATGTGTTTTTTACTACACTTATATCAATACAAATTGATAATGTTTGTAACAGTATTTCAATAAAACCTTCATCATGATTTACAACATCTTTCACAAACTTATCACTTGAAGAGCATATGTTTGCTATACTAGATATTACATTATACAATAATTCTGGAGAAGATTAAACTAAATCCTTATTTTTGCATATCTTTGCAAATAAATCTAAATAATTACATCTCAAAATTAAGGGAATCTATGATATATTATTATAAGAATAATTTAATTTATTATAATTTATACTATTTTACATGATTATGCATTAGGGTACTTTCATCAGCAGTTAAAAAATTAAATAAAATTTATAATTAATTTTTTAGTTAAGCTATGTCTTAATCTATCAATGATTAATTTATACTAGTATAAAGTTTTTCAATTTCTTCTTATCCTACCTATTATATGAAAAATAAATGAGTAAATAGTACCTAATTTTACTTTTATCATATTATCAACTAGATGTAATAAATTACATAACTTTTAACTGAAAATATAGACATTTAATTTTATTCCTAGCTTTAAGAAACGGTGTTTTAATCATTTTGAAGAGCTTATTATTCCTATTAAACTATTAACTTTAATTTATCTTATTCATCTTAATTTAGTAGATCTTTTTTGCTTTAATGATAATTTTATCCATTAAAGTTTCTATTCATTAACTATTTTCTTTTTTGATCTAATTCATTTTTATTGTTTTACTTTCTAATATTTACTCTATATTCATCTCTTTTAATTTTAATAACATTTTAAAGTTATTCTGACTCTTTTTCTTATTTTTTGTTAAAATCTTCATGGTATTAATTTTATATTTGATTTTATTAGAATAAAGATGTTTATTCTTAACTATTTAAATCTTGCATGTTATTTTCTTCACATTAATGCTGTATATTATCTTATTATTGTTATGTAAAACCTTAATTTTATTATAAATTGTCTGAAGCTTTATTTAATTGTTCCATGGAAGGTTAAGAATAATATTTTATTTTAAAATGTATATTTATTTGTATTATTGATAAGTCTAATATGGAATTGTCACTAATTTTTCACTTATTCATATATAAAATTAATAATTACCGCGTAATAAAACACTATATGGTTCTATAATGTTTAAATATAAATATTTTAAAGTTAATATAAATATAAAATAAAAAAGGTGAAAGGATATTAAATAAAACATTCTTATTATTGAGTATACTCCTATAATTTAACAAAATTAAAAACATTAAAAATATAATCTCAAAATTAAATATAAGTTTTGTTTAATTTAATATTGTAATCAATTTTCTTCATTATAAATATCATTTATATAGTATTATATAATATTAATTTCATATAAAATAATAATATTATCAAATATATATAGTTAATCCTAATTTTTATAAATGTTATTTTCCATAACAGTAATTTCATTATTATAAATATATATAAAAAAATATAATAATAATTAAATACCCTAAATTCTCACTAAAAAAAAAAAATTATCAATATAAAAAAAAATCTACTAAATAAATGGGAGATTGTTGCTCTAAAAATGATCAGCAGGGATAAAATGGTAATATAGATAGATTAAATTCATTTATAATAATCTAAACTTAAAAATAATATTTATTGAATTTAGTTATTTGAAATTTTATTTTTTTATGCATTAAATAATTTTTAATCATTTAGAAATTTTTACTTCTAATATAATAAATCACAAAGAACTAAAAAAATGAATAAAAAAGAGATAGCTTTAAATTATGAATAGAAAGTAAGGGAGTTAGAGTATACTATTAATGATCTACATGATAAAATATCTCTTGTTAGTCAAAAGATAAAATTTTATTATCAAAATAAATAGAAATTTTGGAAAGAAGAAACAGAGAATTATTAGTTGAGTTGAACAATGTAAAAATAGATATAAGGTAGAGATATAAATTTTTAATAAAAATATAGATAAAACCATCATTTTTACTACTGATATTAGTAGATGTCATAGCACAACGAATGGGGATTCTATTAATATTTATGATGAAGAAAACGGAACTTTATTAAGTAAAATAGGAGGAAAATAAAATGTAGAACTTTTAGTCAATGAATTTTATGATAAAGCTTTAAAAGATAATACAATAAAAAAATTCTTCAGGAATATAGATATGGATAAATAAAGGTATGATTATATAGTAATGTGCTTTGTTTATATTTTTTTTTATAAAAAGGAGTTAGCTTTCATCATTTTTAATAGAGCAGCTAGGAGGTCCAAAAATTATATTGGTATTAATACATAAAATAATAAAATTTTATTTAATTTATATTATATCAAAGGAAATGATATTTTAATTCAAAATATACATCTTTTTAGGAAAGGATATGATAGCAGCTCATAAACACTTAAAAATAAATGATCAAGACTTTGATAATTTAGGTGCAATTTTTAAAACATCAATGTAATAATTACAAATTAAATCATCAGAAATAAAAGAGATTATGTAATTTTGGGAAAAATAAAGAATTTTAATTGTACAATAAGAAAAACTCAAAGAATAATTGAATGAGTAGAAATAAAAGAGTAGCAAAGAATAAATAAAAAAAAAAATGATATAAATCTCAACATTGATAGTGGTTAAAAAGTAGAAAATTATGATAATAATTAAAGTTTGTATAGTTAAATAGGAGGGTCAGCTGCAGTAGATGCTGCAGTCGAATTATTTTATAGGAAAGTTTTAAATGATAAATTAGTGAATAAGTATTTTTAAGGAATTGATATGAAGAGGTAAATTTAATAGTAAAAAAGTTTTCTATCTCATGCTTTAGGTGGTCCTGGTAATTATTTAGGTAAAGACATGAAAACAGCTCATAAACATCTTAATTTAAATTCCAGTCACTTTAACTGCATAGTGCAGCATTTAGTTGATACATTAACAGAATTGAATGTATAAGACAGCCTAATATAAAAAATTGGAAAATTACTTAAATCATTAAAATAAGAAATAGTTCAAGATTAATAATAGACTATATATGACAAATTGGGAGGCTAATAAGGATTATCAATTATAATAAATAAATTATATGAAAAGGTCTTAAAGTTTGATAAATTAAGAGGGTTTTTTAAAGATACAGCCATGGAATCATAAAAAGATTAAGTTATTATATATATTTGTGGTATTTTAGGGGGGCCTTAATAGTAAATATATATATATATTTCTATCTCATAAAAATTTAGCTATTTCTTTTCAGGTATTCAGGAAAATCAATGAAAGAAGTTCATTAATCAGTGCTTATATAAGAGGAAAGTTTTGATTTATTTGTGAACTTATTTTCGAAAACATTATTTGAGTTGAAAGTTTCAAAAGAAATCGTGGATGAAATTTTAATATAACTTGCAAAAATGAAATTTGATATAAGTATGAAAAAGTAATCCATTTTTGATAAAATAGGTGGATAAAAGGCTGTAGATCAGGCAGTTGATAAATTTTATTCACTTGTGACAAAGGAATCTTCAGTAAAACATTTTTTCACTAATGTGAATATGTCAATGCAGAAATAAAAATTTGGTTAGTTTTTTTCAATGGCAATTGGAGGAGAAGTTAAGTAAGTTAAGTTAATTTAATTAATTATTTTTTCTTTACTATTATATTAATATGTGAAGATATACTGGAAAAAATATGCGAATTGCTCACTAACACTTAAAAATTACTAATGAGTAGTACGATAATGTTGTAAAATTAATGATAACAGTATTAAATGACATGTCTGTAGAATTGGAACTTATAAATGAAATAAGTGATTTACTAGTTCCATTACGTGAAGATATCGTGTATGATAATTCATTATTCAAAAAATTAGGGGGATAAGAAGCTTTAAAGGTTTTAATAGAAATTTTTTACTAAAAAATATTAAAAGAACCTAAACTAAAAGGATTTTTTAAAAACATTGATATGAAACTATTATTAAGACATTAACTTCATTTTATGAAGAAGGCTTTTGGTGGTGCAAACACGTATAATATATATTAAACATTTTTTTATATATTTAAAAAAAAATTTGATTTTATATAAATATAAATAAATTTATAGATATACCGGAAGAGATATGGCTACAGCTCATAAACATTTAGGAATTAAAGAAGAACATTTTGATTTAACCTTACAGTTATTAATTGCAGCTATGAAAGATGTAAGAATATCATAAGATCACTAAGATTAAGTATCGAAAATAGTAAATTCATTAAAAGGGGACATAGTATAGTCTAAAGAATAAAATCCCGAATAAAGCAATGCTTAGTAAACTTTGCATAAGAAATTAGGAGGAGATCCAGCAATACATACTCTGGTTGATTTGTTTTATGACAAACTTTTGGCTGATAAAAAACTTTCATAATATTTTAAAAATACAGACATGAAGAAATAGAGAAATTAATTAAAGGTATTTTTAATTTAGGCTTTTGGGGGAGATAAAAAGTAATAAAATTATAAATAATAATATTTCTTTTTATAAATTTTTCATATATCCCCTATTTTTAAATTTAGTTATCATGGTAGAGATATGAAGTATGCACATTAAGGCATTTAAATAACTCAATCTTTATTTTAAGAAGTTATTGGTGTTCTGATAAAATGTATGGAAGATATTAAGGTCTAAAAAAATTTAATTGATGAAACCAAAGAAGTTATAGAAACAGTTAGAGGAGATATAGTAAATTCAATAGAAAAAGATGTGCCTATTATAGAGCAGTTAGGAGGATTATAAAAATTAAAATAAATGTAATTTAAAAATTATATTTTATACATAACAATGTCCTATATCATTTATTTTTTAGAATTGATAAAGTTCATGAATTAGTACTTAAGGATGATACTTTGAAAAAATTTTTTGAAAAAGTAAATAATAGTGTACATATTAATATGAAAAATAAAATAATAGATTACTTAGATTAAGAATTAGGAGGAACAAGCAAGTAAAAATTATTTTATTTATTTTTTATAATTTAATTAAAAATTTATTTAAACATATTTTCTTATTGTTTATTTAAGATATAATGGTCCTAATTTAAAATAAACCCATCAAAATCTAAATATAAAAAAAGTGATTACGATAAATTTTGCTTGATATTAATAAAAGTAATGAAAGAAGAAAAGCTTCACCAAGGTTTGATAAAAGGAGTTGGTAAAGTAATTGATGGATTAAGGCCAGAAATATAAACATAAAAATGAAAATATGTAATAAATTATATAGTAAAAAAATTCTTAAATTATATATTACCAATACATATTAATAATTAATTAATTAATTAATTAATTATCTATCTATATTTAATAAGATATATATTATCATTTTCCTATATATAAAATCATTTACGAAAACTGTAAGCTTTTAATGTGTTGTATTTACCATTAAACTATTATTATTAACTAAAGCTTTAAAAATGTAAGTTCTAATAGCAATAAATAACGATATTAATTCAACGACTTTTTATATATTATAATATTAAAAGTAAAGCATACTAAAAAAAGAAAAAAATTAGAAATAAAAAAAAAAAAGAATTAAATTCGATATTTCCTTATACTTAATATGCTCAAATAAATAGTTACTAAAATGTAACATAATTATTTTATATTATTATTATATAGTAATTATTTTTATTATTTTTTGTAGACTTGTTATCGGAAGCCCCAATAATAAAGATGATTATTAAAAAGAAATAAATGATTAATCAGAGGAAATTTAGACTTCAGAATAAAATAGATTTAATCAATAAAGTGAATTACTGAATGAAAATATATAATAACTAGAATGTTAGTAAGACAAGTCATTGGAAAATAACTTTAAAAATCCCTCCTAAATAATACAATCTACTTTATATTAATAAAACAATACTAAATCTAAAAAATATTTATCAAGTTTACCAAAAACCTGTTTCACTAAGAGTTTGAGTATATATGAATTATTGTGTAATTGTCTGAAGATAAAGACTTAAGATTCTCTAAATGAGTATATAAAAAATAATTTAATAATAAAAATTATAACTTTTAAATCATTAAATAAATTTATGATTTTTAAATTTAGAAGTGTTAAAAAGAGCAGCGAAGAATTATAAATTTCTCCCATATAAACAAACGTTTAATTAATTACACAATTGTAGCTTTAAGAAATGAATAAATAACTACACATGCTAGATAATAAATAAAAGTTAATAAGAAAAAAATCTATAAAAAAATTAGCATATATTGTTCCTCCTTAAAAAGAATGCTATTATAATAAAAAAACTTTAATATTAGATTTAGATGAAACTTTAGTAAGTTCAAATATAAAACCTATCGAAAATCCTGATTTTGTTTTTACAGTAAAATTCTTACTAAATATAAGCATTATATACATTAATTATAAATATAAAATTGATAGGTAGTGATAAATGATAAGTAGATGACATTTTATGTTAAAATTAGACCTTTTGCTAAATAATTTTAGAAATTATGAATATTTATTATGAAATATTTATTTTCACAGCATCTTTATCAGAAGTATATATTTTTATTTTAAACAAGAAATAGAGATTAAATTAATAAAGTTATATTAAAATTAACTAGTATGCATCTAAAGTAATTTCTTAACTCGATCCAAATAATAATCTTATTTCAGAATGTTTATATAGAGAAAACTGTATTTTATATAAAGGAGGGTACACTAAAGACTTATCAAATTTAAATAGAAATATGGAATAGATGATTTTAGTAGATGTACAATATTAAAATAATTTATATATATCTTGATAATTTAAAATATAAATTTTAATAATTAAGAACGCTGCCCATTCATTTGTAAACTAAATAGAAAATGGATTACTTATCGAGTCTTTTTTTCATTTTACAAAAGATGATTCTGAATTATAAAAATTAATTCCATATCTAATATTCTTATCAAAAGCATCTGATGTAAGGCCAGTATAAGAGAAATACATTAAATTTATAAACTATTAATAAAAGTTTATCGAATAAGAAGAGCCTTAAAATTAGCAGTCTTTAAATAATGATATCAATAAGAATGTGTTATTTTAGGAAAAAATAATTAATGTTTAAGAAAAATAAGATCTCATTTAAAATGAAAAAAATAAAATTTAATCTCAAAATATTAATTTTGATGGATTTTAAAAAGTCATTATAAACAAAATTTTAAATATAATAACAATGCTATTTTTAAATAAAAATGTAGATAGGAATTATAAAACTCATAATCAAATTAAATATTTAATACGTAAAATGAACAGTAAATGATAAAAAAAAGAAATCGAGCAAAAGAAGTTAATGTATATAATATAACGAAGATAAAGAAAATAAATCAATATATGCTAACAATCAGATCAGATATGTGGAAAATTAAAATATTAAAAAAGAGAACAAATAAATTCAGATTAAGGAACATTAAATAAGAGATACTATGCAGTAACATTTCTTAGAAAATTTGAAATTAAACTAAAATAAAGAAGTTTCCAATATAGTACCAAATTAATAGTTTTTTTAAAAAAAAAATTTCTAAATCAAATAGATATAGAAATAAAATAATAATAGTATATTTTAAAATAATGAATAAGATGATTCTTTTTTGAAAAAGAATCCAAATTATATTTATTAAACATATGATATGTATAAAAATAAAAAAATTAATTTTCTCAGATTAAATTATAACAATGAAAATAATATTAACTCCCCTATATTTAAAGATAATTTGATATAGTGTATGGAATAATAATATAAATAAAAATTAATTTAAAAATGTGAATGATTAACAAAATAAATTAGTTATATAACATTTTAAATTCATAAAGCCCAATTAAATATGAAATTAACCAACTAATAATTCATTTTATATATTAAAAAATTATTTTAAATATTTGTGTATATTATATATTATATAAAATTATAAAGATTATCAAAATACTCTTGAAAACAGGTTAAATAAAGAATTATCTTATTAATTGTTTAAACTAGATTATTAAGTAAGTTATTGTAAATTTTCCTACTATTATTATTATTCTAAATTATCACTTATATTATTATTTTGGTCATTTTCTTAAATATTTGACTTTCTTTTATTATTATTAAAACTATTACTATTGTTTTATCCGTCAATTAAATGCAAGACTTGCTTGAATCCGTTACTGTTTTAATCTATAAAGTTGTTATTACTTTTTTCATTATAGATATATGGAAAGGGATTAGCAAAAGTATCATAATTTTTCATATTATTATTCATATTAATGTATTCTTTATTTATTTTAATTAGCTCTGTTTTAAATAATAGATTTGATGATTATTTTTTTTTATATGATTATAATCCCTTTAAATCTACCTTATCATTTTTTTTTAGAATTATTTAATTATTTATTTCTTCATTTACACAAATACCTTTATCCTTGCAACATATTTAGGATTCTATATCATATTTATTGTTAAATAAGTATGAAGTATCTGTTGATATATTGCTGAAATTAGATTAAATACTTTTCTTTCCTTCTTAATCATCTTATTTTTATTTTTCTGGTGTGTTATAATCTTATTAATGGTTAGAATTTTCTTTCTATGTTAAATCATTAGTTGTTTCTGATATCATCGAATTTTTATGAAAAGCATCTATATCATTTTATAGTTTTTCTTCTTTAGATACATTTTCAATTACTTTGAAACTATGATCTTCCGTTTTATTAAATAATTTTTCTTCTTAATTTTATATACTAAGGTTCTCATATTTCTAAATTTATTCATTAGCCTATTAATTTGTATTTATATCATTAGACTAAGTTAAGTCCTCGGTTATATTATTGTCAGTGATTTATAATTTAGTTTATGTTTTTTTTAGCTAATTAATTTAAATATCAGATATTATATTTTCTTTATGTTTCTATTATAGGTTATTTAGATTATTCTTATCTTACTCTTAAGAATACTATCCTACAGCTTGATTTTAAATATCAGATGTTTTGCTTTATAAAGTTTTCTATTTTAAGCTATTTCTATCATTATCTAACTCTTAAGAGTTTTATCCTACACTTTTAAAAGATTCTTAATTGATATATTTTTCATCATTATTATAATCTCCATCTTATTTTTT
This sequence comes from Miamiensis avidus, assembly GCA_037039885.1. Lineage (NCBI taxonomy): Eukaryota > Ciliophora > Oligohymenophorea > Philasterida > Glauconematidae > Miamiensis > Miamiensis avidus. The sequence goes on from JAWVGU010000086.1 coordinate 19,848, forward strand.
GGAATTTTATTCTATATCAAATATCTATTATTATTAATTTTCTAAGTAATTATCATTACATTAATATTATTATTTCATTTCATTATTTTTTGTATTATATTCGATATCCAATTATGTTGTATCTTGTTTTTTATAATTTTCATTACATAATTAAGTTTCAATTTTTGTTTCTAGTTATTCCATTTAACAATGTTATTATAATTATTCATCAGAATCTTTTTGCAAATAATTATTTGAATCACTCTAATAATTATTTCTTTGCTACAATTCTGTTTACTCTTATATATTTTATATAGACTCACCATTTAATGAAGAGGATACATTTTTATCTTACAATGTTGCTTTATACAAAGATTCTTCATTATTTATAGACTTTATTTGATTATCTTGCTCATCAATCGCTAAAGCTGTATTATGTTTTTCTTAGCTATATTAATGTTGCATTATCTAATTATTTTAAGATTCACTTTCACACTAATCTATTTTTTAATTTTCTGTTTTAATTTCTTCTTCAAGGATTGATTAACTATTTATTTAGTTGTAATTTTAATAATCTGTGCTTGAAACTATAAGCATGTCATGATCTTCACAATCTGAATATACTCTATATTTAATACTTTCTTCTTCTGTTAACATTTAAATTGAATTGCTTTAATGGTAACTTAGTGTTTCTGAGCATAAATTATGATGTTCAAAATCAGAATTTGAATAATTTTTCTATTCCAGTACATCTTATTAATGATTATCAGAATCTAGTTCCATTAGTTAATTATTTTGGTTTATTTACTAATTTTATTCTTAATATTTTTAACGAAAAACTTCTCTATAAACCATCTTTTAATTTTTTTTTTATTCTTACTTAATTATCTATTTTTATTTTGTATTAACTCTCTGTCTGGTTTGTCTTCCTTTTTAACTTAGAGCTACGATCCTCTACCATTATTCTAGTAGGGAAACTTCTCTTTGTACCTTACATTTTAATGATACCAATTATGATGTAGGAATTTAATTTTATAAAATTGCTATTTAATGATTTTTAATCTAAAATAAATTTTCCTCTGTTTATGTATTTATATTTTCAATATTTTTCAATATATCTTTTTTATTGCCAAATCAGCTTGAAATTTAAGTAAAATTATTGCCTTATCATATTCACTTTTCTCAAAAATCCTAAAATATCTAATTATTATTTAATATAATACATAAAACAATTTATATATAAGTTTTAATATTTAATTGTATAAATTGAAATCTTAAATTTATTAATAGATATATATTTAATTACCCTTATACTTCTGAATCTTGAAATCCTTATAAAATATACTTAATAACATTGGTGATTTATTCCTCTGTGTAATTTTAAACTATAATTATGATTTTGTTGTTGGAGTTCAAATATTCTTATTAACATATCTCCAAATTTTAAACGATATCTGCAAATGATAAAAGTGCGTTATTTTGTAATTATTAATCAGTATTTCTTTTAGAAGATGGCTAACATGTAGAAAAATTATTTTCTAATTATATTTAATTAGCCTTCAAAAATTAATAATTTTTTTAATTTTAAACTTCTTAAGAATCTTCATATTCTTCTAAATTTTTTATTTCATAATCATTTTGAGGGTTTATTTTTTTAATAATATTTTTAGTTGCTTTATCTTTAATATCATTTGTTTAATGTTATCCATTATTTTTTTTCAATTTTTTATCTTATAATGCATTTTTTTCAAGTTTATTGAAATAATCTTTATCAAGGTGCTTTAAATTTTTGTGGGGCTCCCAAGAATTATGCTTGTCTGAATATCCCTGCCACTTTACTAAATATTCCAATTTGCCATTGTTTTGATTTTTTCTTTTTTTAAAAGTGATTCAACTATAAATTAAACCATTTTTGTGTATCTATTTTTTATTTTTTTATCGTTTTGTTAAGATGAGATATAGATTTTTAATAATATTTTATAAACTATTCTTTATTGTTCATCTATACTACAAATTACCAATAATATTTGATTAATATTCTTATTTTTATTATATGCAAATACTAATTGAGCCAAATTATAATTTTTAATATATTGAATTAATTTCTTACAATTAAAAAAATATACTTATCATTATTAAGTAATGCTTATTATCAAATAATATATAATATATAAAATCTGTATAAAAATTGATAAATAATAAAATTAAATAAAATAAAATTATATTTTTATGAAATTTCATTAAATTTAAAATATATTATTATGAATATTTGTTATTATGATCCACAGCAAAATTTTATGACGATGGATAATATATTATTTACAAAAATAAACCTAAAATAATAATAATAAATCTCAGTAAAAAAGCATATCACTATTTAAAGTTTTGTTATTTTATTTGCATGTTTTTGGTTTTTTTCAATTGTGTTTCTTTTGCAAAACTAATATATTATAACTTTACATAATAAAATCTATTAATAAAAAAATTTTTATTTATTTTTTATAGTTTATATAATACAGTATTATATAGTATAATATATTAAATAATATTAGTGATAATTATTTTATTTTTATAAATTATACTATTCTGCATAAAAAAACTTAATTTTTTCAGGTAATTTTTATTAAATTCTGCTATTAATTTTGTTTTTATCGTTTATTGAAATAAATAAAAAAATATTTCAGAATACTAATAATCCATTTAAATAAAAAAAAAAATAGAGAATTTGTATAGACAGATTAATTTCTGTTAAAATCATTTTAAAGTAAATAGTCTAAAATCTCTTAAATTCTATGGTTGTAGGCAATAAAATAATTATTTTAAATGAAAAATAATAGATTACTTACAAAAATTAATATAAAAAACTGTTTATAAGGTACTACATGAAATATAAAAAACAAATCAAATAATATTTTTTAAAATTAAATTTGTTAGTTATTCAATTTTAAATGTGGCTTGGACTATACTGAGTATTATAGTCTTATTTTATGATTCTAATAAATTTTAAGGAGACGTTATGGGAAAGAAAATTTTATCTATATTTTTACCTATACTAATTGCATTTTGGGGATTATTTTGTATTGTATTGAAGTATAAGAACTTACGAATAGCGATATTAAATTCAAGGTTTTGCATGTTTATTTTTGCGATTATAATAACTATATATTCTCTAATATCAATAATAATGTGGCCTATATTCTATTATTAACAATGGAGACCTTACTTTTAAAATATAAGCTTCTCTAAAATAGAAGATTGTACAATTATAAGCGTATAAGATAACTCCTAATATTCATGGAATTCGGTCGAATAGTACTAGTCTTTATAAATAAGTTATAAAAGGAAAGGTGTATCTTATCAAAATGGGTAATTTAGCATGAAATATTGTGTTTAAATAAAAAATATCAATTTGATACTGAATTAATGTTTTTTTTTTTTTTGAGTTTAAAGTAATAAATATTTGATTTTCTGTTAATTCATTTATAGAATTTCGTGCTTAAGTAATAAATAGAAATCGAAAGCATTATTCACAACTCCAGATCCAACCAAGTATTATGAACTAAGTGAAAAATTGGGAAATCACAAATTTTATCTTCCCAATATAGATATTAAATTTCCATCATGGCACTGTGCCCAATATGATACTTAGGAATAATAAAAAGGGAAATAATTAGAAAAATGTCTATATATGGAATATAATCATATTTTTAAAACAAATAAAAATCTTTAAAATCTAAAAATAAATTAAATTATACTAAATGATAATATTTATTATAATAATGAAGAACTCAATACAATATTTATACTTTTATTTATTCCAATGACAATATTCCTTCCCTTTAGCATATATTTAATATTTTTGTATAGAGCATGTAATGATGTCAAATTTATTCCTTTTCCGAGAACATAATGTGAAATTTATGTCAAATTATACAAAGAAAATATAGTTTTACTTTATAATACTTACAAACTAAAATTAACAAAAGAAATGATAATTTATGAAATGTCATAGCGTTATAGAATATAGCCAGGTCATATACATCTAAATATAAAGCAAAAAGTTGATAAAAGGCTGAATTATGTAAATTTCTAATACCGATTTTATATAAAATAATTTCAATTCTTATAATAGATGGTGATGCCTGATGTTGAACAAAAGCCTAAGAATTAAGTTTTAGGAGAAGATGTTAAAATAATAGTAGAAATAGTCTGTACTCAGTCTAGATTGATATATTCGTTATAATTAATGAACAATGTTAATCCAAAATATTTATCTAAGGAAAGTAAAGCTTACATATTAAATACATTTTTGATATAAAGTTATAGTTAATATAGTAATCTAAATTAGAAATAAGGAAATTGATATTTATTTAAATTTTTAATAACTAAGGAGATTAAAACAATGCTGTTAATTTATTTAATTATATAAAATATATTATAAGCTTAAATATAATTAGAATTTTATAAATTTAAAATTATATAATTAGTCTAATAAAAAATAAAGATTTCATTAATAATTTAATATTAGTATATATATAATTCATCAGTAATGTGTGAAAAATAACTAAAAATCAAATATTCTATTATTTAAATAATTTATTAATTAAAAAATTAAATTACAAAATAAATAGTTTCTATAGGATTTAAAAGTATTCTCCATGATTAATAAAATTGCTGATAAGGTCCAAGGATAAACGATTGATAAATTACTTTAAAAAAATTTGATAATTTTTTGGCAATAATGAAAACAAATCTAAGGATAAAAGGAAAGATTCTAGTGAGATTTCTACATTTTTTAACAATATTTAAGAAAAGTTATTTGACAAAAAATAAAACTAAAATGAATAAGAAGAAGAAAAAGAGGAGGGTAAAAACAATGATTTATAAGAAGAAAATAATTAAGAGGAAGTAGAGCAATAATAAAATCAAAATTATTTATAATAATTGAAATAGAAATCTAAAATTCATATAAATAAAGGAAAAGAATATTATGTAAAATATAAAGAAAAAGCTAATTAAAACTTCAATCAATTGGAAAATTTTGTAAATAAAAAGCTAAATCGGAATTAATTAGAAGAATTTGGGGATAACTATGTAACATAATATAATAAAGAAATTAGAAAAAAAGATACTTCTATGGATTAAGTTCATTTATTTGCGAATAATTTACTTGCTAATAATGAGTAAAAAGCAATAAATCCTATTTCATAGATTTAAAAATAATTACCTCTATAAGAAATACCAGAATCGTTTAGAAAAGACTCCATGAACTAAATCAATAAAAGTAATATAAAAAGCAATAATATTTCTTAGATTTCATTATTAAGTCAGGATAATAGTATGTCCAAATAAAATTATAATAATAATTCAAAAGCAATGGAAAATCAATAATAGGCAAGAAAAAACACTTTTGCAAGTTAAATAAATAATTAAATGGAAAAATCATTTTAAAAGTTAGATAATATGAATTAGGGGAAAAGTGGGAAGCAAAATAGGATATTTGATATTGATCCTAACATTTAAAAGTTTTAGTAATCTAAACATTAAAATTTTAAATAGATAATGAATTTTTCTAATATAATTGAAGATTCTCCAGAAAAGCATTCATTTATTAAAAGAATCATAATATTGATGATGTCAATAGATAATTTCCCATACAAGATATATCATATTCGTTAAATAAATAAAGTGTATATTAAGATTAATCTAATGATAAGTCAATGATGAGCTCTATATTAGAAGACAGTGTAATAATGTAGAATTAATTTATAATTTTAAATAAATTATGTATAAATTTATATTTTAATATAAAAACAGATAATACATTAAAGAAAAGGATTAGATTATTATTATTTTGAAGAACCAGAAAATATTGTTTAACATGAGATTTAATTACTTTTGCCTTCAAATATGTAGCAATTAAAAACGGAAAATAAATCAGATTTGTATATAAAAATTGCACAGCGATGTGAAAAATTAAATGAATTTGAAGAAGAATTATAGTTTATGATTTCAGCAAAAGCAAGCAGTAGATAAAATGATGTATACAGAGGAAATGAAATATCAAATGATCTGCTTTTGTAAACTAATTTCATGTTAAAAAAGTTTAAAAAGTTAGATCAACAATTGCTAAATTAAAATATTAGTATTAATAAAAGGCCTTATAGATTTAACAAAAAGTAAAGCGAAGGGAAAAATTAGAAGCATATCACAGATTCCTTGTTTAGTTTAGAGATAAATTCTCATATGTAATAAACTTGAGAATTCTTTATGATTTTGAAATGATGAAGCAGTGTTAAAAGCATTTGGATAATCAAAAATATAATTTAATTTAAAGCACTCGTTATAACAACAAAGACATTCACTCAGTCGTACATAGTATTCACGGAAACTATTCTCCTTTTGAAAAAAATTGGTTTAATGGCGCAAAGGGTAATATGATGAAATATTAGCAATAGTAATAAAATATTTCTTAGTATTATTCTAGTATAGACCATAATAATGTAAAGGAAATGATATATTATGTAAAAAATGCAAGAAAAAATTTTGAAAAAGATAAAAAATATGTAAAATAATTTAGTTGTCTTTGTAATTTAGACCAGTAATTAGATAAAAAACTAAAAACTATCTTAAATATTGTAAAAGATTACTTTTAACAAATATGTTATTTGAGTGAGGATACCGCCACTCAAGGAATTTATCAAAATTTTTTACTTTGTTAATATTAAATAGTTTAAAATATAAAAATGTCAAGCCCTTATGGCACGAAATATACTAGAACTTACAATTTTAATGTCAATAGGCCATAAAAGAATCAATGATGATGTTTTAAAAAGGTAGAGAATAAAATGTTATTTCCTTTAGTGCTTCCAAAATATCGAATTTTAACAACAACAACAATAATAAAATTAAATCTCAAAATGAAGATCCTCAACAAGTTTTAAACCAAATTCTATAGCAAAGTTAACATCAGCTAAACTCTTATTAACCTTTTTTACATACAATGAATTGCATTTTCTTTAATTTTTCAAAAATTATGAATAATTTCCACACTACTTCTTGCTTCTAAAATGAATTAATTGATTATCAACTGCTCCTTAAATAAAATATTGTAACTCAGCATCCTAATGAATACTATATTTCTAACTAATCCTATAATTCAGCATCTTCAAGCTTTAAATCATAATTTTAAAATAAAAATTAATATGATTAAAGTTTTCTGAATTTTTTGTAAAATATTGAAAGTTCTCAGCAAAATTCTAAAGTTTAAGTGGCTTTATATATGTGTGAAAAATTAATTGATTTCACTCAAATATTTGCAGACCACTTATTATTTAATTTCAAAGATTAATGTGATGGATAGAAAAATACTAATAAAAAGCTTATAGATAATGAACAAGAGGAATCTGAAATTATAGATTTTATTTAAAGCTTAAATTTATTTGTTGGATATATATAATTATTCTTTGTTTCAAAAAGTAAAAGGAGTTTCTAATTGACAGAAGATTAAAATTAGATTTAAAATAAAGAATTGTTTTATAAATAGTTTCTAAAGCTTCAAGATATTGTTCTTTAAATTTAAACGAATCACTTTAATTTATTCCACAAAAATAATTAAGATAAATTGAAAAAATCTTTTATTTAAGAAGAATGGAAAAATTAAAATAGTGCTAATCAGCTTACCAAATTACTCTTGATTTAGTAGTCTCAGTACAATGAACAATAGAAGAAAAAATAACTTCATAATTATTAAAGTGAGTATATGCTTAGAGAAAACGAATAGTAGTAATAAATGAATAATACTATTTTCACATACATATCTTTAAATAGAGAACAAATAGATTAGTTTGAAAAAAACTAGCATTCACATAATATAAATAACATACATCCATTGTAAGTTATATCTATAAAAGAATATGATCAAAATTTTATATTCGACAAATATATATGGGATAAAATATAAAGAAAATAACCTGATATCCCACTAGATGATGATGATACAAACGAACATTCTATAATTATCCCTCAATAAATTTAAACTAATTACTATAACAAAGATTTGATTGGCACTTTTCCTAAAGAGTAAAATGGTAACACAATGTAAAATACACTTCAATAAACTTCATAATAAAATTAAGTTTTGTTTGCATGTAAAACTATAGAAATTTTGATGCATTAGTTTCATGAATATCTTTCAAAATATGATATATTTCCATAAATTAGTTAATATATACTAGAGCATTTCCTTTAGCAGGTTGATTTCTTTATTGCCTTAAATTTTATGACTTTTACAGAAAAATAAGTATAATAAATGTATTTAAAAAATTAAATAGATCCAGATTTGTAAAATTCTAGCTTATCGGTTTCGAGAAGTGTTGATAAAAGTAATATTGTAGCGCAATAATGGGATGGACAATTAGTTTAGGTAAAATTATATGCATTTTTATTATAAGAAATATTTTTAATATATTAATTTATTATAAAACATTAGAAACTTTATAATGAACATAGTTAAATAATATAGTAGTTAGAAACTAGAGAAATTAAAAAGAAATTAATAAAAATTTTTAAATACTAACACATTATAGAATTAATGCATTCAAACTAAATTTATTATAATAATGATTTGAAAGACAAAATTACAGGCTACTAATCTGTTGAATTTATGAATATGGTATTTTAAAACAAAAAAATTTAAATCCTAAATTGAAATATGAACCTATATTTATGAACTATTGTCAACAATTCGAATAGTTCTCAGTTTAATTAAAACATATTTATTTACAGGGGTATGTATTTTCAAAAATATAAAAATAAACCATATTCTAAAATTTTATTTCTCAAAATTGGGCTCCTTTACAACTATTGAATTAAAACACTTTAGATGGCTCGATTAATGAATTTTTCATGGAGTAGATTTAGCTTTTTTGCAGAGAAACATATTAAAATCTTTAATAAAGAATAAAATAACCCTAAATATTTAGTGATTTAATTGAAAATTATACTAAAGTTTTATGCAAAAAATTTATAAGTTCAATATGCTAAATAAAGTAATTTTCAGAATAAGGGAGAAAGAAATTAGAATATCACATTTCATAATTTTTAAAAATTTTAGAACAAGAATTTAAAATTTAAATTCATAATGTTAACATAAGGAATAAGTTAGGTATTTCAAATTTATAATTGTTTGTCAGATTATGGTTTAGTTCCTTTGATTCATTAAAATCTCAAGTTTTAAGTTAAAAAGAACTATTTTAATTAGATTAAATATTTAGTCTTATAGAATCATAGCCTGTTCTTAAAAGCATATGGATAACATTTCAACCTTTTAACCTTATATATTTAAATAATATTGTGAATATGTTAAAATATTTTATTAATATTTTAATTTAAATTGATATATTACATTATTGTTTAATAATAATATTCTTACTATATTATGTGTATGATGTATTTAATTGTTATAAATTTTAAAATAATAAAATTTTTAATCAATAATTATGAATAAAAAAAAAAATAAGTTAAAATAAAATAATACATTTAGATGGAATTTTACTATAAATATATAGAATAATTATTTATTATATTTTAGTTTTGTGTATATACATATGCTTATTAACATATTATCATATATATATGGATGGATTAAGGTTCCAATACTATTTTATTATAATTATATTTTATCATTAATTTATATTTTTTATATAGCCATATCATTTATCATATTTAGGAAATCATTCTTATATTCATCAGTTTATAATTTATTTATAATTGGTATATAGATTTATTTTAATTATATTATTTTATATTAAAAATTTATATATATTTGGATTTGGAATTGCATTTCAATATTTAAAATATCTATGCTTTAAATGATAAATGCCTGATCTCTTTCGAGTAATTATTTGTAATTTTATCATTAAAAAGCTATTTAGTGGATTAAAAACTATTTTTTAGATATTGAAATACTAAATTTTCTGGATTTATTTTAAGAAAAGAGATTTTTTTTTATTTTTTGAATATTTGGTTTAAATTATTTTTAAATTATTCAAATTTTTTTGATTATTAATATATTGTTTACTTATATTAATAGTAATTGAATAATAAATAAAAAAATCTATAGCAATTTTATGATAAAATGATAATTTAAATTAATATTCTTCTTGATTATTCAAATATAAGTTTTTAAATTAAATATATAAATAAAATAATTTCTGTAAAATTAATAAATATCTATAAAAATTAAATTTAAATTATTTTTTATTTATTAAAAATGTTTATGAACTTTTTTTATAATAATTTAATAGCAAATTATCTTTTTATAATGAAAAATGTTAATAAAATATATTTATATTATATATTAATTAATAAACATGGATGTGCATATTCCTATGGTATGGTATGTTTTATGTTTTATGTTTTAATTTAAATGTAAAATATAATATATTACCATATAATTTAGTTTTTATTTATACATGTATATTTTTTTTAGAATATTACATTTTACATGAATTATTTTTTTTATATTATTTATCCTATAGTATATATTTTTATTTTTTATTAAATATTTCTCAATAATTAAAAAGTTATACATTAGTTTTTTTTTTAAACAGAAATATGATATTTTTACTATAAAAGTTATCTATTTTTTTTTCTCTAATATTTTAAAGAATTTCTTTTTAAATATTATTATTTGATTAATTTATTGATATTTTAATTCAAATTATTTGTGTTATTAATAATTGAACTCATAATAATTGCATATATTAATTAATAAATTCAAATAATAAAATATTTGAATAAGTTCCTCACAGCTAAAACACACACACAACTCTTTTGCTTTTGCTTGCTAAAAACACACACACAACTTTTGCTTTTGCTCTGCTAAAACACACACACATGCAATTCAACTCATGCACATATAAATAAAAAAATAGGTGATTTTTTATTATACCAAACAATTTTTATAAAATTGAATCCATAGTTTTTAATACCCTGAAATAAAATGGATTATTTTATTTAAATTAATCTCATGGCTATATTCGCAAAAGAAGGCTAAAAGTTCTATTGTAAAGATTCTTAAAAATTCTTTACGAATGAACTCATGCTAATAACCTTCAAGTTGAAATAGCTAATTAAAAAAAAAGTTTATTAAATCATAAACTAAAAAAATAAATAAATATATTAGATGATTGATTGATTAATATTCTCTTTTTAAAACTATATAAATATAAAAAATATAAAAATAACATATAAAATATAAAATATAAAATTGATTGATTGATTGATTGTGATTCTGATTCTGATAACTTGCCTGCATTAACTGCCTTATATATAAATATAAACTATAATATAATAAAAGTATAAATGGCATTATATCCTGCCTTATATATATAAATAAAAAGAGCTAATACAATATCATAAAAGCTCATTATTATAAAACAATTCGCTAATATATAAATACAAATAATAATAAATTTTTTAAATAAATATATTATATTCCGTTACTCCAAAAACTAATTATTTTTTATTCTATTTTATTATCTATGTTTGATTTATATATTAATTTAAATTTGAAAGTAATCAATAAGATTACAATCGAGCAATTAAATATATATAATAAGCAAAAATTAAAATAAATAATATCAGTTTATATTTAATAAGCAAAAAAATATTTTAGATTTATTAATTTATAAAATTTATATTATATTAAACCGATAGATTATGAATTTATTTTAAAGTAAATAATGAAATTTAAAACTTGATATAATTTTTATATAAATTTCTTATATAAATATAATTTTCAATATCTTAATGCTAAGAATGCAGCAACTCCTGCTCTGATCCAGAAATCTTCTTTTTATTTAGTAGGAAGCTCGAAAAACATAACGAAATTTGTACTGTGCCCTGTCGTAGAAAGAGTTCCTCTTCTGTCTACAGTTTTGTAAAGAGGACAGTTATAAACACCTTCTTCAGGAGTTACTCTATTCTCTATGGGCACCAAATGCATTAACGGAAGATCACTATACAATTCTTTTGGTTTGGGATCTCCGATTCTATGTTTTTGGTAATCCCACTTAGCTCCTTCCAAGAATATTCCGTAGACATATACTCCATCTTTTGGCTTTTCAGTAATTTACTCATGAGTTAAATCATCTTTGACAACGTAGTCAAATTAAAGCAAATCGATCGCGATTCCATGCGTTCTTGCATAGTTTTGCAAAGTTCCCGTTATAAAGGCTTGGGGGAAGTAGAACCCTGAAATCCAGAATACTTTAGGTGTTCCCTTTTCTATCCATTCGTTGAGGAAGTGAATTCTTTCTTTCAGATCTATTATCCAAGATGCGAGGGGTTTGAGAGATTGGTGACCCTTTGAACTCCAGGATAGGGGAACTTAATTGTCAAACATAGCATTGGCTATCTCTTCCAGTTCTTCTGACATTACAATCATACCTATTAAAAAAATGTAATAATAATTATTAACATTTACTTTAAATGAAAAAAATTTTTAATTATTTGTTTTAGTTTAAATGCTATTTTAGCTACCTTTTAAGGCTTTTTTGACTTGTACTAAACTGACCGCCATAACAGCTAAAAGTCTATTGTAACGAATGATTTCTTGTAACAACACAGTGTTCATTGACTCTTTATAATCAGTTGGGTACTTTTAAGAAACGTACTAAACATCCCAAACTGGTGGGGTTTGGTGCTCAATATTTAGGGCCATTTCTTCTATTATTTCTTCTCTAGATTTTCCTTCTGCTCCAGATTCTCTTGGCTCAATGGATTAAAGGGTATCTAAAATAAGTCTGGTTTCATTTTATGCATTGGTGATTTCTATTTTGATGTTAATATATTAGTTTTTACAAATTTTAATATAGTTTTTTATATTTAGTTTCTATAATTTTAGTACCTGCATTATCATTCATACCGAAGGCTTCAGGGGAAGGATTGAGGGGCAGAGATTGGATATAATCTATATATTCTTCTTTATTTTTGGCGACAGGTTAAATATATATTCTAATTATAAAAGAACAAAAAATTTATATTTAAAATAAATACGAAATATGATATGTTAGTACCCAGATTCTGAGAACTTAAACTTATCCATCAACACTTTTTAATCCACATAAACTTTAATTATTTAAACTATTAATCTTCCATCTTTATCATCTGTTACTCTTCCTCCGTAGTTAATAACTGATCCTAAAAATTGAAGGACTTTGTAGGGAATTTGTTCATAGTCATCTAAGAGCTATCATTTAAAATAATAATTAAATTTAGCTTTTCATATATCGATATATTATTTTTTAATGGAATTTTATTATTTTTACTTGTTTTAATTATCTCTTGCACACAACCAAGTCTTCAGTAGTAAACTCGTAACTAATATTCCATCCAATCGGTCCGAATTTTCTTCTTTCCTAAATAATGGCGTGGAATAAACAGAACCCAAAGAGCAGTTTTTTGAATTCGGCAGGTTTTTTACTATCATTCAACTCTTCATCTGTAAAACTGTAGTAATTTCTCATTAGGTTAGCTCTTAGACCCTCTAATTTTCATTTTTATATATAATTATTATGATTTAATTAAAAATAAAAATAAAGATTAATAATCGATTAAAATTTGGATTTACTTGGAGGTTCCATTGTCATTTTAATTCCATTTTGCAAAACAGACACGGGGAAGGTTTTAGAAGGCATAGAAGTAAGCCATAATCTGAAATCTTTATGGTTAGTTTCATCAATTTCTTCAACGAGTCTTTCTAGTTCTGGCATCCTAATGATTGAAAAAGAATTAGGTAATTATTTTTATTCATTTGTTATTTTATAATTAAATACCAAGAAATGGATAAATGGCAATTTTATAATAGAACCCAACCTCCGTTTTAACAGGCTTATTATATCATTTTTGTTGCCTTTGGCCCTTGTCCTTGTCCCAATGAACATTTTTGATTTCTCAATTTCATATTCTATGGTTTTAATAATTTTTTAATAATTTTATTGTATTGCTATTAAATAGAACCAATTTTACTTGTTATTCGGCAAATTTATCGAAATCAGCAACAGGATCAGAACCAGTGCTTAATACAAATATCAAGGGTGTGAAAATACTACTATCTTCGTAGCACTTGGATAAATCTAAAGGTTTGGTTTCTATGAATTATTGCCCCATTTTTTCACTGACCCAATTTTGTATTCCAGGAATTACCTTATCTTGCCTAATCGCTTTTAATACGATTAGTTTTTCAAAAGAATCGAGTTTTTCGTTCCAATCGCCAGGAATTGCCTTAAAAATTTATGAAAATTAACTTATTAATTGAAATAGAAATTATGTTTTTTTAATATTTACTTCTATTTAGGGTTCAGAAGAATCATAATATGACTTAAAATCTTCTATATTATTTAAAAAGAAGGTGTCGAATCCTTCGAAAATAGGGAGAGTATCTGCTGCTCCCTTTATACTTTTATAAATTTCAATCCAAGAGGTATTGTCAATCCAATTCGTTGGATTAGTGGGAGCATGTATGTCTCCTTGCGGTCCTTGCAATAAATATTTCCACTAAAATAATAAAAATTGAATGAATGAATGAAATGAATTAATATAATTTAAACACTTTTGAGTGTTAAAATAATTTGTTACTTCAGCTTTATTTAACTCATGTTTTCCATCTAAAATTCTTTAGGTAAGTAGGAAACTAAATAGAAGTTTGTCTTTTTCGAAAAGAGATCTGCACACATTTTCGTACAAACTGTAGGTGAAAAAGTCATTTAAATTATCTAGTCTTTGTGCCAATCTTTCATGTTCCGGCAGCTCCTTATCTTTGACTTGGGGAGCATTTTTCTATCCTTGTTCAAATAATCTGATGAAAAACTGAAGAGAGTATTGGTACATGGGATCAATTAGGGCAAGTTCCAAAATGGCAAAGAATAATATGGAAGCTCTGTAGGCTACGGGTCTTTAAAATTGATAAAGCATTTTTTTATTAAGAATTGAACAAAAATTACTAAATTTTTTTTCTTTACCTGAACCCTTCTCTTTCTTTATCTATTTGTTCTCCGGTGACTTTTTGATCCAAAACTCTCTTTTTAATTTCTGTGGACGTTTTTTTAGAAGAATCTAGCTGCTGAATAAGACTTTCATCTGCCAATAACTCTTCGATTCCTCCTTTGCTTCCGCTCAGAGAAGTAAGAATGTTGTTTTCTATTTGCACCAACAGTTTTTGATCTTTGGCATTGTTGCTTACAATTGCATTCTTCCTATCCTCCAACTGCTGCGCTTCTAATTCCACAATTTTGGCCAGCATCTGTTCTTCCAAACCGCCTGGAGTAATAGCGAAGTTAATAATGGTGACCTTCACGGAGGTTTCCGGAGAGTAGTGGGGATTAGGCAGCGTGGTTGTGAGGAACAGCCTGAAATCGTCGCTGTACTGCAGAGTTTTGTCTCCGATTTAGATACTTTTCGTGTTTCCTGTTTAAGTAACTTGCTATAGAAGTATGGGCTAGAAAAGAATTAAATTTATTTTTGAAAATAAGCAAAATACAAAAATAACAAACAAGTTAATTTACTTCTAAGGCCGGATCGAGTTCTGTTCCGACATTTTCGAGCAAGACCCAACGTCCCAGTAAAATGGCCGTTTCCATGGTCCTCATCAGTTTCGAATCGGAGATTTTCATGATTTCTATTTCTCCCTCATCTCTTCCTCTATTTTTGATATATTTGTTGGCCTAATTTTGAGGGTCAATCATTAACGACCATCGCTTAGAACATTCTATGATGATTCCGTTTTCAACGGAAGTAAGATCTTTGGGCAAGCCATAGACTCCGGTCCAATTTTGGATTTTCACTTCATCTCCGAGGAAACTTTTCATAGAAATTCCAGGAGAGTGCTTTAGGGCGACTTCTTTGAGTTTTTCTAAACAAGTGGATTCTAAATCAGCTCTGAATTTCGATTCGAAAGGTCCGGAATAAGAAAGCATAATGGCTTTTAAATAAAAAAAATAAATAAACAAAAATATCTTTAAGTTTTTATTTACCTGATAGGGCTGAGTTTCCACATATAAGGTCTCCTTAAGTTTTCAAATGGGCGACTTCTTCAGTCCACCTCTCTTTTTCATCTCCAAGAGAAAATGTTAGTCTTCGTGCTCGTTCCAAAGAAGTTTTACAGGTTTGGATATCTTCATCTAATTTCTTCATTTCATCAAGCTGGGCTTAATAGTCGTCTTTTAGTTTTGAAATTTTTGCACTTTTTATAAAAATTGAATTTGAATTCCCAACAAAACATTTTAAAACATCGATTAATTACTTCACTTCAGCCAGCATCTCTTGCTTTTCCTTTAATTATTCCATTTTTTACTTGACATCTCTCTAAACCAGTTCCAATTGGTCTCTTAATGGCTGAGTTTTAATAAATACATTGTGGAACTTGTACATAGCCTGACTCCACCCATACAAATATCCTACGGCCACATTAGCTTCCTAATTATTATAAAAATTATATCTTATATAATTTCAATTGAGTATTGTTGTTGGTGTTACCTTAGCTCTTTATTCCGTGAAATCTGCCTTCATTGTTTCGTCATTTAAAATAACTTTTTCCATCTTGGCAATATGAGCAGGATTTATATTTTCTTTGTCGTAGTCGAGTAAACTTTCTAGAAGTAGTTTCGTATCATTTAAGAGGTACTATTTGGCGGTGGCCAAGTAATCTTCAACTTTTTCTCCTTTTATAGAACCTTCAAGTTTTTTTTTCAAAATTCCTCCCTTAGACTTAACAAAATCACCCATCAAAATAACAACAGATGTAAGCACCACAACAATGACCTTGGGGGGACTTTGCAAAACTCTAATTTCGTCCAAGTGGGCTAAGTTAATTTGAAAAAAAAATTTACATTTGTTATATGTTTACTAAATATGTTGTTTTCGGTTGTCTGCATACCTTTTTTGATTTTTTTGACTTCGACCAAAGTTTTTTCCAAATCTTCATTAGCTTCTTTGACTTCTTCTTCACATTACTTTTGAATTTTTCTTGCTTCATCAGCCTATTTGGTAGCTAATTTTTCCTAAATAAAAGATAAAAAAATATAGCAAAAATTAAGACACCTTTTAAACAATAAAAAATATAAAAGATGAGTGTACTTCTTGGTTCACAATTTTTTGTGTTTCTTCTGCCTCTGCTTACTCTTTTTCCAAATGTTTAACCATAATTTCTGTTTCTTCTTAGGCTTTTTTGAGGAGTGGCTACTTGTTGGTAAGGACTATTTCCATTTCTCCGACTGCTTTGTTAGCTTCCATTAGTTTTTGGAGCCCGTTGGACAGTCTGGCAATTTTCTGTTCATTTTCTTTGTTTTTCTGAGCTAAAATAGTTTTGAATAATTGCAGCAGTTCTAAATACGAGGTGGGAGTGACATAATTGTGTCTTCTGAGTTCAATTAGGTATTGGACTGATTTTTTTTCAACCAGTTTGTGAGAGAATTTGAACATATCAACGAGTTTGTCAATTTGCCCCTGAATTTTCAAATCTTCCTCATAATCTATCAACTGACCTCTACCAACTCCTTGCAGCGCTTCTTCCGGCCATTCAGTAAACCAGTCAATTGTGCAGCAGTTTACTAAAGAGGGGAACATTCTAAGTCTCGTTTAGAATGCTTCTCCAATAGGACTATTATTTTGAATTAAATAAATAAATAAATAAGTGAATTTCTCATGTTTTGCTGAATAATAAATACCTCATTGCCAAGACGATGTGGATATTTTTCTTGACTCGCTTTAGGTACTGCGTGAAGAGATTCATTTTATTCGGCTGAAGACCAGCTTGAATACACTCCGTTTTGCAAGCATTTTAAATGTCTTCAAAATCTTTCTCTTAATAAATTCCGGTAACGTCTCCACTGTTCAAAATGCTGTTAATATCTTCAAGCATCTGCTCATCAATAATCTAGGTGTCAACAAATAAGAAAGTGACAGGCTTGTTTTCAACTCCAGCCAACATTAAAACCTAGTTTTATAAATTATTCTCAATAATTTACTTTTTCGATTAGTTGATTGATCAATTTACCTTTTTGCAATCATCTTTCCATTGAGGCTTGATTCTATAGTTCTTTATTACTTCTATTTAGAACAGTTTGTAGTTATTTAAGAAAGTAGCTATTTTTGATAAACTTTGTCTTCCGGATCCTCCCACTCCGAATAATAAGGCATTTCCTTGCGGCTGTCTTATAATTCTCGCTATTCTGGCGATGTGCTCACAAGCGTCTAAAAACATGACCAATTTCATTTATTTCTTCTATCCTCCAGAGAATTGTCTAATAATAGAGAAATTAAAATTTATTAATGGATAAACTTTTTTCGGCTTGCTTACGTATCATTATTATAATCATCTTAAAAGGCGTCTAACAGGTTGATATATTCGTCAAGATCGGGAACGGGGGAGTAAATTTTCTAACCAGCGTCTTTTCCGCTGAGGAAATCAGCGAAAATAATTCTGTCAATATCCATAACTGTTTCTTTAGTTTGATTACTGAATTTTTCGAAATTAGGATACAGTAGATTCTTGAACATGGTTCTGTCCTCTGGAAAAATTTGTTCAAAAATTAAAAATTAAATTTTCATAATTTTTTATTTCTATTTAAAATACCTTCAGTCGTCAATCTATCATGATAAACCCTCATATTTTCGTTGTACCAGAGCTTACAGAGGGTTTTACTATCATTGACGAGTTTCGTGTCCGAAGAACAAAGACCCTAGCAAACTCTATAGACATCTCGCATGTTGAAGGTATAGTGGCTCTTAGAGGGAGTAGGAAGTAATTCTTCTTTGACTTTGTAATATATGTCAAGAACACTATTGATAATGTTGGGAATTTGCATTTTGGTGTCCTCATTGGTTCTTCTGTAGAAGAAGGAAACCATCGTGGTAAAGATTTATCGAATGGTTTCTTTATCCAGATCCGGGTACGCTATTACGTTGAAGTGTCTGGTGATTCTGTTGGTGATGGCAGATCTTCCTCCTCCAGGCGGTCCCATCGCGGTAAGAATAATCACGTCTTGGATCGTCATAAATTGCAATTCCCTTCGGTTATACCAACCGTTGTGATCCAAAAATTGACGCAATAACTCTATGGGTGGCTGGGCCCCGTACTACTCCTTCTTAGGCATGTTTAAGTCGTCAACGAAAATGACGCATCTTTTTCCAATCGGGGGTCCGAAAATACCTTTTCTTCTCTTTTCCAGTTTCGAATCTATCGTGTCTTGGGTTTGGTTCGCTCCAGTTTGCGCAGAGAAAGTAAGGGCGATGTATTGGTAATCCTCTCCCAACTCTTGCGCCAGCAATCTATAGCAGTTTTGAGATTTCCCGGTTCCTGTGGTACCAGGACACATTACATGGTATTGTTATGTGAGAAGCTGGTTGTAAATAATGTTTGATTCCATGAATAGTAGTGTATATATATTAATGTAATATTTATTTACCAATTTTTTAAGGAAAATATTTCTGGTGGAGTCATTGGTGGGGACCACAATTTCGTGATAGTACAATTTTCCTTGCAATTCAAAGTTTTTATACAGTTCTGACCACTGTTTCCACTCTTACTCTTTGACATCATAGAAGAAATCGTAAATAGAGAAGCCCTCTTGATCGGGCATTCTTCCTTCAACACCCTAAAGCACATTATTATTTAATTTGTTAATAAATAATGTTCATCAATATAAGTTACATTTGTCATTTCCTTCATCCATTTGTCTAGTTTGAGTCTTCCATTATTGTCAACAGTGCAGAGGAAAGACCAGGTGAAGGCAAATATGAAAAGGCTTTCGACCATTTCGTTGAGAGTTTCAAGTTCTTCTTTCGGGACCTTTTTGTAGTCATTTTCCTGATAGGGTTGAAAGAAGCAATCGATGATCTTGGTGCAGGAAACCAACAAGTTGTGTTTCATGGACTGAATAACCTCTTTGCAATTGGAATAAAGGAAGGTCAGCAATGGTTCGACATACTTTGCGAAATAAGATCGCAGTTTTTCCTCCATGTCTTCGAAGTTCATGATGTTCTTAGGGACTCGGTCGCACCACGAATCTATCAAAGGCTAAAGACCCAGAGACACGGGCTCCATATAAACCATTCCACATCTAGAAACTGTAGCCGGGGAAGCCACTTCTAAATCTTCTACTTCGAACATCATCGTCATGTGAGGAGTTAGGGTGAGGATTTGACCACTATTCAGACACAGCTTCTTATTATCGTCCAACACAGTATTCATCGACTCGATCCAAATAGCATCAACTGGCCCATCAAATACTACCCAGTGCTTTCTGTCACTCAAATCCTTTACAGTTTCCCTTATGAGATAGGCTACAATTCCGTCGATCCATTCATGGCTAAAATTGTAAATAATAAATATATAATAAATTTTCTTTTAATTAAAATTAAATTGGGTATTAATTTATTCATTTATTTACGTAGATAAGGTGAATTCTATTAAAAATATAAAAATAAAATTATTAAAATATTCCTTCAAATAGATGATAATAATAGTAATAGTTTTACCTCCATAAAGTTGTCCCATCGTAATTGATTTGGGATTAAGAACGTGTGTATGAACTTCGAAAAATTCGTTATTTTTCTTTTTCAGCTAGGTCATAGCTCTTTGCAAGACCTGGTAATTCTTCGTCTTACCTCCTCCTGTGGGTCCTACGATCATTAAACCATGTCTAACTTAGATGGTGTCGTACAATTGTTTGACTTTATCCTTGAAGACTTTAACAGGCTGCACATTAAGGAATTTGGCTTATACATCAATTTCACTTTCCAAATTTCCGTACTCGTAGCTGGGTCTTTTCGTGGTGGGGAACAGATCTGTGATAATATTTTCAAAGAGAGGAATATCATCTCTCAAGAACTTCGGTACATTGACATCTCTGAGGGCTCTTAATAAAAGCTGATCTTCCTACATTTCTGCGTTTTTAGGATCTTATTTTAAAAGACCTGCAGCATTAATAACTGATCTGACAGCTCTATTGTATAATGAATGAAAATATTTAGATAGATAAATAGATAGATAGATGTTTTATATAGATTAAAAAAACCCAATTATATTGTTTATTATTATCATCATTACCGCATTCCATAATCGTAGTGAGATTAACTTGAAAGTTGTTCACTTGCCAATTTGAATGTCACGACCATTTTTAGAGCCAAAGATCTACCCGTCTTGAAACCGAATGAATAAAGCATGATTTCTCCAATCATTGCATAATCGGGAACCATCATTGCTACTCCTCTGAATAGGGCCTTTAAGTTGTCGGGCAATTCAGTTCTCCCGGCATAACCAGGGTTCATCGTAATAAACACCGAGAAGGTTGGGTTTACCTTTATGATACTATCTTAAAATTGAATAGGAGTTCTTTGGGTAACATCAATTCCTTCAGATTTGGATTTTTCATCGTACAGTTCTCTAAGCATTTGCGCAATAACACTCAGCACTTCAATATTGATACGATTGAATTCGTCGAAGCAGCACCATGCTCTTATTTTTTTGATTTTTAATTTTTAATTAAATTTTTATTTTATATTATTACCCTGCACTGGCCAATCCTTTGAAAAATTGTCCTACCATAATGTAGTCCATTTAGTCCGAGCAGTTGAAAACGACACATTGTTTCGCTAAGGCTTTAGCTAAATCCTTGGTGGATTCTGTTTTTCCTGTTCCTGCGGGTCCGGCAGGAGCTCCTCCGTAATTTAATTTGAGAGCAGACATCAGAGTCATGTAACATTTATCTGTTAATGGAGTAATGACTAATCTTAAAGTATTTCCCAAATACTCATATCCGTAAGGGAAAACTGTCGTAACCATCTTAGCGTATAACTCATCTTATTTGGTATCTGAAATTACTTAGTATCGTAATTGCGATATCCACTCAAAGGCATGAACATCATTGACTTTTTCCTTTAGCAATCTCTCAGTTACATCTTTGGCATGTACATCAATAACAATTAAAGCATTTATGGTAACCTATATAATTATTATATCTATAAATACTATAAAAATGAAAGTATAATATATTAAATAAATTACTTATTATTGTTTAGTTAAAGGCTGTACAACCAACTCTACCAAATCATTCAATTAGACCTGTAATTTTTAGAAATATTACTCTACTCCGAAATCTAAAAATTGTAAAATAAAAATAAATTATAACAGAATTTATTGTTTAAAACTTTATATAATAATAAAAAATATACCTTCTTTATCTCTTCTAATTGCAGCTTCTACTTCACTTGTCCAGTGAACCTAAGATCCATTCAGTACACATTAACCGGGGTGGGAAAGTACCCATTCTTTTCTCGGAACTGTAGAATAATCTTCAACTGATTTCAAAACAGCGGCCCGAACTGATTTTTTCATCATATTTTCCAATTCTCCCATCCAGTCCTATGAATAATAGTGTTGATATAATAATAAATATAAGGACTTAATTTTTTTACCTCGACATTTTTCTTCACTGGATCAATGAACTTAACAAACTTGACTTCTTCATTTTCTCCAGAATACATGGAGTGAATTTTCTTATTATCATCAAACTTGATTCTGTGAATGTTTTCAAAGACCTTTTTAAGATGGGGTTGGACTGCGGTGGGTTCTTTAGTTTAAGACAATATTTCCAGCAATTCGTCGTTGGATAAGAAGTAAAATCTGGCGAATTTTTCTTTTTTAGATTCAAGATATTTGTTCAACTCCTTTTAAATTAAGTCTAAAGTAACATTGGCGTCTTTCAATCTTTCGCAAAGCCCGTCGTCATTACAAACTTAAATAACTCTTTTTATGGCCAGAGCTCCACTCATTGTACTTCCCCACATGGAATTAATTGTTTGGAATCTTTTTTGGGAAAAATAGTATGTTTTTAAGCTAATATATATTAAAATCAGTTTATTATAATAATTTACTTTTTAGATTCGTTGGGCAACTGCTTAGCTATATCTTTGGAATCAAAAATTGGTTATAAATAAAGCCAGTTGGCCTATAACTTTGCCCATTCTTCTAATATATCACTTATATTTTTCAAAGTGGCATCCCACTTAATAATCCTTTCTTCGAATGGCTTTTTGAAGGGAGAGAATAACATCGCCTAAGTAGATACGATGTCTTCATCCAATATTTGAGTAATATCATCGAACCCCTTATTATATAAAATGAATGAATAAATTAACTAATTATAAAAGAGAACATCATAATTATTATTACTCTTATAATGTAAATTTGTTGTTTTTCTTAAAATTTGAATTCGAAATGTATTTCTTCCCATTTGCTGCTCATTTCGTCTAACTTATTTTCAATGGTAATTTCCTTTCCTGCCTTTTCTCCCTATTCCATACAAAATTCTATATGATCCATCAAATTCAAATCCAACACTTTTTTGAAGGTGAATTCAGGGTCTTTGTATTTGATGACTTTTCCACATTTTTCACTAATTGCCTTCCAGTGTCTATCAGTCATTCCCCTGTTTCTGAGGGCAACTAATAAGGGAATTTTTGGTCTAAATTCGTCGATTTCCTTTTTGACTTAATCAGCTATTTACTGAATGTTGCCTTTTCCTCTTTCTTTCATGAATCTAATAACTCCAGCCAAACTCTTAGAACTGTCATCACAAAAGGTTTAGCATTTGATGGCATCTATTGTATTCCACTCATCTTCCATCCATTGGTCGATTCCTGTTTTCCATCCATGCACAGCAGTCCACAAATGAGAGTAAGGCATAAATTCTCTTACCATGCTGGGAATTTTATTATAGTCTGTGGGCTCATCAGTTTCAAATAATGCTTCTCTTGAATTGAATATCTTAGACAATTCCTAGTACTTTGTCAAGGAATTATTAATATCTTGCACAGTTTTGGCGGTTTCCTCATGAGTGGAAATATCCTATAAATTTTGGATTTATTTATTTATTTAATTTTTATTTATTTTAAGTATATCTGTACCGAGTAGTCGTGGAAACTGTCTATAGTCATTTTAAGAGTTTCTACTTATTCTTTAAATTGCTCTTATTCTTCGACCATCTTTCCTTACATATTCTTTTTTGCTTTTTCCAGTTATTTTTGTCTTTCCTCAATAAGCTCATAGATTTCCTTTGGACTTCCGAATATTTGCCATCTCTTATTCATTTCTTCAGTGGAAAATCTGTGGTTGAAGTCCTCCAAAATTGTGTAAATGTCAAAACACTTATCCATATCTACCTTAAGCTTTTCAATTTCCAAAGGCATATTGTTCATATATTCTAAAATAGTAATTATATTTTATAATTAATAATAATCCCTAGTTAAAGCAATAATTATTTTAATATTTACCCCTCAAATCTGTTAATTATTCAATATCCTGTGGTTCTTCTTCTATTCTTTTTCTGATTTGAGAAAATGAGTTAAATATACTTGTGGTTGCTTCTCTACATCTTTTGGCAATCAACATTTTTAACTTATTAGATAGTTCTTCCAGTTTTTCTTCAAGATCAATTAATAAAAGTTTGGAATGAATTTCAAAGCAACTAACGATAATAACCTCAGGAATGTTATTTTTTAATTAATCTTTTTATCTTTGCACCTTAATAACATTCATTAATAAATTTTAATAAAAAACTCTATGTTAGAATAAATTAAATCCTTTACAGCTCTGATTTCGTTACTTATTTCCTCAATATCAGCTGGCTCTTCTCTCATTTCAAGAGCTCTAGCATAATCATCAGCATTGTTTTTCATAATTTTCAAATAAGGATCATACGACTTTAAATAGTCATTCAAGGGGGCTATTGCTCTTTCAAACTATTTTCTATACAATTTTTTAAAATTAAATATTTATTTAATTTATAAAAATCTCATCATATTTATTTATTTACTTCAAATTTTCATACATATCCCAAATCCACTTATTTTCATCAGGATATTTTCTGGGCAAATCATTTGGGTTAGGAATTATGGGTTCTTCTCTGGGTTTCATTGGACATTTGATAGGAGTATCAACGGATTTCGATTTATACAGGTCAGAGAGAATTTTTGGTTCCAGATCAGGAACTTTTGCCATCTGTTCCAAAGCCTTGTCAAATGCTTACAATACGACTTGGACAAAAACATTAGGGTTTTTGGTAGTATATATAAAGGCAGACTCATCGGGAGTTTTCCATAAATCAATTTAAAATAGAGGTTGTTGTTCTTTGACTTTTCCCCCCTCTCTCTTATTTTTTTCATTTTCATTAAATACATTTACTACTTGGTTCGATGAAATAACTTTGACTTAATCGGGAACGAAAGATAGCATATATTTCTCATACTCGTGATAATTCACTTACACAATGTGAGTCAAAGTGTCCTAGTGTTTTAAGAAGATAAAACAATTGATTGTTAAATTTATAATAATTTTTATTTAAATTACTTGCATCATAAGTCTCACTAAAATCAAAAATCGCTTTAATTTTCCGAAATCATAAGTAATTTTAGATGTTTCTTTCATATTAAACCACCCCTTTCCGACATCTTAGAATTGTGTTTTTATAATTTTGACCATTCCATCAACCCAACTTCCCTTTAAATGATAAGTCAATAGAGAAGTGGCATGTTCTTAAATTGATTTGAACTGGTCTAAATGCATGGCCTCTTATAAATTCATATCAAACACTTTCATGTCTCTAACTTTATTACACTCAATTCTTATGTCTTATAGGGCTTTAATAACCTCTTCCTTTATATAAAGACTTGCAAAGCAAAAGTGCTTAAATGTTTCCGTAAAGTCCTTAGCGTCGTTGTAATAAATTTCTTTGTGATTATGCATATACCTTAGCCGGAATTTTAAATTAAGTAAAATACAAATATAATATTTTATTCACGTTATTTACATTTCTTTGACTCCTTTATTCCTCTCTAACTCCATTGCTCCCAAATAAGGAACTTCTTTTTCTTTTGGCTTGGGAGGTAATTTTAAATGATGCGGGTACATATCATCTCCTTACCTCGTATTTTCTAAATATTCTAAAAAATTTTAAGCAATTATAATGATCATTTTAATATAATATTTTTATATAGGGTTATTTAGTACCGTCAAATATAATTTTATTCATTGTTCTGTTATAATCATGATCAACCTCAGTTATTAAATTTCCTAATTTTTCGTTAGCAACTTATTCTAAATTAGGACTAGATTTAGCAAGATTTTCAATTCTCTTTTTTTATTCCTAATCTAAACTGGATAAATCCTCTAAAGGCATCCAGTCAATATAAAAATTATATCTAATAATACTGTCCGAATAAATTCTTTATTAAAAGCGTTAGCCTATCGTGGTGAAAATATATAATTATGAAATAAATAATTGGCGATAATTTGTTTATTTTACTATTCTTAAAACATATTTTCTTGGATCTTCGGCATCAAAACATATGAACAATCTATGTAATTCTACTCTTTTTTAGTTTGATTTCCAAACTCCAATAAATTTTTCAGTTTCAATATTATAATCTAAAATATCAATTCTTCTATATCTATAAACTCCTTCACTATTCTAAACAAAATATTTTAGTAGTTAATTATTTGTAAATTTCCTTCACAATAAATTTTTTTTTTGTTAAATATTAAAAATTATTTATTGTTCGTTCGTTCGTTCATTTGTTTGTTTGTTTGTTTGTATTTTATACCATATAAAGTCCCAGCCCCGTTAAGGTATGAGCAACTCCATTTTCATCAACTTTTCTTGAGATCCATAAACCATTCGAATTTTCATCGAAACTGTTATCATCAAATAACTCTAAAGGCAACCACTCTACTTATTCATCTCTTTTATTAAAATCGACTCCGACATATTCCATTAATTCATCAAGGCCATAAGAAGCGAATTCCTTTTTTCTTCTATCAATTGCAACATTTCTTGGAACCTAATGTTGATATTAAGATATTTAATAGTGTAATTCGAAATATCAGAATTTTTAATATTTTATACTGCTATTTATTAAATATTTTACCAGTCCTGGTACGGCATCAAATGGTTCTCGTACTTTAGGGTCGACTGAAGTAATAATGGTATTCGCATTTTAAAATTGTTTCATTCTTTTTTAATTTCGACTAGCCAATCTGGTCTACAAATTATTAACCACACTAGTGCTGGCAGCTAACTTGCCTTATTTTTGCATTTAATTCAAACTTGATAATGATAAAGCCTTCTGGGCTGTTTAGCTGGGAATGAATTTGAAAAGAGAAACTGATCCTGATGCATCTATGTGTTATGTGGGTTAAATACTTTTGGCATTATCAATTTCTACAGTTTCAGAATAAATTCCCCTTTATCTCTTAGCTAATGGATTAATGTGATATTACATTAATGAATTTTCTATAAAAATTAATCTTTTTTTTTCTAGTTGGTTGAAATTTTTTTGTATTTTAGAGAACTTAACAATGTTTTCTTTAGTCTCTTAATTTCTTTTTGTAATTTGTATTTATTATACTAATTTATTGTGTAGTTGTTATTTGTTGTTTTACTTATTACTTAAGTTATTTAAATATAACAAGTAAAAAAAAGAAAAGAAAAAAAAAAACACATATGTTTACTTATTTATCTATTAATAATATTCAGAAATTACATTGAAAATGTTTAAAAAAATGTTTAGTTTATTAAACAGAGGTTTTACTAAAATCAAAAGATAATAATTCTCGAAAAAATATAATATCTTAAAACATAAACAGACATATATTTTCAAAAAAATAATGCAACCACTAAAAATTGAAAATGCTTAATTATATAATTTAATTTTTCTACATTTATATTATTTCTATTAAATTTATTAAATTATTGTATATTTTATTATTAATTTCAAGTATATTAAACTCATAACGAATATTTATTAATATTCACTCACATCGTGTAGCTTTAATAGTTATATATAAAGCTCTTTAAATAATTTTATTAGTTATTAATAGGAAAAATATTAATATTAAGACTTTATAATACTTTAAGTTTTAATTCAATAAATTTTTTGCGATTAAATTAATTATTGTTAAATCAATAAAAACTATAAATTCATTTTTAACAAAATAAATAATAACAATCTCCATACAAAATAGGTTTGCTTAAATTCATCAGAATAACAAGTATTTTCTGCATATATAATGTCTGATAAAGAAAAAGAAAAATCTGTTAAATAAGAAGAAAACGTAACTAGTGAAGATAAAACTCCAAAAAATGGAGCTTCAGACAATATACCCAAAGATGATGACATTGATAAAGATACTCTTATATAAATTCTTAAAGAAAAATCAAGAGAAATAAAAACAACAAGTACAAAATTGTAGAAACTTGAAGGAAAATATGTACTGTTATTTAAAGAATCAAAAAAACATATAGGTGATAGAGATAATTTAATGAAATTTTTGGCAACTGTATTTGGATCTGAAAATAATGTAAATCTTTAATTCTATAGTAAAAAATGCATATTAATATTATAATTGTTTAATTTATATTAAATTTATTCTTAAAGGAGTAATTAGAGCAGGCTACTAAAGCCAAATTGGGTGAAGTTGACTACAATAAACTGTAGTAATTATTCTTTTAAAGAGAAGCTAATAAAGAAGAAGCAATGAATAAAATCATGCAAGACTATCACGAAGAAAAAAGAATTATGGAGTTAAAATTTAAACAAAAATTGCAGGTATTTAAATATATTATACTAATAATAATGATATTAGAAATTTATACTAATTTTATGTAGGAATATACCTCCAGTGCTGATTAAGAAAGTAAAACAACATGCAATGAATTGGAAAAATAAGTCGAAGAACTTTAAAGTAACAATTCCAAATTAACCAAAGAAATCATTGAATTGAACTAGGTTTTAGAATAAAAAAATAATCAAATTCTCAGTTTAGAAAAATAAGATGACATGATAAAGAAAATACAAACTGAAAATTTATTAAGTGAATTACAATTAAATCACAAAAAGGCCAGCGATAGTCTTGATGTAAAGGGGAAAATCATGCAGGCTGAGTTGCAAAATTAAATAATAACCTTAAAATCCGAGCTGGAAAAGGCCCATGAAAAAATTAATTAATTGGAAACTATAACTCCGCCGAAAATAGTTCAACCTAAATCTCCTTAGCTTCTTTCTTTTTAACAATCTTCTTAAATATAGCAATAAGCAAAAAAAAAGTTGCTGTTTCAAATAGTGAAACCCAAACTGATTCAATTTTGGATTAATAAACAGGATAATATATAGACAGAGTGTAGTATAATAACGAATAATTTAATAGAGCGTATGGTTTGAATGTTTCTTAATCCAATCCTTTAACCCCCGGTCCATAAACAGTCTAACCACAAGTATTTGCCAACTCAATAAGTCCTGAGGGAAAAGTGTATTCATAAACACCCAAAACTATTCACATGTAATAAAAAGGGAATAATCATAAATTATCTCAGTTTAATTATGAGTCTTCAATGGATTTTAATGGCGAGTCAGAAGAAATGACATCCGAATAGAGATTTAAATTAAATGAAGAGTATCTAAAAAATGTTATTTTGAAGTACTTTGAATATTCGGAAAGTAGGTAGTATAAAGAAGCGGCTCTGTTATAATCAAGTATTATGACAATCCTTAGAATGACCCCTGATGATAGATAAAAGATATAATTGGCTAGAGATAAGGGTTCACTTTGGAACACTACCCTTTCTTATATTCCCTTTATAAATAAAAATAATAATTAGCAAGGTGGAAACGGAATGTATACAAATGAGGTACTGTAAACTCAATGAAAAAATGAAAACAGTTTTCACTAATTAATTTTTTCATCGATATTATTAGTTTATTATAAACAAATAATCTATTTCAAGAATTAATTTTATTATAAATATATAAAAATATAGATTTTTCTTTTTGTTTCATAATTTAGTTATTATGATTTATATTTACTAATTTAATAAAGCAAAAGTATATTTTCTTTATAGCAATGATCGTATTTCTTTACGATAGTAGTAAGTTGATAAGTATATATGTATATATTTGTATTATTAAAAAAATTGAGTTATTTATATGTGCATAAAAAAATCATAAGTGTATTAGATTGATTTTATCAATGCTCTTTTATCAAGTAACTAAGTAAGTAATTAAATTAAAGTAAAGTAAAAAAAAACAATATCAATAAAATTAATATATATAATCATCAAATAAGAAATATAATAAATAAGTAATAGGAAATAAAATAAATTAAAAAAATGGCCACAAATTAAGTAAGAAGAACAGCCATTAAAACCTTATTAGGAGGTCTTTCAGTATTTGCTGGGTAAATTTGATAATATCATTTAATAGATAAAATTTCAACTGCAAAAGAATGGAGTTTTTGTATAAAATCTCCCTAAAAATAATAGAAATTTAGATATCTAACAGATAAATTAATGTTATATTCAGAATCATAAATGATTATAAAGTGAAAAACTGAGTTAGATATATATTTAATTGATTATTTACGACAAAACTAATTTAATAATAGCGAATTAAAAAAGCATTTCCATATAAAGCTTTAAACTTATTCCAAATTAATTACTGAAATTAAGTAATAATATTTTTTTAATTTTAGATATGGTGCCTTTTACTAATTAGTTAAATATAACTAATCCAGTTCTCAATGGACCAGAATAAACAATCACATTTAAGAATTTTAACCTATTGAACTCTCAGGTAAAAAATAAACTAAATTATCGATGAGATAATAATAAGACTTCATTTCTGTTGTATTAAAATTATACTTATTAAATAAAATAATTTCATCACAACGAAAACCTATCTCAAATGGCATTTTATGATAAAAAATTATTAAGCCATTATATTATATAGGCAAATTAAATAGTGATAAACAAGGAAAAATAAAAAATTATATTTTTTTAGGATAAGATGCTGTTATCTACCCTTGGTTGAAAAACAATACTTTAAGTGACTGGGAATATAGAGTAGTAAAAATCAAAGGATGGTTCAGAGAAGAAAGATTCTTCGTTAGAAGATAAAGAGATGGAAAAGATGGGTATTTTGATAAAATTATATATAAATAGTATTGAAAGAAAAAATATATTAATCCAATAGATACTTAGTATTTGCTCCTTTTATCACTGCTACTAAAAAATTAGAATCAGACCACAATGCTGTTAACAACACTCCTTGTAATACATCAGTTTTTGTTAATTTAGGTTGGGTACCTTTAGAAAACAAAGGAGACATTGAAATGACCGGAGAACCTGTTCCTGTTTTAGTAAAATTGCCAATTATCTTTTTATTTATTTTAAAACTTTTTTTAATTTTTAATTTATAAAAGGATGCTCCTGAAGATGAATACTCTATGAATTATGACAAAGACACTTGTAAAATAAATAACAACTGCATACATAATATGATGCTAAATTATTAATTTAATATTAAAAATAGAATTATCTTATGACCCTGAACCCTTAAATGAAGATGATGCCGTATAATTAACTGAAATTACTGCATTAGTTAGAAGAGGAGAAAAATAAGATATTTTACATGGTATATATATTGAAAATTTAATGAGTTTTGCATATTACTAATTATTTAATTAATAATTAGGAAGAAGAAACTGGTAAAACGAAGGAGTTTTCTAGTGGATTGACTTAAACTTCATGTCTAGATTCTTCAGAGTTTATAACATCAATGGAGCCAGTACTGCTTATTTGGAAAGAATTGTTCCCAGTTATGAAGAAGAAGATGAAGAATTGTACCCTGTTCCCGCTAGTAAAATTAATTTTGAAAAGTAAGATCAGACCATTATTTAAACTACTATTAATAATTTTTTTTTTGCTATGATATTAAATTTTTTTTAGACCCATTAACACCCCCTCTAAATATTTATCTAACTCTTTCTTTTTGGGAGGAACCTCTGCCATTTCTATCGTTTCTTTGCTCTCTTTACTTAAAAGATGATTAATTTTTGAAAGAAGAAATGTTAAAGAGAAATAATTTATAAAAAATGAACTTATTATAAATTAATAACTCTATACAATAATAAATTACAAAATTATAGAAAGATAAATCATAATAATAAATTATAGAAAAATTAGAAATCAGAAAATATAGATTTTAGGAACACATTTCTTTAAATATTAATAATTTGCACATTGGTTAGAAATCATTTTTTTTTAATATCTTAATCTAATATTTTTATGAGAGATTCAAACAAATTCTATAAAAATTTATTAATTTTTAATATCTTTCTATTAAGGATTTTTTAATTATATAATTTTACTTTAGCTTCTTATTCTACATTATTTTTTATTATGTTTTCTGCTAATACGGTAAGCTTACTTAATGCTTCAGCATGATGCACCATTAATTTGTTTGCTATATGTTACATAATTGCCTATAATTATACAAAATATTAAATTATTAATAAATTTATCTCAGTTTTAATACTTAATATTCAAGATTTCTTTCAATAAAATAAGATTTAAGATCTTTAGCAAACTATCGGTTTTAAGTTCTTAAATCTTTTTCTAACGCATTATAATCGTCTAATACTTTTTGTGGAACGTTTCCTATTCAATTTTAAAACTAAAATATTGTATTAAAAGAATATATATTCCAATAAAATGCATACTTTATCTAGTTTCTTTTCTCTTTTTTTATTCTGCTTCATCTAATTTTACTAATCTATCTAAATCTTTTTATAGATTTTTCACTTGAAATTCAAATGCCTAGATGGAAGGATCTACTTTGGCATTTAGAAGATTTTTCTTTAAATTATAATTAAAAATTTAAAATTTAATAAATGACAATTAGACGAATTACATATTTTTCTTATGTTTCTATCATGTCTTAAAATGTTTAAGATGCTTCACTAAATATAGATTACATAGAATCTATATTTTCACTATTTGATATTTTAGCCAAATTTTAATAAAATTATTCATATGCACTTATTAGCCTTGTTTCAGATTTTATAATTAACTTTATATCTTCTTTTAATAATTTAGCATGATCTTCATCACGAGTAAGATATATTTTGATATCTGCAAAATTTATCATTTCTTTAAGTGGTTTAATATTATTTATTTTTTAGATTTTTGTACTTATAAAATACTATATGAAATTTATATATGAATATAATTATTCTGATAAAATATGCAAATAAATACAATTAATTCCTTTAAATTAATCTATTAAAATATATAGCTATAGCAAATTAATATATTATAAAATATTAATTGCTAAAGTTTTTAATATACTATTGAAAACATATTCAAAGGTGTATCTCTTTGAAATAAATAAGGTACATAATTATGTTTAGCTATAATTTCTATTCCTAAATAAAAAATATATTGTTAAAACTAATTCAAAATATTGAAACTTTCCATAAAAAAGTATATATATAAAAATACTAAATACCAATTAATATATAAATATATACAATAAAATATCTGAATATTTTATATTTAATAAAAAATAAAATAAATAATGCTTTATTATTAATCATAAATTTCTCATGTTAAATAAATTAGGGACTTATCAAAAATTAAAGTAATTATAATATGATATTATAATAATTCTTAATGGAATATTATTTTTTAAATATTTTTATTTTTTGTAGTTTTCTAATAATTATATAGAATTTAACGGTTTACATACGTTTTCTTAAATATTTTATTTATAAAATCAATAATTTAAATGAATAAATTAAGTTAACTATTTAAATTAAAGTACTATTAACTCAAAATAAAAGAATATAAATATTAAATAAAAAATGAATAGAATATCTTAGTCCAATATTTTTTAAAGAAATAATGAAATTGACTGGAATAATAAATTAGCTTAAGAGTTGTAACATAGAAAATAGTAAAATGAAGCAAAAAGACTTGAAATATAATAAATTATTAGTTAATCTACTGACATTCAATAATTAAAATAAAAGATTGGCGTAGCAAAAGTGAATAAAGAAAGAACTTTATAAATAGCTAATTCATAAATATTAACTAGAAAGCAAATGGTATATACGTATTATGGTTAAAATATACTAAATATTATATTTAAAAATAGGAAGAAGAAGCTTAATTAGATGCAATGGTATTAAAACAAGTTGAAGAAGAAAATAAAAGGGAAGAAGAAAGGGTTAAGAGAAGACTATAATTAAGTTAACTTGACGCAAATGTAACTATGCAATCAGCATTATAAATTGCTATAATAATAATTTATTTTATATTAATAAATATTTCCTATTCATATAGATTCAATAAAGTCAAATCTTTGAAAAAAAATAAAAAGAGTTAGAAGCAAGATAATAATACGAAATAGAAAAAGAAAATGTCAATGTCTAGTAGCAAAAATTGATTGAATAATAATAAATGTACAATTTTCTCTTTTGTATATTAATAGTTTTTATCATTTGTTTATTATTTATAAATTTCTTTTAGAGAATAGCAAAATATGCAAGAATTAAAAAAATAAAACTATTAAAATATGATGGAGGAATAAGCAAGAAGGAAAAAAAAAGAAGAATAAGAATTTTACTAGTAATATTTAGATCAATAAAAAAGAGAAAAATATCAATAAGAAAGAGATAGATAGCTTGCAGAATAAAAAGCTAAAAAATAAGAAGAAGATAAGATAAAAGATATGTTATTATAGAAGTTAATAGATGAAGAAAACAAAAAAAACAAGAAAGAGAAGCTCTAGAAAATCTTAGGCAAGAGTTGTATTAAGAAGAGTAAGAATATGATAATAGGATGAGATTATAAGCTGAAGAATAAAAAAAGATTAGGTAAATATATAAATTTAAATTTTCATGTTAAAACCTTATAATTTTAGAGAAAAGTAACTCTTGTAATAGTATGAAAGAGAGCATATTGAAGAAAAGAAAAAATTTAAGAAGAAGAAAAATAAATAGAATAAATATTTAAATAAAAAATGTTATAAAAGTTTGCAGAGGATGACCGATTAGAATAATTATCCTAATAAAAGAGAAGATAAAAAGAATTATAACATAGAAGAGATGTATATAAATCAAAATTAATTTTACTTAACTTTTATATTAGAATAATTACAAATTATAATTAGGTGGAAAAACTTTGGGAAATAAAAGTTTAAATGTACAGATAAGCAAAAGAAAAAGAATTATAAGAAAAACGTAAATTAGAAATGCAAGAAATGTGGAAATAATAAATAATTTAATCAGAAAAAGAAAGACTGTTAAAAGAAAATCTGTCAGAACTATAAGGATTCTTTCCAAAAGGAATAATATAATAAAATGATAATTAGAATGTTAAATAAGTATATAATGACTCTTATTCTGCCTCAGAAAATCTAAGAAATAATATTAGAAATTAATACTCTAATCATTTTAAATTATATTGATCAAAAATAATAATATATTTTGTATATTTATTTTATATAAATAAAAATATTATAGTTATTAAAATATAATAATATGTTAAATATTTTTAAAAATTAAATTATATAAAATTCTTTTGGCAATATTATTATCATAACTCTAAAATAAATAATATTAAATAATTTATAAAATAATCGTTGGTTATTCTATCTAAACAAAAAAAATTACTTATTTTCATTAAATTAATAGCATTTTAAATAATTAGAGGGTTTATTAAAATATTGATATAGAATATTTTTTAACTAATATTATAGAATTAATTTTTATATTACTACTTTCGAATATAATTTTTCTTAATATAAGTAAATTGGGCAAATGATATATAATTGATATAGATCTTTTTAACTTATTTAGTATAGAAATTTATAGGAACATAATATTTTTATTAAAAAATTTTACAGAGGTTATTATTATTCATAATTAAAACATATTTTTATAAGTATACAATAAATAGTAAAATATACCAGATATATAATTCTATATTAATAAGTTATTAATACTAGTAATAAATTAATAAAAATATTTTATTTCTTAAAAAAATTAAAATGTAAAACTTTCCAATTATATAATTTATATAATATAGTATAAATAATTATATAATAAATTACTTTAATTAAGGTTATTTTCAATAAACCTTTTTTTTAAAACAATTTACATATAAATAAAATAATAATAAAACACATTATAAAGATTAATTCTTAAATTTAAAAAATATATTTTTTAGTTAATTTAAGATAAAATTGAAAATACTATATAATATGAGTAGTCAGTGGTATAAATAAATTTTTGCAAGAAATTTCCTCTATTTACGAAAATAATTTAAGATATTAAAGTAAATTCTAATTATAATATAAAGATAAAAGCTTGAAATATTTATTTATTTTGTTAGATTATTTTCCTTCAAAAATATATTTCCAACTATAATAATTATATTTGATAATAATATATATAATTTTTTTATTTTAAGTATGCTTTATATTTTAGAACTTTTATTTATTAGAATACTAAATAATAATTTATGGTTCGTTTTTTTTTTTTAATTGAGATACATTTTACTAATAAATGACTAAATTTAAATCATAAAACTTAAGATAAAGTATAAAATTGATCATATTTGCAGATAAAAGCCCTATATTTCATATTTCTCTCTTAATATCTATAATTAAAGATAAATAAATTAAAATTCAAGAAATAAAATTAATATTAAAAATATCATAATATATATTATTATTTCATAATTCAAAATATGCAAAATTATATCAAAAATTTTATTATTGCCAGAGTTAGTTCAATAATTTAATATTCGTATTATATCATATTTAATTCTTTGCTACTAATATTTTTATTTAAATTTGTAAATTATCAAAAAAATTCTAATATTATAAATAATTATATCACAATATATATTTCAATTAATATAAATTTTAAATCCTTTATTTTATTATAAGCTGTCTATCTAAACTAAACTTTTACTCTATTAATATTCTATATTCTAGCAAAAATTAAACTCTATATCCTTTACTTAAACCCTGTATTTTGGTGAGCTATCCCCATTTAATAAAATAAAAGGTAATAATACATTTATTTAATTATTTTAAAACATCAATATTTCCTAATTAATATTGAATTTCTAATCCCTATATATGTTGGAAATTTTAAAAAATAATTAAAGTAATTTTATTATTTTAAATATGAAATATGGCATATTATTGTATCAAATATTATGATTTAAAAATAAATATGAATTACCTTCTAATTGGAGAACAGATTCTAAATTATGATATAATTAATTTTTCAAGCATCATATTTCTATTATAACTATATTAATATTAAAATTTTTACATATATTAATCTTAATTAAATAATTTAATATATTACAATACGTACCAATATAGTAATTCTAATATAATCTCAAACTATATTGTATGAGGTAATATAGAATGAAAATAAAAAGTGATTATAAATTTACTAGAAAGCTAAAAATATAGATTTTTAATTAATTAATAAATAAAAAATAGGTACATATTTTACCATAATATTTATTAAAATATTTGAAGGGACAATAAATTTAATAAAAATCAAACAAAAAAAAATCCTCAAAAAAAATAAATTAAGAAAATAAGAATTGTTTCGAGAGTAAATGAAAAAATTGATTTCTGAATAAAGTCAAATGATTTTGAATAGAAAATAGGTATATTAACCAAAATATATACAAAAATATACTTTTTTTGATAATTCTAAAATTGCCAAAATTTACACCATACAACAAAATAATATACCAGATAATTATTAACTTTATTATATTTAATTAGTTGTACTGCTTGTTTATTATACTATAAGTAATCATGAGCCCAGTTTTAGCAATATAATAAGGTAATAATATATTATAGATAGTTGTGATTAAGTCTTTGTTTTTCTAATTTCTAATATATAAATTTATATAACTTATAAGTTAATTAATTAATTTGTGCGATAATTTTATTATTAATAAAGAATCTAGCAGAAGAAACTTATCAAATGATAACATTGAAGTAAAGAGTGGACTTATAGCTCATTTTGGTTTTGATGGTGGCTAATTAAAAGAAGAAAGGTAAAGTAGATATGCAGCAGGAAAGAACAGTCCTGGAAAAGCTACAGATAGATTTGGAAGATCATAATAAGCTTTATGGCTAGATGGAAATGACGATTATATTGACTTAAGCAGTGGTTAATTTTCCTATTTAGATATTGCAAGAGATTTAACAATAACAGCTTGGGTATATCTTGAAGATAAGGGATTTATTATAATTGATAACAGAAGCGAATGGCAATATTATGAATAAGGGTATGAATATAAGTAGTAGAAGATTTTTATTTATTATTATATTATTAATTTTAATTAATTTAGTTATCACTTGTAAGTAAATGATAGCGGATAATTAGTTTTCATGGCCAGTGATGAAAAAGAAAATTATTGTGAAAATAAATTTGTTACCAAAGAAAGAAATTGTTCAGTCTACAGTAAAGGGAGTGGAATAGAGAAAAATAAATGGTAACATGTTGCAGTCAGTAAAGTGGGAAGAAATATTACATTTTATATAAATGGATAAAGAAGAGATCCTAATTAAAATCTGAAAACTGATGACATATTATATAACTATGAAAGAGATAAACGTTATATAGGAACTGGAGGTGATTAAAAATTTAAAGATATAAATAATATATAAGGTAATAATAAATTTAATTTTAGATGATTCAGAAACTTATAGTGGAGGGGCATATTACACAGTAATAATATTTATATTTTATTTTGGTAATAAATTAAATTTTTTTAATATGTTTAGGGATCTGACAGATATTCGAAAGGAAGATTAGATGACTTAAGAATCTATAACAGATAATTAAGTGATTCTGAAATAACCAAAATCTATAACTATAGTAATTTTACAAAAATAATAAAATATAAGTATTTATCTTATTAATTTATATTAAAATTTTATGAATTTCTTTTACAGAACCTCCTCATCCTTGTAACCTCACAAAACCTGAAAGCACAGATTGTTTATCTTGCAGGGGAAATAGGGATTTAAATGGGTTATAGTGTGACTGTCCTTCTGGGCATTATGAAGATAATACTAGTGAAAATTGTCCAGGTAAATTTAAAATTCAATCTCCATAGTTTAATTTTTTATAAATGGTATTTAATAAAAAAGTTTGTGGGGATTCATGTAAAACTTGTGAAAATA
Source organism: Miamiensis avidus (assembly GCA_037039885.1). Classification (NCBI taxonomy): domain Eukaryota; phylum Ciliophora; class Oligohymenophorea; order Philasterida; family Glauconematidae; genus Miamiensis; species Miamiensis avidus. The sequence goes on from JAWVGU010000086.1 coordinate 58,953, forward strand.
ATAGAAATAATTGTATTGAATGTAAAGATCCTAATAAAAAAATGAATCTGGTTCCTGTATAAATTGCAAAGATGGGTATTATAATGATGGAAGCACTACTTGTGCCAGTATTTAATTATTATTAATTCTGTATTTTTTATTAAATTTGAAATGTATTAATAAATTATCTAGAGTGTGATAATCAGTGCTCCTCTTGCTCAGGTTCTGCAAACTCTTGTATATAATGTTCAGATTCTAATAGAATTAAAGCAGAAGGCTGTAGATGTTAAGATGGTTTCATTGATATCGGAAATCCTATATGTGCTAATTGTTCGTGGTAGTGCTAGAATTGCTTCGATTAAAGAGATAAGTGTAGTTCATGTTCTGATGTTAATAGAATCGATGACGAGTAATGTAATTGCAAAAAAGGATATTATGGATTGGATAATTAAGCTGAATGTTTATGTACTTAAACTAAATTGTTTTTTATTTATTTAGCTTAAATATTAAATTAATAGAATGTAAAAGAGTATGTGATTCTTGTGAAAATGGATAAGAATGTTTAACATGTGCTATTTCTGATCCTCCAAGATAAGGAAAATAATGTTATTGTCCTGATAGATATTTTGATGATGGAGAAAACAATTAATGTTAAAGTAAAATAGCAGGATTTAATTTTTTTAAACTTCATTATTATTTTTAAATTTTTAAAATAGAATGTGATTCGGGATGCGAAACATGCGATAAAAAAGGTATGTGCAGTAGATGTAAGACTTCTATCCCGTTGAGAATAGGAGATAAATGTGAATGCAGTATGTTTGGTTATTATGATGATCTTGTCTCTGATGATTGCTAAAGTAATTATTTTATGTTTATATAATGATTTAAATACATTTTTCATAAATATCATATAATATAGGATGTCACTTTAGATGTGGATTTTGTTCTGAAAATGCAGATAAATGTAATTAGTGTGCCAATGATACAAGAGATCCCTCAAAAGACTGTTAATGTAAAGAAGGATATTGGGAAAAAAACGTACCTATTTGTTAAAATGGATGTACAAATTACCCAGGAACTTATGATAATGGAAACTAGGAATGCATATGTATTCATATAATTTGTTATTCTACTAATATATAAAATGGTCATCATTATTTAATTTCATATATTATTTTACAAGCTTGCTCACCCATTTGTTAAAATTGCTAAGGAAATTCTACAAATTGCACATAATGCTATACCATCGGTAATAATAGGAAAAATGACCCTCCTTCTTGTGGATGCAAAGACGGTTTCTATGAAAATGATTAAAAAGAGTGTGTGATATGTAATTCTAAATGTAGTACTTGTGATAATAATGGAAAATGTTCTTCATGCAGCAATTCTAGTTATAGTCCTCCATAATGTGAAACTGATAAAGATGGATTTTATTCTGTAAACCCCTTAACAAACCAAATTGAGTTTAAATAGTGTGATGTTTAGTGCATAAAATGCGTAGAAAAAACAGATAATTGTTTGGGTTGCAAAATTGAACCCAATAGAGATTCAAATCCTCCTTTATGTTCATGCAAAGATGAATATTATCATGATATAAAAACAGGATTTTGCTTAAAATGCTCTCCTCTATGCCTTACTTGGTAAAAACTTTAGATATATTATTTTATTAAATATTTCTTCATAATTTTTAATAATAAAGTTCTACTTTTAATATCTGCACTGAATGTCCTAAAAACTAAAATAGAGTTTTAAATTAATTTAAGGGATCGTGTGTATGTTAAATTGGGTTTACTGAAAATCAAGGCTAATGTGTTAAATGCCATAATTACAAAGGATAATGTCTAATCTAATGTCCAAATACAACAGTATAAAAAGGAGACTAATGCATAGATACTGACCCAGGAGTTACATAAAATATGAAGTTGATGTATATTGCAGCTATATCTTTTGTGTTTTTACAAGTACTTCTATGCTTGATTCTAAAAAAACTGATATAGAAAAAACAACTAAAAAAAATATCTAAATTACAAAGTGGTAAAGATGCTAACTTATACAAAAAGATGATTGTTACGATAATTAACAAAATATTTCTGAATAAGGTAAGTTATAAATTAAAGAATTAATTAATTATATTGTTGAGTTAAATAAGTATATTTTAATTTAGATTAATCATCCAATAATAATAATAACAATAGTCATAGAAGTAAAGAAGGATGGATAGCTAATTAAAATCATAGTGAAGTTATTGAATAATAAAGTGTTCAAGAATTAGAAGACTAACTAAATGATATTTTATAAAGTAGTGATAATGCCAAGAATGAAGAAGATTTTGATATAATAGAAATAGATGCTTGAATTATTACTCTAATAAAAATTTTTAGAATTAAATATATTAGAATTTTTATTATTTATATCTAAGAGAATAGAAACAAAATGGTCTTTTATTATTTTTATGCTAATTTAATCATAAAATAAATTTATAAAATATAAATAGGGTATTTGATTCTTATAAATTCCTCAATTTTATAATAATTTTAATTCTATTCACAATTCTACTCTCTTTTAATTTGTATGTGGTTATATTTATTGAAGAAGTGATATAAAATTATAATATTTTTTTATATATTAATCTAAAATAATGAGGAGGGAAAATATTAATAAATATATATATATGTGCGTGTGTTTATTAATATCAAGCTAAAGAAACTTTTGTTTCTAAATGCTAAGTTAATATATTCTAATTTACTCTAAAATAAAAGTTTATATATTAGGGTTTAATGAAAGATATTTTTTAATTAATAGATTTTAATAACTTTAAAAATAAAGTAAACAAGATTTTTATATAATACCCCAATTAAATAAATTAAAAATTTATTAGATTATTTAAATTATGTTTATTTCAACAAATTAAAACTAACCAAAATAATAATATTCATTAAAACAATATTGATAGTTATTCAATATCTATATAGAATTATGAGATTGTATTGTTGTAAAATTATTATAAGTTTAATTGAATTAAGTTAAAAAACTCAGCATTAAATATTTGTATAACATTAATTATTATATTAAAAGGAATTAATTTTAATTTTGTGATATATGCTTATATATTATTAGAAAAAAACAAAATGTTAGTTAGAATAGCAATAATATTGTTATATATAAATCAATACTGATTAAATAATAAAATATTTTATATATATAAGAATAAGCAACCTATTATGCTTTTATTCATAAAAATAATATTTTAATATTTTATTACTATTAATTTATTATATTTTTAAAGAATAATGAGATGTATAAATTAAATTAAACGATTAACACAATTCTCAAATTATTATTCTATACTTGGAAATTAATCGTAATTACTCATACAAATTTAAAAAAAATGAATTTTTTATAGACAATAGAGTAGTTAAAAAATTAAGGAGGATAAATAAATAAAAGATATTAACTTATAATTTCGTGTCTCATATTATTATAAAAATAAATTGGTATTCTTAGAAATATTTAGTTCTAACTAATTTATTATGATTTAATGAAAAAATAAAATAAATTATGGTAATATATATATACATTAATTTAATCGTAAGTTTATCATAAAAAAAAAAATAATTAGAATTCAAAATTAAAAAAAAAAGGTAAAATTTAATATCGAAAATAAATAATTTTTTATGAAAATAATAGTATTAAGTTTTTAATAAAATGATTATTTTTAAAATTATTTTTATATACATCACAATTTCAGATTTCTAATTTGATAGTTTTATTATTATTATAATAATAATAATTTTTTAGAATATGAGGAGGCAGCTTTAAATTGTAATAATAATACTTTTATTCATATCAATTAACTCATTATCTGGTAAATATAATATTATATTAAAACAAGTTCTTAATTGAAGAAAGTAATTTTAATAATTTTAAGGTGTCGATATATCTAATAATCTAGTGGCTCTTTTCGGCTTCAGTAATGGTAACTCTAAAGACGAAATAACTGGAAGAAGTGGATCAATTCATGGAGCTTCTCCAACTACAGATAGATTTGGGAGAGATCAAATGGCCATGTATTTTGATGGAAGTAACGATTATATAGAATTTGGATTATCTACTTTTAACCATTTTGATATCTCTCCTGATTTAACAATAACTGCTTGGATTAAACCATCTAGAAAAAATATGATTATTTTTGATAATCGAGCTGAATTTGATTATTTAGAATAAGGGTAATTTTATATTATATTTTAGAAAATTTGAAAATTCATTAAATAATAATATTAATATGAAGCAAATATAAAATATATAATAATTTAAATCTTATAGGTATCATTTCTAAACCAATAATTATGGAGAATTAGTATTCATGGCAAGTAATGAGGCAGAAAATTATTGTGAGAACAAAGTATTTAGTAGAGAAAAAAAATGCTCAGTTTATAGTAGAGGTAGTATATCTGTCGGCGTTTGGAGTCATGTAGCAGTAACCAAAGATGGAAAGACGATAAAATTTTATATAAATGGAATATAAAAACAGCCTAATTAAAATTTAAAAGAAAGCTGGATAAAATATAATACAGAAGCAAATAGAAGATATATAGGTACTGCAGACAGTAGCGAAGCATGGAATAGTGAATATTATGTAGGTTCTTCTAGATACGCATATGGATCAATAGATGATTTAAGATTATATGATAGGACTTTGAGTTAATAGGAAATACAAAAAATATTCAATTACAGTAATTTAATAAACACTTTTAATTTATAATTTAATTTAATTTAATTTCATAATTTTGTTTTAAGAACCTCCACATGAATGTGTTTTGACACCTCCAGAAAGCAAAGATTGTTTAACTTGTAGAGGAGATAGATATAAATAAGGAAGTAGATGTTTATGTCCTGTAGGAAAATACGACAATGGAAGTTCTTAAAATTGTAAAGGTAAACAGATTTCTATATAAAATTTAAATATAATTATTAAATAGTAAATTAATTGATAAAAATAAAATAAAATATAATTTTTAATAAGATTGTAACAATAAATGTGCTACATGCTCTAACACTAGTACCAATTGTTTAACTTGTAATGACCCTTTACATAGAACTACAAGTCCAATGTGTGAATGTATAATTGGATATTTTGAAACAGGATAAAAAAATTGCTCTAGTAATTACTTATATAATAATTCTTTATTAATATATTATATTATATCGTTTATTTAATTATACAGAATGTAATTATAAATGTGAAACTTGTGCTGGATCATCAACATCATGTACTAAATGTTCAGATAGTAACAGATTAAAAAATTCATCATGTAATTGTTCTCCTGGTTATTTTGATGATGGAACTAAAATTTGCCAAAGTAATATAATTAAAAATTATTAGTAATATATATTAAACATAATAAATTCTAGAATGTGCTTATCCATGCTAAAGTTGTTCTGGATCAGCTAATAATTGTTTGAGTTGTTCTAGTCTAAATAGAGTAGCAAATAATTAATGTCCTTGTAAAGATACTTATTATGATGATGGCTCCAATGCTGAATGTGTTAGTATTAATTTTAATAAATTAACTTATATTGTAATCTTATATTTATAAACTTTTAATAAAATATAGAATGCCCTCATCAATGTTAGAATTGTGCTACAGCTTCTAAATGTTTATCTTGCTCAGATACTGTTAATAGGATTTAAGATGATAAATGTAATTGCATAAAAGGACACTTTGATAATGGCTCATCTTTGTGTGAAGGTAACTTTCATAATATAATTCTTATTTTATTATAATAATATATCAATCTAATATAGAATGCCAGCACCCATGTAGTACATGTATTAATTTCCCGACTAACTGTATAGAATGTAAAGACCCTAATAGATATGTTGATTAAGGAGCTTGTATCTGTAAATAAGGATTTTATGATAATGGAACTTAATTGTGTGCACGTAATAATAAATAATTCTTATAATTTGTCAAAATTAGTGAAATTAATATAATAACTAAATAGAATGTCATTTTAAATGTGGAAAATGTGATGTTATATCAGATAACTGTGGTACTTGTGCTGACATTAATAGAGATCAAGGAAATAGCTGCTAATGTAAAGATGGATTTGTGGAATCAGGAAAAGCTCAATGTGATAAGTGTGATCATCAATGTGAAAAATGTGAAGACACCACAAGTAAGTGTACTAAATGTTCAGATCTCACTACCAGAATAAATGATTAAACATGCAGATGCAAAGATGGATATTTCGATGATGGAGGAGCTGTCTGCTAAAGTAAAAAAATATTAAATAAAATCAAATAGGTCAATGTAAAATTAAACTTATACTAGAGTGCAGTCACTAGTGCGCCACTTGCACTGGAAGTGCAAATAATTGTACCAGTTGTTCAGATCTTAACAGAATAAATAACTCCCATTGTAACTGTAACTCTGGATGGTTCGATAATGGAGTGGCTGCTTGTGCAAAGTGTGATTACTAATGTAAAATATGCAGTGGGACTGCAAATAAGTGTGGAGCTTGTAATGATTCTAATCACAGAAAAGATGACGGAACTTGTGCTTGTGTTGATAAATTCTGGGATGATGGAGATGAAACCTGCTCTCCTTGCTTGTCCAAATGCGGAACTTGCAAAGATTTGATTAAGTGTGATACTTGTGCACAGTCAACTCCAGCCAGAAATATGCCTGACTGCAAGTGTCCTGATGGTTGGTACGATTCAGGACTTGCCCAATGCTAAAGTATAAAATAATTAAAATAATTTATATATGTATTATTATTAATAAAAATTTACTAATGTTATAAATTTTTATAAATTAAATTTAATAATATTTTTCAGAATGTATAGCAAAATGTGAAATATGTTCAAATGCTACAAAATGCAAGAAATGTGCTACTACTACTCCTGCTAGAATTTTTTCGAGTAATTGTGGATGTCCAAATGGGTACTATGATGATGGTGTGAATTTAGATTGTGTGATATGCCCAGCTAAATGTTTAACGTGCTCCAATGCTTTAACATGTGATATTTGCATAACAGTTTCTCCCGCCCGAATTTCTAATTCATCCTGCGACTGTCCCTACGGATATTACGATGATGCCACCAATGCAGAGTGTTAATAATGTAAAGGAATATGTACCTCTTGCTCAAGTCAATCTGATTGCAAATCCTGCGTAGATTCAACTCCTAACAGAATTCCTTCTAAGAGCTGTGGCTGTTCCGACGGATACTTTGATGATAACTAAAATAATAATTGCTAAAGTAAAATAAATATACTATTCCATAAAAATAATAGTTTATATAATCTTGTTATTACAATTATAGAATGTGATAGATTGTGTGGTACGTGTAATGATAAAAGCAAGTGCTCCACTTGTGCTTCTTCAACCCCAGCCAGAGCTATGCCTAATTGTGGATGTCCTGATGGGTACTACGATGATGGAAAAGATCAATGTGAAAAATGTTTGAGCATTTGTGAAACTTGCTCCAATGGAAGCTCTTGTGATTCATGTAAAACTGATCATAATAGATCAGGAATTCAATGCACCTGCAATGATGGATTTTATGATATTGGAAACCCTAAGTGCCAGCCCTGTTTGTTTGGATGTTTAAAATGTAAAAATGGAACTGAATGTATTGAATGCAAGCCATCCAATCCAGAAAGAACGGGAAAAACTTGTGCTTGTTCCGCTGATGGATTTTATGAAAACAATACCGATTCTCAGTGTGCCAACTGTCTACCTGGCTGTAAAACCTGTTCTGATGGTTTGACTTGTTCATCATGTAAGGTTTCAAACAATCCTTCAAGATTGCCCTTGAACGATAAATGTGTTTGTCCTACCGGATTTTATGATAATGGAAATGATGAATAGTGCTAGAGTATAAAATTTACTAAGTTTTTATTCCTATTCTTAATAATATAACTATATATTTTTTTGTAGAATGTTCTAAAATCTGCACTGAATGTTCTTCATTGGACTCTTGTTCGATTTGTGTTTTGAGTGTACCTGCTAGAATAGCTGCTAATAAGTGTGGTTGTGCAGACGGATACTATGATAATGGGGTAGATAACAATTGTGTTAAATGCTTAGATATATGCTCTACTTGCTCAAATGGATAATCATGCGATTCTTGTAGAGCATCTAGCGCGCCCAGAACTGCCTCCAAATTATGTGGATGTCCTGATGGAACTTTCGATAATGGAGTGGATGATGAATGTGTGGCCTGTAATCCTCAGTGTGCAACCTGTCTTGACAAAAGCAAGTGTCTATCGTGCTAGGTTTCAATTCCTGCTAGAACTGGAGAGCAATGTGAATGTTCTGCTGATAAATTTTATGATGATGGATCTTCTGCATAGTGTGCCTGTAGAAATATTTATTACTTTTAATTCATATTTTTTTTAATTTGTTATTATGTTTAATCGAAGAATGCTTATCTGGATGCTAGTCTTGTTAAAATGGAAGCTCCTGTAGTAGCTGTAAAATTTCAACAAATCCTCAAAGAGTAGGATAAAAGTGTGAATGTAAAGAACCCGGTTTCTATGACGATGGTATTAACGACCAGTGTTAGAGTAATCTATAAATATATATATATTATGAATTTATAGTAATTTAATATCAAAATAAATATAAAGAATGCGGTCATAAGTGTGCTACCTGCTCTGGAAAAAAAGATTAGTGTATGACCTGTTCTGATTCTACAAGAGACCCTTTAAATAACTGTGAATGTAAGGCAGGTTTGTGGGAGAAAGGAATTCCTAAATGCTAAGATGGTTGCAAAAATCTTCCTTAAACTTACCATGATGGAAAATATAATTGCTTACGTATTATTACATTTATATCATACTTATAGATAATTTATAGCTATACTTATAATTTAATAAGCTTGCGAAGTACAATGCGATACATGTTCTTCTTCAGCTGATGGATGTTTAAAATGTACTCCTGGTCTTTATAGAACTATGGAATATCCTACATGTGGATGCTAAGATGGTTTTTATAGTGTTCCTAATAGTCCTCATTGCTTGGAGTGTAGTCCATAATGTGCAAAATGTGTAAATGGTAGCGAATGCATTGAATGTATTGAATCTACATTATTCACCCCTTATTGTATTTAATCGTAAAAGCCTTACTATGAGGTATCAACTACAGCCAATGATTTAAAAATTAAATATGGTACTTGTGATATAAAATGTTTACAATGCGTAAACGAATCACATAACTGTGTTAAGTGTAGAATAGGTCTCAATCGACTTAACAATCCTCCATTTTGCTCCTGCTAAAAAGGATATTTTGATAATAAAGAAAACTCTGATTGTTAAAAATGTTCTGATGGTTGTAAAACATGGTAGATATTAATTTCCTTTTATTATATTCTATTTTTTAACTTTTAAAAATTCTTATAGTTTTAATGAAAATTAATGTAAATCTTGCGATTCTGAATAAAATAGAGAATTAAATCAGTTTACAGGCAAGTGTGAATGCAAATAGGGATACATACAATAAGATAAAACTTTGAAATGCTAAAAATGTTACTTCTATAAAGGAGATTGCTTGAAATAATGCCCTAAATCAACAGAATAGATGGAGTCAATCTACTAGTGCTATGATATATCACCAATTAAAATAAATAATACTACATTGATATTCCTAAGTGCTCTAGGTCTTTGTATCTTATAAATTATATTGTGTGGAGGACTTGTATTTTCTATAAAAAGAAAATAGCTTAATAAAATGAACCCACGAAACTAAAAAATTAGAATAAATTTGAGGATGATTAATATGATGATCACATATAAGAATATGCAGATAGATAATCATCAGGTACACATATTTATAATCTATAAATATATAAATTTAATTTATTTTTTTAATTTTAGATGGTAATACAACTAATAAAATAATGGTTTCAGAATAATTTTAAAATGATAAGAGTTAAAATATTATAGAAGAGGAGTAATAGGTTGAAATAATTGAATGATTTAAATAAAATAAGAATAATTTCATAAATATATTAGAATTATTATTTATTAGTAAAATTGCATATTATTCCATATTTTTATAAATCCCCCGTACTTTAATCGAAATCTAATGATAAAGTAATTTGTATTTAATTATCTAAATGTTTTATTTCTAATATAAAAATTGAATAATAGAAATACATATTAATATAGAATATGCCTTAAAGCATATAATAATATTTATTAGTAATTTATAATAAATTAATAACACTTAAAAAATTGAAATAGAATGTAACATATATTATATTAAGCTTTTTTATGTTCATAAAAATATCCTTTATATTAATAAAACTTGTTAGTTTGTTTTTAATATATTAAATAAATGTTCAAATATCATATTTAGAATTATAATACTAAAAATTAAGAGTTTTTGATGATAAAAAATCATAGTTTAGTATTTTTATATTTTAATTTATTTAAAAACATATAAATTTATCTAATAACATATATATTTTATTCAATATAATTTTCCTAATAGATTGATTTGAAATTTTAATGAGATATATAATTTATTTACCAATTATAATAGTATTTTCTTTTATCATTTACATGTTGTATGATTCTATTATTATTATGATAATAATTAATTATTTTCCATAATTAATTTTGTATGCATATTAATTTAAATTATTTTGCATTAATATTATTATTCAACTAAATAAATTTTATAACTTCATAAATATTATTGATAACTCTAAATAAAAATTCAAGAAATAAATATAATTCTTTTAGTTTTTTTAACTACTGTAATTAATATTAATTATAACAAAAAATAATATAATCCTATTATCATTAAATTTTATATTTACCGATAAAGCACTGATGTTATTATAGAATGTGTGGAATAAATTTAATTAATATTAATAATTAAATATTCATAGAAAAATTATAAATAGTCATATATTTTTTGTTTCTTGTTTAAGTTTTTATTTTTACTAAGCTCAAAAATTTATCATAATTTTAATATTGATAAATAATAATAAATTTAATTATAAAGTATTATTGCAATTTTTTGATATTTATTAAAGGAGTATTATTCTCTAGAAGTGCTTTCTAAGATCAATTTTATTATTATTTTTGTTATAAGTAATAAATATTTTATTCATATATTTCAATAATTATTATCATATGCATTTTTCAGTAATTTTTTTTTTTTTGAAAAAAATTAATAAATAAAATTATAAAATTATTTTTATTTATTTTATTTAGATAAACACAATTTTATAAAAAGAAACTCACTATTTTCTCTGAAAGTTTTTAAAATAATAATATATATTAAATATTTATTATTATAAAGTTATACCAATTAAAGAAAGAATAAATATTGATATTAGAACTTACATATCTATAGAATTAACTTTATTACAATTTTTATAAAGATATTAATTGACACATAAAAATCTAAGTTATTATTTCTACATAATGATTATATTAATAAATTTCAAAACTTTAGAGTTGTTTTAAATATTGATATAATAGAAAATAAGTAATTTAATATCATTATTATTTATTCTAATAAAATTTATAAATTAGTTAATCTTTATATAAACTTTGATAATATAAGTCTTTTTGTATAAAAATTATTTTAAATGTAATTATAAATAATATAAAAATTTTTCTTTTTTATTTTTTATTTATTTTTAATAGAAAACATATATATTTACTTATTAGTATTATCATAATAATAGAATAAAAGTTTATCGTAGTTGAAACTTATATTTTGATTTTGATTATTCATTATATTCAATTATCAATACTACATATCATTTAGATAATTTTCGTATATATATGTTAGATTGAAAAACTTATGAAAATATCACAACTTTAATTCTAAATTTTTTTGCTATATATATTAGTAATCTTGAAATCAAGATTCTAATTTATTAAAAATACACAAGCAGATAAATTTAATATAAATAAATAATGCATATATAAGAATTTATAGTGATAATGAAATATAGTTTCAATAAAAACAAATAAGCTATGTTATTATTATATTTGTTTTAGATTTAATAATAATCTCTATTATATAAAGAAATTAAAAATTAGTTTATAATTACTTCTAATAATTAATTCTAAATTGTTTTAAAATATTTCAATTTTATTCACTGCGTAAGAAACTATCCTCTTTTTATGAATTAATATTATATATATTACTAATTATTTATTTGTTATTTAATTCATTAAATGCATATTAAAAAAATAATAAAATATTTCCAGAATAATAAAGAAAAAAATTAAAAAAAACCATCTTTTTTTGAAAACTAAATTTTCAATTATTGCTATAAAAAACTATTGGTACATTATTTATATTAGATAAATACTAATATAACTTCTACTATCATATATTGTTAATATATAATTTCCTGAACATATTTATTAAAAAATAAAATTCTAAGTTATCATTCTATATCGAACAAATTTAAAAACTTAAAAAATTAATAATCTTATTTTTTTTTAATTTGTTTACAATAGAATAATGAAGAAAGACATATACTTAGTGGTATTTTTGAGTTTATTTCTTTTCACAATTTAAAGTGATACATAAAGTAATGCAATAAATACTTATTTTATTTATTTTCAATATTTAAACACCAATATAATATTAAGATTATTATTATTATAGAACATTAATTAATAAATATTTATTCTAAAATTCAATAAATATAGTGTGTACACAATTTTTTATACATGTTTTTTTAAGATTAAAAAAAAGAAAGCTTGGCACAGCTGGAGTAGAAGTTACTAATGGTTTAGTGGCCCATTTTGGATTTAGCAATGGAAATGCTAAAGATGAAATATCTGGAAGATATGGATCAGTGAAAAACGGAGCTAGCGCTGCAACAGATAGATTTGGAAGACCCAACCGAGCTATGTACTTTGATGGGAATGATGATTATATATCATTCGGATTAAATGATTTTCAACATTTTGATATATCTCCCAATTTATCTATAACTGCATGGATAAAACCTAGAAGATTAAATATGATAATTTTTGATAATAGGGCTGAATGGGATTATTATGAATAAGGGTATATATAAAATATAAATAAAAATAAAGAATTATAAATGAAAACTAAACAGGAGTATTTAATATAATAAATTAGGTATCATTTCTAAACTAACAATAGTGGATAGTTAGTATTTATGGCCCACAATGAAAATGAGAATAGATGTGAAAATAAGGTGTTTTCGAAAGAAAAAGAGTGCTCTGTTTATAGTAATGGATAAATAGCTACCGATGTATGGACTCATGTCGCTGTAACTAAAAATGGAAAAGAAATATAATTTTTCATTAATGGAGTGTATAAAAGTCCAAATAAAAATTTACATGAAAGTACTATTATATATAACAATGAAGCTAATTTAAGGCTGATTGGTACGGCAGATGACGATGAAGCATGGGGAAATACATATTATGTTGGATCACATAGGTATGCATGGGGGGAAATTGATGATTTAAGAATATATAATAGATAAATATCATCATCTGAAGTCAACATTATTAAAAATTATAGTAAAATAAAATAATTTTAATAAAAAAATGATTAGTAAATGAAATAAAATATATCTTTAGAACCTCCTCACAGTTGTTGGAATACTTTACCAGAGAGTACTGTTTGTGAAGATTGTAGGGGAGATAGATATAAATCTGGAGATCAATGTCTTTGTTCCACAGGAAAATATGATGATAATAGTACAACGAATTGTAGAGGTAAATAAAAATTACCATATTAAAATAATCTTAAATAATGATTTGTGATGTAGATTGCAGTAATAAATGCGCCACATGTGTAGGATAAAGCACTCATTGTATAACTTGTAATGATCCTTCTCATAGAACATCTGCACCTTCTTGCAGTTGTATTGATGGATATTATGAAACTGGAGCTAAAGTTTGCTCACGTAAATTATAAAATATGAAATAAAATTAACAATCTAATATAAATTAATTATTACAATTTTATAAAAAAATAGAATGTAATTATAAGTGCAGTACTTGTGCTGGATCAGCAAGCTCTTGTTTATCTTGTTCTGATAGTAATAGAATTAATAATTCTCAGTGTTTATGCAAGCCAGGTTATTATGATGACGGAACCAAAATTTGTAGAAGTAAAATAAATGGTTTTAAAATTTATATAATTATTATTTTTTATATTATATTGACAGAATGTGCTTATCCATGCTAAAGTTGTTCGGGATCACCTAATAATTGCTTGAGTTGCTCTAGTCTTAATAGAGTAGCAAATAGTCAGTGTCCTTGTAAAGATACTTATTATGACGATGGATCTAATGCTGAATGTGTTTGTATATAATATCATTTAATATATAAATTGAGTATATTAATATATTTAATATTTAAATAATTAAGAATGTCCTCATTAATGTTAAAATTGTGAAAGTGGATTAAAATGTAAAAGCTGTTCTGATGTTTAAACAAGAGTCTAAGATGAAACATGCAGATGCAAGGACGGATATTATGATGAAAATAAAGCTGTTTGTGGAGGTATTTATATTTATATATAATACTATATTTGTAATCGTATGTTATATAATTATAAAAAGAATGCTAACATCCTTGTAGTAATTGTGTAAATTTCCCAACAAGCTGTACAGCATGTAAAGACCCTAATAGATATGTTGATTAAGGAGCTTGTTTCTGTAAATAAGGATTTTATGATAATGGAACTTAGTTGTGTGCATGTAAAAACAAATAATTCTTAATGTCATTATTGATGATATTAATAATAAATATAATTAGAATGTCATTTTAAATGTGGAAAATGTGATGTTGTATCAGATAACTGTGGTACTTGCGCTGACATTAATAGAGACCAAGGAAATAGCTGCAAATGTAAAGATGGATTTGTAGAATCAGGAAAAGCTCAATGTGATAAATGTGATCATCAATGTGAAAAATGTGAAGACACCACAAGTAAGTGTACTAAATGTTCAGATCTCACCACCAGAATAAACGATTAAACATGCAGATGCAAAGATGGATATTTCGACAATGGAGGAGCTGTCTGCTAAAGTAAATTATACTAAATTAATATAAATTGAAATCATATATGCCAATGTAAAAATAAATATATACTAGAGTGCAGTCACTAGTGCGCCACTTGCACTGGAAGTGCCAATAATTGTACCAGTTGTTCAGATCTCAACAGAATAAATAACTCTCATTGTAACTGTAACTCTGGATGGTTCGATAATGGAGTGGCTGCTTGTGCAAAGTGTGACTACTAATGTAAAATATGCAGTGGGACTGCAAATAATTGTGGAGCTTGTAATGACTCTAATCACAGAAAAGATGACGGAACTTGTGCTTGTGTTGATAAATTCTGGGATGATGGAGATGAAACCTGCTCTCCTTGCTTGTCCAAATGCGGAACTTGCAAAAATTTAACTAAATGTGATACTTGTGCACAGTCAACTCCAGCCAGAAATATGCCTGACTGCGAGTGTCCTGATGGTTGGTACGATTCAGGACTTGCCTAATGTTAAAGTACAAAATAATTAAAATAACATTATATAAATAAATATATATTATTACAAGTCAGTAATAAATAAAATTATTATTATTTAAAAAAAAAAAAATAATATTAAAAATTTAAATAAATAATATTTTCAGAATGTATAGCAAAATGTGAAATATGTTCAAATGCTACAAAATGCAAGAAATGTGCTACTACTACTCCTGCTAGAATTTTTTCGAGTAATTGTGGATGTCCAAATGGGTACTATGATGATGGTGTGAATTTAGATTGTGTGAAATGCCCAGCTAAGTGTTTAACGTGCTCTAATGCTTTAACATGTGATATTTGCATAACAGTTTCTCCTGCCCGAATTTCTAATTCATCCTGCGACTGTCCCTACGGGTATTACGATGATGCTAGCAATGCAGAGTGTTAAAAATGTAAAGGAATATGTACCTCTTGCTCAAGTCAATCTGATTGCAAGTCATGCGTAGATTCAACTCCTAACAGAATTCCCTCCAAGAGCTGCGGCTGTCCCGATGGGTACTTTGATGATAACCAAAATGATAATTGCTAAAGTAAAATAAATATACTATTCCATAAAAATAATAAATAGTTTATATAATCTTGTTATTCCAATTATAGAATGTGATAGATTGTGCGGTACATGTAATGATAAAAGCAAGTGCTCTACTTGTGCTTCTTCAACCCCAGCCAGAACTATGCCTAATTGTGGATGTCCTGATGGGTACTATGATGATGGAAAAGATCAATGTGAAAAATGTTTGAGCATTTGTGAAACTTGCTCCAATGGAAGCTCTTGTGACTCATGTAAAACTGATCATAATAGATCTGGAATTCAATGCACTTGCAATGATGGATTTTATGATAATGGAAATCCTAAGTGTCAGGCCTGTTTGTTTGGATGTTCAAAATGTAAAAATGGAACTGAATGTGTAGAATGCAAGCTATCCAATCCGGAAAGAACAGGAAAAACTTGTGCTTGTTCAGCTGATGGATTCTACGAGAATAATACCGATTCTCAGTGTGCCAACTGTCTACCTGGCTGTAAAACCTGCTCTGATGGTTTGACTTGCTCCTCATGTAAAGTTTCAAGCAATCCTTCAAGATTACCTCTGAACGATAAATGTGCTTGTCCTGCCGGATTTTATGATAATGGAAGTGACGAATAATGCCAGAGTATAAAATTTAAGAAATTTTTAATCCTATTCTTAATAATATAACTATATATTTTATTTGTAGAATGTTCTAAAATCTGCACTGAATGTTCTTCATTGGACTCTTGTTCGATTTGTGTTTTGAGTGTACCTGCTAGAATAGCTGCTAATAAGTGTGGTTGTGCAGACGGATACTATGATAATGGGGTAGATAACAATTGTGTTAAATGCTTAGATATATGCTCTACTTGCTCAAATGGATAATCATGCGATTCTTGTAGAGCATCTAGCGCGCCCAGAATTGCCTCCAAATTATGTGGATGTCCTGATGGAACTTTCGACAATGGAGTCGATGATGAATGTGTGGCCTGTAATCCTCAGTGTGCAACCTGTCTTGACAAAAGCAAGTGTCTATCGTGTAAGGCTTCAGTTCCTGCTAGAACTGGAGAGCAATGTGAATGTTCTGCTGATAAATTTTATGATGATGGATCTTCTGCGTAGTGTGCTTGTAGAAATATTTATTACTTTTAATTGATATTTTTTTAATTTATTATAATGTTTAATCAAAGAATGCTTATCTGGATGCTAATCTTGTTAGAATGGAAGCTCTTGTAGTAGCTGTAAAATGTCAACTAATCCGCTAAGAGTAGGATAAAAGTGCGAATGTAAAGAACCCGGTTTCTATGACGATGGTATTAATGACTAATGTTAGAGTAATCTTTAATATATATATATTATGGATTAATAGAAATTTAATATCAATATTAAATTAAAGAATGTGGTCATAAGTGTGCTACTTGCTCTGGAAAAAAAGATTAGTGTATGACCTGTTCTGATTCCACAAGAGACCCTTTAAATAACTGTGAATGTAAAGCAGGTTTATGGGAGAAAGGAATTCCTAAATGCTAAGATGGTTGCAAAAATTTACCTTAAACTTATCATGATGGAAAATATAATTGTTTATGTAATTAATGCAATTTAATATTAATATTATATTAGATTAATCGGAATTACTATTTTAGAATGTGAAAAATAGTGCGATACATGTTCTTCTTTAGCTGATGGATGTTTGAAATGTACTCCTGGTCTTTATAGAACTATGTAAGTCCCGGCATGTGGATGCCAATAAGGATATTATGATGATGGTTCTTCTATTCACTGTAAATTATGTGATGTCCAGTGTAAAACATGTTCATAATCTGGGTTTTGTACAGAATGTCTTAATAAAGAACTATATCCTCCTTATTGTTTGTAGAATAACATTCAATATTTTGAGGTTCAATCTCCTACTAATTAAAATAGTTAGTAATTCTAATAGTGTGATAACAAATGTTAAAGTTGCATAAATAAATCAGATAATTGTATAGTATGTAAAAAAGGATTGTTTAGACTTAATGAAGCTCCGTTTTGTAATTGTAAGGATGGATATTATGATGATAAACTAAATGGAGATTGTTAAAAGTGTCCTTCAAAGTGTCTTACATGGTATTATATAAAGATTATAAGTTAGAATTATATTATTAATTAATATTTATTAATTTTAAAGTATTAGTGAGAATGAGTGCCTTACATGTCCAAATGATCAACAAAGGGAATTAAATGAATTCAATGGATAATGTGAATGCAAATTTGGATATAAAGAATAAGCAAGAACTAATAAATGTATTAAATGTTATTACTATGGAAATGATTGCGTAAATCAATGTCCTGAATCTACATAATAAAATGAATCTCTATCTAAATGTGTTGACATACATCCATTAAAACTTGATAATAGTTTAGTTATTTTAATTTGTGGGGGTTTTATTTTACTTTTATAAGCAGTATTTTTTTATGGAGTTGGAAAAGGAATTAAATCTAAAATATAATAAATAAAGAAGCGATATGACAAAGTTAATCCAATTAATAATAAAGGTGACGAAATGAGTGAATAAAATGAATGCAATATAATATCATAATCATCTAATAGGAATTCAGATTAAGGTAAAAATAATTACTATTTGTATTATTTATTAATAAATTAAATTTTATTTTATTTTTAAAGTTTCTAAAACCGATAATAATAGAGAATCAAGTAATCTTTTTATTGACAGTAATACTTAAAAAATAAATAACGGAGGTTTAGTATTTGACTAATAAGATTTTTAGGTTATTGACTTTTGATTATCAATTCTAAATAGATAATAAAATCTTTTAAAATTAATATTATATTACTTTCGATATTTATGATAATATAAAATTTAGAATATTAAAATTCTCAGTTCAATAAAATTTTTGTTGATTTCTGTTTTTATTTTTAGCAATCAATTTTTAAAATAATAAATAATCAAACCCATTACAAAAGTGTTTAAATAAGGTTATTATGATATATATGAGCATCAAAATATTTTTTTGAAATTGATTTTTCACGTATTTAATTATTATTGAATAATTAAGTTCTTGTTATTCTAAAGTTATAATGAAACTCTTTAAGAATATATTACATAGTTAAAAAAATTCTAAAACAAAAATAATAGGTATTTAAGCATTTAGATAGTATAAATAACCCTTAATAATTTTGTATATATTAGAGTTAAATTTATATATATAGATTTTCAGAAAAACAGACATTAATAATAAAAATTATGAAGCTATATTGAATTTTCTAGCATAATAGCTCATTTTAAGTGGTTTAGAATTTTGATTTAAATTGATAATAAGTTTCCCTTTTATTTCACAATCTTCCATAAAATAATATTAAATATATTAATTTATGGCTAAATATCTATAATTTTTATTTTACTTTATTTTTATATATTTATATTTATTTATAATGAAATAAATTTTTATATTATGGGAATATTTAATGAGTTTAGCTTAAAGTAAAATGTTTTTATATAATTACATTTAGGGGATCATTAATATTATTTATTCAAGCTTATTATTATCAAAATAAATTAAATAATTAATATTTTTACCATAATAAAACTAATTATTCATTGTTATAAATAGAATTAGATACAGTCCAATATTTTTCTTAATAATATGTTTTATAAATAACTATTTAATATATACACAATAAAATAATTTAAAAGTCTGCATATTTTATTAATAGAGAATTGAAAAAAAAATCACCTAAAAAAAAAAAAATAATAATAACAATAGCAATAACAATAACAATAACAATAAGTCTAAAATACACTCCCTCTATAATATTTTTAATCAGAACATTTTACTACTTTAACTGTAAAAATCTTTAAATAATAGAAAATTAGAATTTTAAAAAATAAATACTTTAAAATTTAATTAAAAATTTGTTAAATACTTATATTAAAAACAAATTTTCTATTTAATATTTTATTTTTAAAATTTTATTTAGTAAATGCGAGCCTTTTACAGAAACCTAAAAACTACTTTCATATTTGTACTTATCTTCATTTAGATAAATAAATTATAATCTGCAGGTAAAATTTTTGTTTTTAAATTTCAATATAATCAACAAGCAAATTAAATTCTAAGATTTAATATTAAATAGTATTATTTCTTAAAAGACCTTATATTTTTAGATAGTTATTATCTACATAAAAATAAACTAATTCTTTAAATTTATTAATATATTTATGTTTAATATCTTAAAATAAATAATGCAAAGGAACTGATGGCGTAGAAGTAACGTATGGCTTATAATATATTTGGGGGTTTGACGGAGATACAAAAGAAGAAATTACAGGTTAATATGGAAATGCTAGAAATGGATACTATTGGGATATAGATAGATTTGGTGACAGTCAATCAGCAATTTACTTTGATGGAGGCAAAGCTTGTATATAGCTAAATTTAAATGATTACAATAATTTAGATGTTAATTATGATTTATCATTAACTATGTGGCTATATGCTTATTAAAAAATGTAATTATTTTTGATAATAGAGCAGCTGTAAATAATTATGAGAATGGGTATATTTTATAAATACTTGATTAAAACAAATTAATAAATAATCTATTAAAATAGATGGCATTGGTAAACTAACAATTCAGGAAAAATGGTGTTTTTTGCAGGAGATAATAGAAGTATGGAATGTAATATACGGGATTCTGATTGTAGGGTGATATGTGATGATCCTATATCTACCCATACTTGGACTCATATTGCAGTCACTAAATATGATGATGTTGTCAGATTTTACATAAATGGAAAATATATTAATAATTCTAGACTCGGAAAATCAAGAATAAGATATGATGATTCATCAGATGCTATTAAGAGATATATTGCTACAGCTTACAGTATTAATTATAATTATACAACGATAATTTAATTAATATTATTAACTTCTAAAATCAATAATTTAAATAGAATCAGAATTTTTCGATGGAAGTTATTCATTTGGAACTGATGAGTATCCATAAGCTATATTTGATGAATTGAGATTTTATAACAGAAGATTATCGGATGATGAAATTAATTAAATCTATTCATATAGTAAATTAAATTATTTTGATAATTTAAATATAATTTTTTTTATTAAAAAATAGAAAAACCTCATGCATGCAATAGAGCCTATCCGGGAAGTATATATTGTAGGTCATGTAAAGGAGATAGATAATTGAGTTATCCAGGAAATTGCAATTGTCCAACGGGGAAGTGGGAAAATAATTCATCTTATAATTGTTAAAGTATACAAATATTTTTGACTTTTTGAATATTAATAATATTAATTGAAATATTATATATAGGTTGTGCATCTAGATGTTATACCTGTTCTGGTTCTAGTACTAATTGCACTTCATGTAATGATTAATACAATAGAACCAGTTACCCTTATTGTCAGTGTCTTCAGGGATTTATAGATTTGAATCAACCTAGTTGTGTTAAATGTGAAATCTAATGCAAAACTTGCCAGTATAATATTTCTTAATGTACTTAGTGTAATGGATAAAATAGATAATCTATTAATACCTGTGAATGTAAGATAGGATATTATGAAAAATAGCCCAAAGAAAGTGATTGTGCATGTAAATATTTAAATTAATATTTAAAATATATTTGCTATTATATTTTCTATATTTTCATGCAGAGTGTCATCATTCCTGTAAAGCTTGCAATACTAATGAAACTAATTGTACTTATTGTTCATCTAATACCAGAGCAGGCACTCCATCATGTAAATGTATTGATGGATATTTCGAATAAGGAAGTTCTGATTGTGGAAGTAAATAAGAATTATCAATATTATAGAATTAAAATATTAAAATTATTAATTATTTATAGAATGCATGTTTTAATGTATTACTTGCACTTCTATTTCCACTTGTAGCACTTGTGCAGACACTGAAACAAGACGATAAGAGGAAACATGTTCTTGTAAAGATGGATATTATTAAGTTGGAGAAGAAATAAAGTGCAGATGTATATAAATAGGATATTAAACTTAAAAATAAAATTGCTAAATTTTTTTAATTATTTCATTTAAAATTATCAGAATGTCATTACAAGTGCTAAACTTGCAGTGTGGAAAATGATAAATGTCTTTCTTGTTCTGATGAAAATAGAGACAAATCTAATGGATGCGAATGCTTACCTGGATATTATGATAATGGGTCATCTAAATGTCAAAGTAATGATAAAGTTTCATTTTTTAAAATTATAATGATATATTAATTATTATAATAAAGAATGTGATGAAACTAAGTGTAAAACTTGTAAAGATGAACCTAGTAAATGCCAAGAATGTATTAGTAATACAAGGGATATTACTTTAAATTGCGCATGTAATGAAGGATATTTCGAAACTGGTGTTGCAGTCTGTTTATGTAAAAATTAGTTTTTTATTTTACACAGTTTATTCAAATATAAATTTTTAAAATAAGAATGCAGCATTAAGTGTAAAATATGTTAAAGTTCGAGTGATAACTGTCTTTAATGCTCAGATGACTCTCGAGACAAAAATAATAATTGTAAATGCAAATCTGGATTCTACGAATCAGGAGAAAAAGCTTGTTAAAGTAAATAAAATTTTTTAATCGTGTTTATTATATAAAAATTTAGAGTTTTAAAATAAACAAAAAAAGCTTGCAGCTACTAATGTGAGACTTGCGAGAATTCAGCAGATAACTGCACTTCTTGTTCAGATAAAATTAATAGAATAGATGATGCTAAGTGTAATTGTAAGCATGGTTGGTTTGATAATAAAGTGAAAATTTGTGTTGGTATTTAAATTTTAAATTATTAATAAAATAATTAAAATATATTTTCATATTTTTAATGTAGAATGTGCACCTTAATGTGCTATTTGCAAAGACAAAGCTAATATCTGTGGATAATGTGAAGACGCTTAACATAGAATTAATGATTGGACATGTGCTTGTAAAGCAGGATTTTGGGATGATGGAGATGAAACTTGCGAAAAGTGTATGAAGAGCTGTGTTACCTGTTCAAATGGAAGTTCTTGTAATGAGTGTGTAAATTCAAACCCCCAAAGAGTTGGGGATAAATGTGAATGTCCTAAAGGATATTATGATGAGGGAAAAGAATAATGTGCAAGTAAATATTAAATAATTATTTTACAAAAAGTTATATTATTTTTACCAAAGAATGTAACTATAAATGTTCTCATTGCTTAAATGGATAAAAATGTGAGGAATGTGCTGTTTCAACTTAACAAAGAATATTAAATGAAGACTGTAGATGTCCTGATGGCTATTATGATAATGGAGTAGCAGAATGCTAAAGTAATATTATATATATATACCAATAATTCAAATAAAAATTTGATAAATTTTTCAAATATTTTATTAAGAGTGTGCATAAGGATGCATGACTTGTGAAAATTCAAGTAGTTGTAAAAAATGCAAAATCTCTGAACCTGAAAGAATCTTTAATAGTCTTTGCATATGTCCGGATAAATATTATGATAATAATTAGGATGACTAGTGTAAGCTATGTGGAAGAACTTGCAAAACTTGTTCTAATGGAAACCAATGTTTGAGTTGTGTGGATTCAATTGCTTAAAGAAGTGGAGAATAATGCTCATGTCCAAAAGGACATTATGATAATGGTAGTGACAATGAATGCCAACGTAAATGAAATCTTAATTAATGTATAAATTAAATAATATATTTAATGCATAAATAGAATGTGATTCAAAGTGTTCTGAATGCTCTAAATTTGAATCTTGTGATGTATGTGCTAATTCAAATCCCAAAAGAGTAGAAAATACTTGTGAATGTCCTATGGGATATTATCATGATGGTAATGCTTAATGTGCATGTAAAAATAATAAGTTATATTTTTATAATTTAATGAAAAATATTAAATTTTAAATATTGCAGAATGTCTGAAAGCTTGTGCTACATGCAAAAATGGAAATTCTTGTTCCTCTTGTAAAAACGACCCTAATCGATCTGGTATAGCTTGTACCTGCAATGATGGATATTTCGATAATGGAGTTGATATTTTGTGCGAGAGTAATATTAGTTTTTATATATATATATGATTTAAATAATTATATATCTTTATTAGAATGTAAATTTGGGTGCAAAACTTGCTCCAACAATTCCGAATGTCTAGAATGTGTTTAATCCTTACCATAAAGATTAGGAAGTAAATGTGAATGTTCTATGGATGGGTAATAAAAAAATTAATTTTTTACTTTAATAAAAAAAAACGGTATAAAAATATAATATTTAATTATAGTTATTATGATGATAAAGTAAATCATAACTGTGCAAAATGTTTAAATAGCTGCTAAACTTGCTAAAATGGTAATAGTTGCACATCTTGTAAAGAAGTGACCAATCCTACCAGATTAGGAGTTTCTAAAAACTGTGCTTGTCCCTCTGGATATTTTGATAATGGAATTGATGCATAGTGCAAAATATGCAGGGAGGGATGCCTTACCTGTTCTAATTACATTAATTGTAATGATTGCTTATTATCCGATCCTCTTAGAGTGTTGAATAGAAACTGTAGCTGTCCTTACGGCTATTATCATGTAGATAATTAGGTTTAATGTGGAAAATGTATAAATGATTGCAAATTTTGTAATGATTCTTAAACCTGTTAATAATGTAATGATCCTTTGATGAATGTGAAAAACAATTGTAAATGTTAAATAGGGTATTATCGTAATAAAAATGGATAATGTTAATGTAATAATAATAATCTACTAAAGTAAATAATTATATTATATTTTGTAAATTTTTAAAAGAATGCATGCCATCTTGCCTTTCTTGCAGCAATGGATCCTCATGTAATGAATGTAAAGAATCTAACCCACCAAGATAAGGAGTAATATGTTAGTGTCCTGAAATAGGATATTATGATAATGGTATTGATGGATAATGCTAATGTAACTTTTAAATATGAATTTATAATAATTATAATATTATTTTTTTATTTTACTCTTATAAGAATGTTTCTTCGGATGTTACAAATGTTCTGATGGTAGCTCTTGTATCTCATGTAAATTATCTATTTCTCCTCCAAGATTAGGATCAAAATGTGAATGCTTATAATAGGGGTATTATGATGACTTAAAAAGTGGATAATGTGCTTGTAAAAAAATTAAATAATTATTTAAAAATAAATACATAACATTAATAAAATTAATTTATAAAAGAATGTCATCATAAATGTCGTACTTGTGTAGAAACTGCAGAAAAATGCTTAGAGTGTTCAGACCTGACTAGAGATCCTATTACCTGTGAATGTCAAGGTGAATATTGGGAAAAATAGGTAGAGAAATGTTAGAAGGGTTGTCCCCAAGGATATTACCACATTGGAAACCATGAGTGTGAACCTTGCAATAAAAAATGTAAAACCTGCATTACTAAAAACCAGTGTTTAGAGTGCAATCTGAAACCTTACAGACTAATGACTGCACCAGATTGTAGTTGTAAAAGTGGTTATTATTTAGAAGAGTCATCTGGATTATGTAAAGAATGTGATTTTTAATGTGCTGAGTGTGATGGATAAGGAAAATGCACATAATGTTTGATATATTTCCTAAGCCCTCCTTCATGTTTATTCATTCAACGTGGAATCTTTTTTGAACAAGATTCTGATTCTTCAGATAGAACTCATTTTCAATGTGATTCTAGTTGTGAAACATGTACTGAAAATAAAAATAACTGCACAGCATGTTCTAAAGGTTTATATAGAACTGGGTTATTACCAGAATGTGGATGCATAAAAGGATACTACAGTAATCCAGAATAAATTGATTGTATTAAGTGTTCCAAAGGGTGCTTAGCTTGGTAATTTAAATGATTTTAATTACAAAAAATTTCGTTCGTTTTGTATTTATTTATTTATTTATCTATCTATCTATTTATTTATTTATTTATTATTAAAGTGAAAATGAAACAATATGTACAGAATGTGATCCCAAAGAAAATAAAATTTTAAACAAATATTCTGGTCAATGTGTTTGTCCAGATGGATTTAAAGAAAAACATGGTTCTTTAAAATGTGTAAAGTGTTACAAATTTATGGGAGAGTGTCTTGAAAAATGCCCAAATAACTTTGAACAAAATGAAAGTGAATTAGTGTGTAAAGAAAAAATAGTCAGTTAAAAATAAAACTTCTAAACCATTTATCTATATGGAGGAGCTTTAATTTTAGCATCTGTATTCATTACTTTAGTTTTGATTAAGAAACTTAAAAAGACTATAATGCTTAAAATAAAAGATAAATAGTTATCTGTAAATATAAAATAGAATGAAAAGAACCCCGATTCTTAATCAGTCATTTCTTAGTCCCCCTCTGACAAATCATAATCTGAAGGTTCTAATTAAAAAGAGGGAGAATATTCATTATAATCCGAAGAATCAAGTACTTATAATACTTGTTAATTTTATGTTTATCTTATTTTATTTTAGGAAGTAGAAGAGTATCTGATTTCGATAACTAAACTGGAGTATATGAAAATAACGAATTATTAAGATAGTAAAAAAGAAAATCTACTCAATTGAATATTATTGATAATATTATAAAAGAAGAAGTGGAGGAAAACCAACACAACAATAGTCTTAGCGATATATAAGAAATTTAAGGAATCAATAACAGTTAAATTGAATAACCCGAACTTGAAGGTACCTTGGAACGTATATATACCTAAGAAAGACTTAACTAAAGTTTCGGCCACTGAAAATTTATAATACATCAAATAAAATATAAATTTAAAATATAATAAAACATAACTATATTAAATTTATAAAAACTAATATAATATAAATCTATACATAGAGAAGGGGTTTAATTTTGAAAAAATTATAGAAATATATGATAGTTATATTTTAATATTTTTATACATATTATTATATATATATTTACTATGAATATTAATAATTGCTTTTTTATAAATTTTGGATTATTTTTAAAAATATAAAGGAAACTACTTTAAAATCAAAACGCATTAACATGATAATTATTAATTTATGTCTAAAGATTATTTAGAGCCTTTGATTTTTACTAAATTAAATTATTTATATTTTTTTTTGACTCATGTTTTTGATTTTATACTTAGCTTAATTAATTTTTTTTCTATAATTCCATTTATTACAAGAGAATTTATTATTAATATTGCATCTTTATTTTATTTTCATTTGCCCTTTTTAAATCATTTTCTAAATTTAATCTGGTATTTTCATCAATATAATTTCTTTAGTAAAAATCAAAGTTCTTTTCCTGTTTAAAATATAAAAAGTAAAGAACAATTTCAAATTAATAAACATATGCATTACTTTTAATTTTTAATTCTTTTTATAATCAACTTACATATCTAAAGTATTAACAAAGTTATTTTTCATTTATTTTAATTTTTAAACCTTTCTTTCATCTTCTATTCTTTATTTTTCGTCTATGAGCTATTAATGTTATTACCTCCTTAATTCTTCTTGCTTTAATATTTCTCTATTATTTTAACCTGTATTATAGTTTTGTATTTTTATAAATAATTATGTCATTTATTAATAAGATATTAATTGAATCATACCAACAGTTCCATCATATTTCTTCATAGTTTCTTTTAATTTATCTTCTCTCTATTTAAAATTTCTATTTCTTTTTCATCTTCTTTTTTCAAAATTTCAGAATATTCCTTCATTAATTCTTTATCTCTGATTTTTTCTTATTTTTCATCTTTTTATTTTTTCAGTTCTTATTTATGATTAATGATCATCATTTCCTTTTGTTTAAAAAAACATAAATTATGATAATATTTACTGTAATATAATTAATTTTCTAATAATTTTTTTCTTATTTACTTCATTATTTTTAATAGCTTTCTTCTAAATTTATAATTGCTTATCTTTTAATTTTTATAACTCTTTCTAATCTATTCTTAACATTTCTTAATCTATTTCCATATCAATTTATTTTTCTTTCTATATCCTTTTCTTCTTTTCAACGCCTTATTCTTCCCACATTTTTCTTTCTTTTTATGCTTAAATTTATAATTATTATTGTTTTTATTATTCCTTCTTATCATATGCTCTAATGTAATCCTTTTATTACTTCAAATACTATCTCCTTTCTAGGTATTTCTCTTCTTCCTTTCTTATCGAAATTATTTCATGTAATAATAAATACAATATATTTTATAATTAATGATATAATAGTACTGTTTTCTTTTTTCTTCCAAAGCCTTTTCCATTTCAAGCTTTTATTAATTTTAAGCTTCCTTTTTCTTTTTTAATTGCTCTTCATCTTCTTTTCTTGTTTTTGCCACTTCTGCATCATCCAAAAATCTGTATAAGTCAAAATCACTTTTCAAACTCTTTATACTCTTCGGTTTTGGCTCAGATTTTTTGGTTGATGAAGGAGCCCATTCGTATTCTACTTTTGGAAATTCCTTTATTGTTTTAAATTTGAAACTATTATAAATTAAGTTAAAATTTTTTAGTTTTTTTACTTTTTTTTTCGTTTCTTATTTATTTTTCTCTTCCTACTCCTTTTACATTTTTTACCATTCTTTAGCTTTTTTTTATTCTTCAGATTCTTTTATTTATTAATCAATTTATTTTTCCAGTTTATTTATATTTTCTTTATTGACTCTGTCTTATCTAAAGAACTAATTGATCTGGGATTCTGCTATTTTTAACTTATTTTTATCTTTTTTGTATTTATTATTATACTTTTACAAATACATTCCCTTTAAAATGCTTCTTTATTCAATAGCTTCATCTTTTGATATTTATGTCTTCACAGAATATGTAGACTAAACCATTTCTATTACTTTTTTATAATTCTATTTTATAGAAAAATTAATATGTTAATAATTCTTAATAATTCCAAATAATTTTTATATTAAACTATATTATAAAATGGAAATAAAAAAGAAATAATAAATATAATATTAGTATATATTAAAATAATATTTCATTGAGATAATTTATAATTTATGAAAATTATTTATTTGGCATCGTAATGAAAAAATTAATTTTAAAACATAAATTTTTATTTTTTATACATTTGCTATATAATTTTTTTAAATTAATGAAACTAGATTTTTAATAATAATTTTACCATAGCAGTCCTGTTGGCTCAATTGGTAGAGCATTTGACTTCTAATCAAAAGGTTGTGGGTTCGATCCCCATGCAGGATTCTATTTTTTACATATTATTTATTTCTGAGTATGTTGTGTTAATAAATTATCTTCATTTAATATTTTTCTTTAAAAAAATTTCCATTATTAAATTCAATTCATCGTAGCAGTCCTGTTGGCTCAATTGGTAGAGCATTTGACTTCTAATCAAAAGGTTGTGGGTTCGATCCCCATGCAGGATTCTATTTTTTTTTTTATTTTTTTAGTTTTAAATTGTGCTATATTTTTAAATCGAAAAAGTAAAATTAATTAAATAATAAAAAATTTACCGTAGCTGTCCTGTTGGCTCAATTGGTAGAGCATTTGACTTCTAATCAAAAGGTTGTGGGTTCGATCCCCATGCAGGATTCTATTTTTTTTTTTATAATAATAATAAAAATATAATTAGTTATTTTATTTTTTTTATTTTATTTTATCATAAAGTAATTTTTGAAACAAATTAAGGCAATGTATCAAAATTTTTAAAATTTTAAATAATCTATCGTAGTAGTCCTGTTGGCTCAATTGGTAGAGCATTTGACTTCTAATCAAAAGGTTGTGGGTTCGATCCCCATGCAGGATTCTATTTTTTTTTTAATTGATATTTATTTTATTAAATAACCAAATAAAAAAATAAAAAAGGTAATTTATCATAATCAATGAATAAAATAGCAAATTATCAAAATTTTAAAAAATTTAAATTATATATCGTAGTAGTCCTGTTGGCTCAATTGGTAGAGCATTTGACTTCTAATCAAAAGGTTGTGGGTTCGATCCCCATGCAGGATTCTATTTTTTTTTTTTTAATTGATGTTTATTAATAAATATAGCTATTGTACCCTTCTTAGTAAAATAAAAATTATATATTAAAATTATTTATAATTAATTTATTTTATTAATTCGCATTAAAAAAAAATAGTATTATCTTATATTAATATACATTTTATAATATATATAATAATTTCAATTTATATTCTATATTTGGATTTTATATAATTTATAAATCAATTATTCAATCATTTAGCTAACTAATTAATGCAACTCCTCTTTTAACCCAATGTTTACTCATTTATTATGAAGGCAAATCAATAGTCAATATCTAAAATTATAATATTTTCTTATTTTATTTATAAACAATAAAAAATATCTTACAAAATTAGTTGAGTGGCCAGTAGTTGAAAGTGTTCCTTTTCTTTCAGTTGTTTTATAGACGGGACTTTCATACACATTAAGTTTATTTTTTAAATCACTTATCTTCCTTTTGGCTATTCTGTAGGTAGTAGTTAAATCTTTTTATAAGAAAAATAATTAATGATATATAACTATAGTATATATCTTATATTTATATACAATAGGCATGTTTGAGTATATGATATTAGGATTAGATTCATCTAAAATATGAAGTTTATTATTCCAAGAGGCTCCTTTAAAATAAAATATATAAAAAACGTAAATATAAAATATAAGGAATAATTTTATTTTTAAAATATACTACCTTCCAAAAATAAACCATTTATATAGCAACCTATATCTGGTTATCCAAAAATATTATTTTCTGTTTTATCATCAATTATGTTAAAGTCAAATTATATTTAATCAATTGGAATCTTGAGTTTTCTTGCGTAATTTTATTTTACACCTGTGAAAAAACTTTAAGTAAAGAAAAATCCTGAAATCCAAAATACATTTGGCACTTATTAATCTATCCATTTTTAAAACATTTGAGTCCTGTCTAAAAGATCAGAAAAATAGGCCATCAAATTCTTTAAAGAAGGATAGGATTTGTTTAGCCAAACCTGAGGTACTTTCTATAAATTTAAAGAATTTTATATTTAATTTATCTCTTTTAATTTTTTATAAATAAAATTACATTATGCATCAAACTCTCAAGTACACTATCAAGCTCTTAAGTCATAACTTTGAATCCCTACATGGCCTATACTAAATCTTTCAATGAATTTCTTATGATATTAATTAAATTATTATATCTCAAAATTTCTTAAATAAGAACTGTGTTCATCTACAAAAAATTAAAAAAATAAAATTTAAAATTAAAAATAAAACTCAATTAATTAGTTTACGCTTTCATAGTAATTTAATTTATATTTTTAAGAAACTATTTCAGTGTCGAAATTAATAGGTAACTATTATAATAAATCTTATGCTCTTTATAAAATTAGTGCATTTTTATCCTAATTTCCTCTGCTCTATTACCCTTCACTTGCATGAATAAGGCAGTTGATAATATATAATTATTCGTAAGTTGCAGATGAAATATTAGCGCTTTGGTGGAGTCCGAATAGTTCGGGGTTGAAGCTGTCTGGTATAACTTCTTTTATAAATTCGGTAGCACTATCTAAAGATTGTAATTATTCGATATCTGGAATATAAAATCCTTCGACCGAGCTAAAATTATATTGCTCAGAAATAGCTTCTTAATTGTAGAAATCCTTAAGCAGTTCATCAAGGATTCTTCTATCCCAATCATCTAATAATAATAAGTAAAATAAAAATTAATAATAAAAAAACATGATATTATTACCAGTGACTTTTCCTCCGTAATAACATTGCCCTGTCAAATAATTTAAGGCTTTGAACGGAATTTCTTCATATGCATTGAGCATTGACTTAAGTTGCTTCATGGAAATTGAAAAATCAGATTAGTTAAAATCATAATATATATTCCATCCAATAGGTCCAAATCTTCTTCTTTCCCTCACTATAGAATGGAAAAATGTCAATGAAAATAACAACTTTTTCCATTCTTCTTTTTTAGAGCAGTTTTCATACTGGGCTCTGTCTTCTTTAGTTGCATTCATATTTTCATAAAGTTGAAGCATATTGGCCTTGATTCCCTTAGGAGGATCTTTAGTCATCTTTACACTTAATTGTAATAAAGAAAGCGGGAATTCGGGAGAACTAGCACTCGTCAACCATAGTCTAAATTCCGGATCATATTTCTTTAG
Source organism: Miamiensis avidus (assembly GCA_037039885.1). Taxonomy (NCBI): domain Eukaryota; phylum Ciliophora; class Oligohymenophorea; order Philasterida; family Glauconematidae; genus Miamiensis; species Miamiensis avidus. Next base: position 91,148 of record JAWVGU010000086.1, read on the forward strand.
TTTATCTTTTTTATTTGCCAGCTATATAATCCATTCTACAATTTCTTCCAGTCGTGGCAGCCAAGAAATAGCTAAATGACAATTTTACAAAATGACCCCTATTTTTTAATTAAAATAAATTATTAATTTATAGTGAAATATAAACTTAAAAATTGTTACATTATCCGTTGTATACTGCTTCTTTTATTTATTCTTCAGCAAATTCTCCTTAACCTTTACCGAGAGATACAAATGTTAGATACTTTTATTCTTCAGTTGCCAGTTTTTTACTTCATCTTAAGGATCATCCCCTGGCGATAATATATACAATAGAGGAATAGTTGCAGAAGATTCTTAATAACTATTTATTGAAGAAGAAAATTATGATAAAATTTTTTATGAATATTTATTTTTCTCATAGTATGTATTTATCTAGTACCTGTTTGAAATCGATATTATAAGATTTTTTGTATAGTGTTCACCTAAAGTATTTTTTATGAAATTATTAGTTCCTTATACAAAAGCATCAGGTCTTATTGTTTTTATAAATATCAAATGCTTAAATCCTTTTAAAAACTCTTAATGTTATTCTGGGACTAATTTTTCATCCAAAGGGTCTAAATTTGAATTATTTTGTATTTTTAAATTGTCAAAAAAAAAAAAAAAATTATATACTTTCTATAAAAGGTATCCATATCTGTAAATTATTGATTACATCATCTAAAATTGTATCAAATCCTGGTAAATTATTTAGTTCTAATAGAGCATTCCATTATTTAGAATTAAATATTTCAATATTCGGATTCGGAATTTCCTATATAAATTTAAATTAATATTGAAAAAATGTTTTAAAATTATTGTACTTGTATAGGGAGCCCACTCAATCCAGACAATAGGAAATTATACTCTTCATCTGTAATTTAGCGCAATCGCTTCAAATCTGTGATAGCTAGCATAAAAGTGAAGAGCATTTTATGCTTTACAAATATGGATCTGCTTACTTCAAAGAAAATGCATTACTTTAAGCTTTCAATAATATTAGCTACTCTGGTAGGTATCTATTAATAAATATGTTATTTGTAATTAAATATCTTTTAAATAGAGTCTAAAATTTTTATATTACTTTTAAGTTAGCTGGTTTTTCTGGTGCTTTTTCTGCATTTCGGATAGCTTTTTTAAATACATTGATATAATGATTAAGTGAAAACTAATACATATAGTCTAAATTTCTCAATTGTAAGACTGTAAAATAAACTAAACTTGCCATTTCAGTAGCATCACTATAACTCAAATGCAGTTTTTTAATATGCTCTTCTGTGGTGTTGCATTCTTTCATTCTCTCTTCAATCTATTGCAATAAAGTAAATAAAATTTAAATTATGTAAAACTTACATTTATCCAAATCATTTTTACATATTAAGAGGTGGTTTTGGATTCTTTCAAAGAATCAATCAAAGTTTCATCTTCTAGCATTTAATGTCCTTCGGTTGAATTCAATATATCAAGTATTTTTTCTTCCATTTCTTATAACCTAACCGAATTTTCAGAGTTTTCTTGCATTAATTTTATTTTCGCCTCCTACAGTTTGGGCTCTTCTTCCTTTGTTAAAATGCTCGCCATTTGATCTTTTAGTCCTTCGTAAGTAATATTGAAGTTTAGCAGAGTGACTTTTGTTAAGACATCAGGAGTAAAATGGGGATTCGGTAAATTACAAACCATATACAATCTGAAATTGTCATCATAACGTATCGATTCGGCTCCTACCTGAATAACTTTATGACCTCCTTCATAATGTATATTTTCTTTTACAATTACATATTCCAGTATTGTTTCGAGGGTTTCGAGGCACCCTTCAACTAAGATTTATTTTCCTGCATTAATAGCCTATTTCCAAAAATGATAAAAACTTATTAGTTAATTTAATACTAATAGTTGATATAATAGAAATTAATACGTTTAGCAACTCGATGTCAAGCTTTTTGCCTGGCTTAGAAACTACTAAGGCATTTTCATCGTACCTAGTTACAAATTACTTTATAAAATTTGAAGCCTGTTACTGAGGGTCTATAATCAGGGGCCAGCTATAAGAAGTCAAAAAAATCATATTAAATTTTTGATTTATCAAATAAAACTATTAATTTAAATATAATACTTGGGCGACTCTTTCATTATAATTGCATTCTCTTTGGAAACATCATCCAAGGGCAATCCGTTAATCACCCAATCTTACAATTCAATTTAATTTCCGATACATTCTATAAGATTAAAATTACTATCACATATTATATATTATTCCTGCACCAAGGGTATCCATTTTTATTTGAGAATTTATTCTCTAAAAGAACCTGTGAAAGCTCCCATGTAGGAAATGTATCCGACAGATAAAATAATATCTCCCAGTAAATTGTCAATTTATTGAGTAATTTTTCCAATATTATGGCCCCACCTAACTTTTTCTCCAGATAAGTTATTAATTAAAACCAAAGCCCTATTCTTTTTAGCCTCGCAATCCTTAATGGACTTTTATAACTCTTGTTTTTCATTAATAGCATTTTCATAATTATCTTTCAACTACTGGCATTTATGTTCAACTTCTTAAAGCAATTGTCTTTTTTACATTAGTTTATCATTAGCCTCCTTTAATTACTTATTTGCCTCGTCTAAATTTTATCTCAAAGGCAATATGCTTTTATAGACAAAATTATAGTCATAGATAGCTCTGCTCCATAGACACAGTCCTTCAGCCTTTTAATCAAAACAAACAAAATAATTAATTTATAAAAAAAACATAGAATATTCACTATAATTTACAGCTTTCGAGGCTTTTGCAACTATTTTTGGTTAAAAGTCTTGATTTTGCTAAAAGAAATTTGTTAATTTATTTATTAAATTATCAGGAATATTGTCTCGATCATATTTTTCCAATCTATTTATTTTAATATAATTTAATTCAAAAAATTAACTAATTAATAGTTTACTTTAAAATGAATTTATTGGGATCATTGAGCAGTCTCTTAGCATCCTCCCAGTAGTCTATAACACCTTTTTCTCCCTTTTTACCTTAGCAATTCAGCATAATACAAATACAGTCCATAGTAATTTTAATTAGAGTTGGAGGTTTTTTGAAACTTTTAATTTCTTAGAAATCAGATACTTTCAAGGTTTTCAAAGCCTTTATAGCTTCAAATAATTTTGGTTCTGCTGTGGACAATTTTTCTTAACATTCTTTTTAAATAGATTCAGCCACATTTGCTTTTTCCAATGTACTTTCTTCATCTTTGATGACTTAAACCCTTAAATATACATTGATTTTTATATAAATCGAAATTAAAATAAAATGAAAAAAAAAGCAGTTTCATTACCTTTGCATTTCCGCTTCTTAATTTTGCACTTTTAATGTTGCCATCATGACATCAATTTCCTTGGTCTTAGTTATTAAAATAGGACCCAATTCTTCCAATTCTACTTGCAATTTAGACACCACTTATTCACACTGGTTTAATTTTTCTATTCCATTTTTATATTTAACTATATTTTTTTAACAAATTGATAGTTTGGCTTGATATTTTGTTTCAAACATCTTTAACAACTTAAGATACATAGACTCAGTTACGTAGAAGTGATTTCCAGTTTCGTTATAATATTGTCTTTATAAAATAAAATAAAATATGTAATTAAAAAAGGCCGTAAATTGTTTTATTATTAGTATGAAAATTGATTACTGAGTTATTTCATTGACTGATTTATGCATTCCTAAAAATATATTTCCTATTTTCTGTATGGTAGTTTCACTTAAATTTAAACTCTATTTAGATGCATTTAAAGTTACAGATGCGACTTCGTTTAAAGCATCTTCTGACCAATTTTCAACCTATAAATATAATTAATTAGCAATCATTAAGGAATCAAAAAATATGCTGAGTAAACTACCCATATAGGGGAGGTGCACGAGACTAAAGAAGGAAAATTTCTAAGTCTTGCTCTTAGCTTAGTTCCGATCGGAGACAAACATAATACTATATGCAATTTGATTTTACATTAATTTACAAAATATTACCACAATTGAAGATAATTTAAATTTAATTTTTATTTCTGCGTTATTTCCCTTAAATCTAAAAAAATATTTTTTTAATGATTTATTATTATTATACAACAATATTAATTATAAAAGTACCATCCAATAATTGTTCTTTTTCATCGGAAGGGAATAAATTGGGAATTTCTCCTATATTGAGCAGATTATTGATATCTTCTAAAAACTGTTCTTAAATAATTTAATTGTCTGACATAAGAAGAACTCCCTATTAAATAAATAAAATTTTAACTAATTAACTTTAAAACACTCAATACACATTTAATATTACGACTTATCCTTTTAATACTATGTCCCTCAACATATCTCTCAAAAATTCATACCAATTATTAGTTGTAAAGTCTTATTCTATTTCTAATTCATATAATTTAAAACCCTGTGAAAAAGTGGCAAGTCTGGTTAGTGTATGAGATCCACTTCCTCCTAAACCTATTAATAGACCATTTCCAAAGGGTTGGTTTATGATTCTATTCAATTTGGAGAAATAATCTATAGTAAATACAAATAGTAATTATTATAATAGTGAGTGCATAATATTTTTGGATCAATAATTTACTCATGGCGTCTTCGAAAAGTATTATATCTATTTTTTCTTTTAAATTGAGTTATAACTGGAAATAAATTCCTGAATAATTTTTTTCAGCTAATAATAATAATATAATAAATTAAATAAAAATTAAAATTAAAATATACTTATTTCTATTTAATTTTACTTCCACTATATCTGTTATTTCATCATATGTTTTGTAATCATTTATGAAATTTCCAAACATTATTCTCTTTGGCTTTACAATTTATATCTCTTATAATTAAGTTTCTCCCTGTTATAATTATTTTTAAAAGTCTTCCTCTTCATCTTATGTGTTTAGAATATTAGCCTCTTTAACTTGCTTTAGTGAGGTAAATAAATCTTTTTAAAATATTTCGTCAATAATTTTATTGAATTCTGACTTATCTACTTCATCTACAAGTCTATCACAATAGACTGCTTCTGTTTCATGATACCAACTAAAAAAAAAAATGCAAAACTTTATAAGAAATTAATGATATTATAGATATTCATTGGTTTTACAGTCTTTGAAATTTGATAATATTATTTCCCATTGGATCTTCTAGATTATAACTTTCATTCGGAACGCTAAGAATTCCCTGTAAAACTTTCATCAAATCTCTTAAATTAAAGATATAATGAGATTTTTTAGGCAATGGCAAAAAAGTAGTTTATATCTAGTGGTATGTGTCTATGGTAGGCTTAATAAGTTTTTCAGAATAGCTTGATATTTGGTTCGGCGCCTCATGCAAGCCCCATTCTAATACTTTACTAATCATGAATTCTAATGTAGAATCACTCAAATCATTCAAATAAACCAAATTGAAGTTCCTCAACAGTCTAAGTGATAGATTAGGTCTACCCACTCCCATCTATAAAATAAATGATTAATATAAAATTAAAATATGATATAAATATTATAATAATCAAATATTTTACAGCTGCAATAAATTAAATATCGATAATTTTGTTAAATTCCAAAGTTTTCCTATCGTACCAACCTCCGTGGCCGAACCATTATCTTATAATTTCTATAGGTGGCTGAGCCCCATATTTTTGTTTATTGGGCATATTTAAATCATCAACAAAAATTACATTTTTATAACTATGTATAAGAGTTTATAAGTAAATAAATATAATAATTATAGAGAGAGATAGAGAGAAATAAATACCCGATAAGAGGACCTAAAATACCTTTTCCTCTTTTTTATTTTTCTAATTTAGATTCTAAAACATCTTGTACTTGAGAAGCTGTCGTATTCGCTGAAAAACTAGTTATTGAGATGAGGTAATTTTCTTCTCCTGAATTCATTAAATAATCTTTACTAATCTAGGTTTTTCCAGTACCAGTTTTACCTTTCATAATTTAACAAATAATTAAATATACTATGTTAAACTGATATTTTTATTTATCAAATACCCAAAAATAGACATGATTTTTCATTAATAACTAGTCCTTGCAAAATCTGTTTATGTCTGATATAGTCAGTGGTAGGAATTGATATTTCATAAAAGTTGATGCCCTAAAATTTATGAAAAAAAAATGATTAAAATGACATAATATATGATCCTCGGTAATAATTACTTCAGGTATTTTGAATTTATTATTTTTCATCCATGGCTACCAATTATAGGTATCGTAATCAAAGTATATTGAAAACAAATCAACTTCATGCTTTTCTTAGATAGGAACTGATTTTTTAAGAACCATACCTATTTATTCGTGATTTTCAACTTTTTCACTGATTAACTTTAGCCTTATTTAAATAATTTTATTTTTATCTCATTTTTTAACAACTTATATATTTATTACATATAGCTATTAAAAGCTTTCCTATCTTATTCAGTTTCTAAAATGCATCCACATGACCATACAATAGCCATTATAAAACTGGCTAATATTCTTCCTCGTGTTTTTTCATTGAAGTCAGACTAATTTTATTATAAAATTATGTTTATTAATATTAAATTTCAAGGCAAATAATTTTACTTTCTATTCTTTTAACACCTAGGCTAAATTTCCTTAGAGCTTAGCTGCTTTTAATTTTGCTTCGTATTTTTCTTTTTCATGTTCTAATTCCTAAATCACTAAACTCTTTTTTTTATTTTTAATAAAAACCCTTCAAAGAGAGTCAACATATTTCTAGTTAGCCACAAATTATCGACTGGAATAGTCGTCTTGAATGATTTCATAAATTTAAATATATTATCCAAGAATTCCTTAATTTTTATAAAAATAAATTAAATAATTATTATTGTAAAATTATATTCATAATTACGGTGAAAATGACATAGTAAAAATCTTAAAATTCTTTAGAATTAAGATTATCAGTAAGTTGATTGATCCAAGAGTCAAAAAATACTTCATATCCTAAATCTTTATTTTCCATGAAAACCATTCCACATCTCGAAACTGTTGCCTAAGTAAATTAATATATTTATAATAGTTTATTCTTAGCTCTAGTGTATGAGAGCATAATTTAATTACAGGAGATGCTTCTAGCAAATCTTCAACTTCAAACATTATATTCATTGCATTGCACATTTTTATGGTTTCTCCATTAGCTAAACATAATTTTTTGTTATCGTCAAGAACAGTATTCATATTTTCAATCCAGAGAGCATCGACTGGTCCATCGAAAATGACCTTTATTTAATTAAAAAATTTAAATTAAATTAGATAATTATGATATATTTATTTTTGTGTTACCCATTTCAAATCATCTATTCTATCCTCCATACATTTTCTGAACATAATTGCAGTTATTCCATCCATCCAATCGCCTGAAGCTTCGTCAATGTCTCCAAAAAGTAGTTATATTGATATGGCTTTGGGATTACATTAATACTTTTGGACTTTTAAATAGTTGACCTTTCCAAATAATAATGAAAATAAATTAGTATAAAAATTAAAAAAATAACATTTTTAGTATTACCAGGTTTTTGTGATGACTAAATATTTCGAATTTCATGTCTTCAATCATTTCGGGCCAAGTTTTTTTTTTAATTTCATTTAAAGATTTCATAGAAGGTTATGCCTCATCGAAATACTTTTTTTTCTTAACCGGAGACTCTCCCATTTAAAATCTCTTCTTAGTAGGTGACTCTTATTCTGGAAGTTCGATATATTATTCTTCAAATTAATTTTTTCTATTTTTTGTTTTTTTTAAATAAAATTAATAATTAAACTAATTTAAAAATATTAGATTATTACGTATTTTAGTCCAACTGATCATATGCATCCCTGAAATTTTTCAATTCAATAGCTTCAGATAAAATATTTAAAATCGACGACTTTCCAGAATTTGTTTGGCCCACCAACATAAGACCATGTCTTACTTAAATGGTTTCATATAATTCAAAAATTTTTTATCTAACTCTCTCTTTTAATTGCAAATGATTTATATCACATATATCTTCAATAGCTCTTTCCAACTCTCCATAATTCTTTTTCATTAATTTTAAACATATATTTGTCAAATTTATATATTATTTTACTTGCTGGGGATAGGACTCAGAGGGAAACAAATCATTTAAAATGGCTTCAAACAGTGGAACGTCTTTAGAAGTAAACTTAGGCAAATTACAATCGCTAATAGCTTTCAGCACCAATAAAGTTTCTTTTTCGTCAGGAAACTATCTTTTAAGAGCACCCGCAGCCGTAATAATGGACTTTGTAAAGTAATGGTTATTATTTATAATTAAGGAATTGAAATATAAATAATATATTCTAACCTTGACAGCTCTCATACCATAATCGTAATGAGATTGTGTTGATAATTGCTCTGAAGCTAATTTCAAAGATGTAGTTATCTTTATTGATAAATCTCTGGCATATACGAAACCAAAAGAATATAAGGATATTTCGGTAATCAAAGAATAATTGGGAATCATCATAGCTACGGGTCTGAATAAGGCCTTTAAAAATGGTGTATTTATATATTTTTTTATAAAATTATAATATTAATCAAATTACTTTTAAATTGTCAGGAAGTTCTGATCGCCCAGCATAACCGGGATTCATCGTAATAAAAATAGCACACGATGAGTCAAGAGGAATCGAGTCACCTTCAAAATCAAAGTACTATCCAGAATTTCTATGAAATTTTATTTTAATTTTTAATCGTAAATAAGTTATAATCCTTCATTGTACCTCTGTCTCAAAATACTGCTCTAAATAGTTAATATTTATTGAGCAATCACGGAAAGCACTTCTAAGTCTATTCTATTGAACTCGTCAAAGCAAGCCCAAGACCCGCAGCAACAAAGTCCCTTGAAAAATTTGGCCATGGACAAATAATCCAATGCATCAGAACAGTTAAAAACAACACAATGCTTTCCAATCGCCTTAGCTAAATCCTTGGTTGTTTCTGTTTTTCCTGTTCCAGCAGGTCCTTCTGGGGCTCCTCCCATATTTTGCTATAAAGCAGACATCAAAGTTCTGTAACATCTATCTGTCAATTATGTAATAACCAATCTGCCTTAGTTTCCCAAATATTCAAATCCATACTATCTTGTCGTTGAAACCATTTTAACCTAAAAACATATTATTTTAAGTAAGTAAGTAAGTAAGTAAGTAAGTAAGTAAGTAAGTAAGTAAGTAAGTAAGTAAGTAAGTAAGTAAGTAAGTAAGTAAGTAAGTAAGTAAGTAAGTAAGTAAGTAAGTAAGTAAGTAAGTAAGTTAGTAAAAAATCAATGATGTTATTGTTTAGTTACTTCTAAAGTTTTAACTTGTAAATAATATCTCATTTAAGCTAGCCACTCAAATGCCTAGTCGTCGTAAACATTTTCTTTGATTAATTCTAGAATAACATCATTTGCATGAACCTAAATAAGAAAGAAGTAGCATATAATTATATCATAATCATATAAAAAAAATGTTAATTCTTTAATGTAAATTTACTTCTAATGTAATTAAACACCCTAAAGTTATTCTATCAATTTTGGATACATCTTATCTGACCATATCCTATATTTTTTAATTATTAATTTTAATTTTATTTACTAAATATATAATTTATTTTTTTTTTTTTTACAACTATCTATAAAAGTTCATTCTAATGCTTGTCATAACATTTTTACAAGGCATTATCATCATTTTCCATCTCCTTTATGCTCTCAGCCACATTACTAGTCCATAAAATTTAATCGGTACATATGACAACTTGACTGGGCCACTACAGTAGCCACTGCTCTCTCTAACCTTAAGAACTATTTTTAATGCAGTTTTTTAGAATATCCATCAATGTAACTTTCATATTCTTTTCAATTTCAGATAACCATTCCTCGATATATTTTTTTCCAAAGGATCATTTTCATTTTTAGCCTCTCTATAAAGGGGATTGGTAGGCGAAATAAATTCTATTTTTTCATTCATAGAACTATTAAAGTGGGTTATCATGTCGTCATCCTGAAAGGTAAGCTTATCAATTCCTTCAAAGCACTTGGGAAGATGATTTTGGACTAGTCTTACCTATAAGATAAATTAATGATTGGCTAAATTAATTTCGCATATTTATAAACAAATTATTTACATCTCTTGTTTGAGATAATATATGTAATAACTCATCATTTGACAAGAAATAAAATCTCGGAAACGCTAATCTTTTTTTATTTAAAAATTGGTTCAAACCCTTCACAACAAGTTCAAGCGTTTCTATTATGTAAATTAAATTCTCTTTTAATCTTGATTAGAAGCAAGCGTCCATGCATTAAGGAGTTGCATTGGCGGCGTCCTAAAATTAATTCAAATCATAAAAAATAAATTAAATAAAATTTTTAATTAAAAAAAAAAACAAGTAAAGCTATAATCACCATTATAAACCTCCACGTTTTATCAGTTTATTAAAACTTAAGGCCTTCTTTTGGGAGTTCTTTATAAATATCTTCACTTTGGAAAATCGGTTGTAAATATTGCCATAGTTTTTAGGCTTTAATCCACAATTCAATATGTTCTTGCATTTGCTATAACTACTATCTCCATCTATTTAACATTAAATTAATCTGTAAAAATTTAATTTTTACATTAATACAAACAATATATACTTGGAAACTTCTGATTCCATAAATTTAACAAAAGGTGAAGAGGCTATGGATAAAATTTTAGCAATATCTTCATCAAGTTTATCAATAATAGGGTCGACTCCCTTAATGATATGAGTTTCACTATCTTTGTACTCCACTAATGTTAATTTTACTGGTTTCCATTCTTACTTCATTTTGAATAATATTTTTTCGAATCCTCTTTCCTTTGTTGAAATTTCGGATATTTCTCTTATTTCATCTTAAATGAGCTTTTAAAAATAAATTGTTATTTTTTATTTAAAAAATTATCTAATTTAGATTACCATAATATTATTGTTTAATAAGAACTCTAAAGATATTTAGAATTCTTCATCAAACAATGGTATTTGTTTCATATTATTGTGGTTTTTGTTATGTTCTTCGATTACATTATTAAGAGCTTTCCAGTTTGCTTTTTCCATGCAAGGATTTCTCAAGTCATTTATCAAAGGTAAATAGGGCTAATAATAAAATATAAATAAAGAGAAAAAAACAGTTAATAGCATTTTACTTTAAAAGCTTCATATTATAATCTCACAGTTTAAGTAAGTTATTTCATATGAACCTCCCTAAATGGAAAAAATAAATATCAATTTTTTAATAAAGATAAAACTATTAAAATATATTTTTTTTAATTTACTATCTAAATTCATTTCGTTCTAATTTATACAATTCTTCCCAAGCATCTTATATATCTTTTGTAATAACATCTCTTTAGATTTGATTTATAGGTCCTGATTTTATATTCTAACAAGTAATAATATATAATATGGATAGAATTATTTATTTACTTTAAATATTTAAAGTATATTATTATTTACAGGAATTTTGATAGAGTGTTCTTTGGCCAAATACCATACCCTATAATAGGGAGTAAATGCAGTTTGAATTTTTTCTAATTCTGTAAAATCTGTAAGTTCCCATTTTAAAATCTCTAAAAAAATACCATAGTAATAAAGTAATTATTATTTTTTTAATAAATATAAATCTAAATTACTTTCTCTTCTATTTATTATCGTACTATCTTACAGCATATTCTATATTAATTAATCTGTATTTGTAAATTAAAGATATATATCATCCAGTTCTTCTAAATCAGTTCGCATTTGCAGCTCTTCAAAATCTAACTTCAACATCTAAAAGGATTTTATTTTATTAACTATACTTATATTTCACTAAATAAATAATTTTAGTCCATTACTTTTATTCTTTCTATCATGTCTTTTTGTTTATAATAAGTTCTTCTGACAATTTATTTTGTAAATTCTTTATAGATGTCAAATATTCATCTTTTTTTCTAATAACTCCCCAGGAAGAGAGAATAAATTCCTTATAATAAAATAAAATTTAAGGAAAAAGTTTTATTCTGATTAAATAAGTATATAACTTACCACAACTCTGATACGTGTTTATATTCTACTTTATAGTAAAATAACTCAGATAACTGAATATTTTAAAATAGATCTTGAATTTTTTAATTCATATGAATAACTTTTTCTATTAATTCCCCGCTGCAATACTTTCTCATCTTATCCATATCTTCTATATTTTCAGGTAATTTTTCGATAGTTTGATGCATTTAATCTATTTCTTCTTAATATTATACTATTTTTTTCTAAATTTTTTATACTAATAATTCCTTAAAGGTAAATTTAAATAAATAATGATAAAAATATAAATATTTTATAAACATAATATTACATATAATATCTTAATATCTTTCGTAATTCTATCTTTTACAAAATAACGAAATTCCTAAGTATCAACTTTAAGAAATCCTACAGTTATAGTATCCTATATTAAAATTTAAAATAAATATCAATTTAAGGAGAAAAAAAATAAAGTAATATATTTTAGAATAAATAATACATCAAATAGAACATTTATAAGCTATAATTGAGCATTTTTTAATTATTTTAATCTAGCTTCTATGTCTTAAAATCTGGCTTTTTCATATTTTTTTTTAGTTAATCAACTTTAACCATAAATCCAAAGTCCTCCTATATCTTTTACAAAAATAATTTTCCCATTTTTTTAATTATTCTGTAACTCCTAATAAATATGTAAAATTAATTATTATTTTATTTACTTATTAATTATAAGCTAAAGTAAAATTGATTTTTGAAATTATATATTTTATAAAAACGGCAGCCTATAAACTTTGTATAATTTGTTTAATTACCATATATTTTATCATGATATTTTAATATGAGAGGATCTTTATCATCTTCGAAAATTTTTAGTTTTCCATTTTCCCTGACATTTGGAAAATCTTTAACTTTCATGCAAGCGATTTCACTAAATTCTCTAACAATTCCTTAAAAAATATTTCTAAATTCTTCTATCCATTAATCTATATCAATATCAAAATTGACAGTTTGCTTATCATTTTCAATTTTGATTAATTTGCAGCAACATATTAGAATATCTTTAGGTAAATCAGTATATTTTTATTGCTATAGATACTGAAGGTAGGGTTCCATGAGAATATCTTGTTCAACAATTTTATCATCTTCATCATTAATCGCAAAATTATTTATCTTTCTGTACATATTAACTATTTTGTTAAAATGACTAAAGTATTTATCCATGGAATCAATGAATAACTGTCTCCCCATTTCTTCATATTGATAATTTATGGAGTTCTATAATCTATTGATTTTTGATTTAAATTCTTCACTTAGACCAAGTTTTACCCTTCCTTTCAACTTTTCTTCTGTCACATATCTTCTTTTAAGTTCTTCATTTTTTTCTATTTGCAACTTTATCTAATCTTCTACCATTTAACTGATTTCAAATGCATGGTCATAAACTTTATGAGCCAGATCGGTAATTACATCTTTATATCTCAATACAAAGACTTTGTTAAGAGATTTTATAGAGTTGTAAATCTTCAAATTGTGAGGAATTACTAACATTTATCTTAAATTTTATCTGTCTAAATTTACTTAATATAGTCTATTTAATATTTCCAATTCAGCTCTAATTTTTTTCATATTTAAAATTATAAATACAGTGTTAATATTAAGTTTATAGAAGAATTATTATTATTATACCTATTTAAAATTTCAGAAACACATTTAAAAACCTAAATAAAATTTTCTTATGAAGTTTAAATATTTTCATCTCCAAGTCTATCTTTTCTAGACATGTTGGTTTCTGGAGTTAGTTTGTCTAATATGGATACAAACATAGATTCAGGCAATATTCCCTTCAAGGTTATTTCAATTAAAATATAGTTAAAATTATACAAATATAATCAGAAATTTACAACAAATTATTTTTGTTTTTCTTCGCTGAACGGAAGAGAATTATCAAATTAAATTTTTTATTTGCTCTTTAAAAGGTTTATTAGATTTCAAATAATAATTCTTCATATTATTATTTTTTATATTTTCCCTGTATTTAACTTACAGCTAATTCAATTGTTCCTGTAATAGGTTTTCTAGATTTTAAATCGATATTCGGAATATTTTAAAATTCCTGATTCAGTTGGTTTTAATTTGAAGCTATAAATTAAATAATGCATTACAACCATTTATTTTAAAGTTAATTTTAATAATTGTTTTACATTTATTTTAGCAATTATGCCTTGTTAATATACTAACAAGTTTGACATATTCCAATCCTACATACCTATGATGTTATAATTTATAGTAAATAATATAACTTTTTAATAAAAATGATTTATTTTTAACTATAAATTTACTTTATTTAGGGATTCATTAAATAATACTCAATGGGATTTCTTACTTTACCCACTTTAGTCGCATAGTTTGCAACATATAATAAAATTCTATTAATAGAATCCTATTCGGGTTTTGATTCACATTCTAAAGAATCAATCATATAATTATATTTCATATAGACCTCACTGATCTCTCTGTAATATTCTGCAGCCTAGATGTTTAATTTAAAAATTCAATTTATTGATTTAATATATATAAAAATAAAATAAATATGCTTCATTATACTTATAATTTTCTTTAAAAATCATCTTCATGTTCTCTTTCAAAACGTAAATTGATTCTAGAAACCATTTTTGTTTTTCCTGTTTGCCATTAAAGTAAATACCTTTCTTCTTTTTCATTATACTCTATCACCTTTATTATAAAGTTATTGCAAACAAACATTAAAATAAAAATACAATTGATTTGTTATTTATACTCTGCATCGTCTCCATTCGAATTCCCCGTTATTTAATTACCATTTACTATATCCATACAATTCGCCTGAATTAGGATCACGGTATTTTTCCATCAATCTTTCAGGATGTAAATCCTTATTTAAACATTTTTAATTTATAATTTGGTCTTATGATATCTCATTATAAATAAAATAATTACTTCTTCATCTAAATTATAATAGTCTAAAGGTAAAAAGTAACCTTTTTTTCTTTCTTAACTTTTCTTTTTGTTTTATTCATTTTTACTAACATTTGTATTAATCTATTTATTTACTATGTTTTCCACCTAAAATTTTAAATAATAATTTATTTAAAATTTATCTTAAATTTATCTTAGGAAATAAATACATCTTCATTATTAAATATGAATGGTGATTATTTTGTATAATCTATAGCACTCTATAATTTTTTGCTAGAAATTTAGGATTAATCCATTTAATTATCTTTAAAAGTAGATTTTCCATAGTCTTCTGCAGTTAATTATACCGTTTTATAACCCTAAATATGTTTTGTTTTGACTAAAGGTTTTTAATTGACAACATATGATGTTTTAATTTTTTATTAATTAAATTAAGAATTGGTATTTATTGCTTCTTTAAAATCTTTTTATAAATAAAATTTGGTTAATTATATTAAATTAAAATAAAAATATAAATAATTATCACATTCAGAAGGTTTATTTTCTGGTGCCATTCCTTCTTATTGCATTGTACTTTAAATATAAATAGCTGAAAGGGGCCTATTAGATTATCTTGAACTTTACATAATTTAGTTGGCAGTACTACTATTATTGATATTTATTTACTGAGTACTTTATTTTTTATTTAATTTATTGTCTGTAATAGGAATAATATTAGCTTTTTTCAACCTTTCATTATTTTTAATCTTTGGTTTTTAAAAAAAATTTTTAAAAGACTGAAAGTATTATATTTATTAGTACTATTCTTTTAGATGGTATTCCTTCTCTATATACGCTTTCTTCAATTAAATCCTATATTACTTTAGCAGATTTATGCATTAAATCTTTGTGTTGTCTACTAATAATTTGCTTTAAATTTTTTGTCACAATGGGAAACCCATTTTATTCCTATCTTATTTCAGAAATATCCATTCCTGACAGTATCTATCTATTCGTATCATTATGATCGGTTATTATCCTAGATCTGGAGTCTAAATTAATTCCAATATTTGTAGAGTCTTATTTTTTGCTAAAATCAGTATTCGATTAATTTTGATTTAATGAGATACCCCTCTAAGAAATTATTTTTTATTGTTTTGGTAGTTATAATTTATAATATATTCCAAAGTATAATACACTTGGTCTGAACCCATACAGAGAATTTGAAGATCTTTATCTTTAATTTGTAAAAGTTCTGTTCAAAATAGTGTTATTCATATTGTCCGATTTAATCTTATTATAAAATAATTTACAATAATTGTTTACTAATATACTCTTAATTTAATAATTTACCATTGAATTATTTCCTTATTATAAAAATTAAGATTAAGCTATATTAGAATTATTAGTTATGCTTCTATTTCTTTACATTCCATTATTTGAAGAAACTATAATAAACTATCCTGGAGCTGCAACTAAATCTTTTTATGTTTTTCCCTTTATTGAATGAATGAATGAATAAATAAATAGATATGATGTTTAGAATTACTGATTAAATTCTCAAAAATATATTAATCATATATACTGTAAATTAGATTAAATAATATTATAATTTAATCGCTTTGCTTCTTAAGAAGTTGTGCTTGTTTATTTTAAAAGAATTATTTTTTACCTACATTTTCTCGTTTAGTTTTTAATCTTAAGTCACTTTATTTATATATCCTTTATACTTATCTTTACTCTATTCATGTCTCTATACTTTCGCCTAAGTAAAATATAGAATATATGTTTATGATTTGCATGTATATTGATTATGTATATTTTTGGAATTATAATACTGAGACTGTTCTTTGTTGTGATCTCCTTATTGGAGGTATTTGTAATTTATTTTCCATTATTATTATTTTCTTACTTTCTACTAATTTTTTTTATTTTTGAAAATAAATTATAAATTAAATTAAACCATAGAAAATGTTTTTTTTGCTTAGCTTTATTTAATAGCGAACATTCAATTAAATTTTTTGTAAATTAATAATTAAAATTTGTAGTTCTATTTCTTGTAATCAAATAAGCATAGCAGGTAAAATAAAATATTTAAATCTCTAATAATATTAATTAAAAGATTATATAAGTTATCACCACCATATTAATTGTAGTGTTATTTATTGCTCATATTTAATTAAGTAACAATCATATTTCGATAAAAAAATATAAAATAGGGAAGAACAATAAAATTCCTTTTAATAATATCAAATAAAAATAGCATAAACATATAAAAATCAATTTTCACATAAATTTATAATTTAATTATCTGCAATAGTAAAGTTTATTAAAATAATAATGAGTGAAAACATTTAAGTCACCGGAATAAAATATATAAATGACTTTTTGAAAACATGGACGAATAAATATTTGTATCAAACCATATATTAGGATTATACCGCACTAGGGCATACGTAAATAGCTTATGTTTTACTACATATTTTATAAAAAAGATTAAGAATAGAAAAATATTAGTATTTTAGACTAATTCCTAAGAATAAAATAATATTGAAATAATAAAATATATAACTTATCTTCTTATATTATGAAGTATTAAATAAAATCAAATAATTATAATTTATATCTATTTAGATTTGTAACAGAATTCAGTTTGCCTATAAAATAAAAACCAGTACCTGTTGCCACAGTAAAAGTATACTTTTATTTAATTCCAAATGAAGGAGAAGAAATTGATATGAAATTTAGATTTGAAAATGATAGTTTGATTCATAAGCCAGACAGAACATTGAGAATATCAAAGATGGAAGTAAATAAAAAAATACTTTAATTTCTGAAAGCTAATATATCTATAATTTATAAAAGAAATGGCTAGAAAAATTTTTGGATAAGAAAGCATAAACAAGTAAAGTATTATTCTTAGGAACAGAATTTGAATCTACCAGAATCAAACATGTATGAAAAAATTAATAAAAAATAATTGAATTATTTTAAAAATACATATTCATTTTAGGAAATCTTAGATAAAATATATGACGAAATGAATTATAAAGAAGAATTTAAAGAAGAAAAATATTTGTCGGAGGATTTATTGGAGTAACCCAATGAGTTATAATTAGATGAGGAATACTGTGATGAATAAAACCAAATAGAAACCATGAAAACTTCTCTTTTTGAAGTATTTAGAAGTGTTGATAAAGATGATATGGTAATTTTATTGCTATAGTTATGGTTTATTTAAAATATATTATACATACAGGGAGTGCTTTCTTTAAATGAATGCAAAGAGGTATTTTAATTGATGGGTTTGTAATTGACTTAATTAGAATGGGATTGTAAAAATATATTTTAAAAATTAATGGAATTATATATATCATAGTTTTTATATATTGATTTCTCAAAATAGAATTGCTAAAAATGGCTGATTAGGATAAAAATGGACTGATTGTCTATTAAGAATTTATTGATTTAGGAGCAGAAATGATCCATGCTATATTTATGAAAAATAATGCCAATAAACATTTAATTGCTAGAGAAGAAGAATTTTTACTTTAAAGTATATTAATATTGCATGGTTCTGAAATCCATGAGACTGTAGGAATTGTAATGGAAGAAATAATTAAACTTGATGAAGATGAAGAAGGATTTGTTCCTATTATTCCAGAATTAAAATAAATATTAAACAAAGTAACTTACTTATTATAATGAATAATATTCATATTAAGTTATTAATATACTTATATAATTAGCATAATGAAGTCTTAAATCCCAGTGAAATAGAAGAAATTATTAAAAGTATATAAAGAACCTATGAAGATAACAAATTCCCATATAAAGAATTGTATACTGTATTATTGGATTATAAAGTATATAACTTAAAAAATGGGCTTATGGTAATTTAACATAAAATCAATATCTATGAGCAAAATATTAATTTATATTAAAGGAATCCAGTTTAAATAAACTAGAGATATATTTGAGAAGTATATGCGAACCTTATGATAAGGATAAAAAATCATTAATTCACATAGATGATTTGATGACAGCTTTAAAATAATCTGATAAAATTATATTATCTAAAAACTAGGTAATTATACTTATAAATATCACTCATTAAGTATTAATAATTATAATAATCTCAATATAGACCTATATAATTAGAAGTTTTATGGACAAGGATGAAAATGATTGCGTAAATTATATAATAGGAAGCAGAATTTTATCAGCAATGATTAAAAATTCTTTACCCCTAGTTTATTAGAAAAAAAAGTATTTTTATTTTTCCATTTCTAATTTATATAAATTAATACCATTCCCATATTAGAAAATATGTAAATTTATTTTATTTTAAGGCTAAACTTATCTAGTAAGGTCTTATTAAAGAAGATGAATACATGAAAGGTTGGTCCTAAGAAGAAATTAATTCAGAGCTTAGAGATGTATATAAATTAAATCGATTGGAATATAAACTTATAATCCAAAATAAAATAAAATTGATAAAAATATATATTTTTTAGATATTCTAAAAGATTGATAAATAAGGAAAAGACTGCATTGACTTTGACTAAGTTAGACACCTAGTTAAAAATAGTAAATTAAGCATTACTGAAGATGAATTATAAGCGACATTTAGGCAAATATAAATATATTTATATAATGATTATGATAAATAATTTATTAAATAAATAGACATGCCTCTATTGAAGAAGAAGGTCACGTAACTGTTAACGAGTTTGTTGAAAACTTTTATGGGATATTAAAAGGACTTAGATGTTAACTAGCTATAGCTTAATTAGCTGATATATGATTTAGATTTAAATATAATAAAAAAATAACTGTTAATATTATATAGTTAGCTTTTTATATAATTCCATAAAAAAAAAAAAATTTTACCATTAGAAAATTCCTACATTTATATATAAAGAAAGTTTAATTTACCATAAAATTATCAATTAGTCAACCATAAATTTAATTATATTAAAATAAATAAACGAGAAAACAGTAACATTATTATTAAATTTATGATATAATTAAACATTACATTCTTAAATGTATTATCAAATTTCTTATTATAATTGTATTATTTTAATTATTTGATTTAATTATATATACTATCCATATAGCAATTATTCTAAACTCTGTATTGTAGAAGGTTTAATTATATCACTCTAAAAAATTATATTCATGAGTTCATTTATTATAATAATAATGTATATTTTCAAAATAGTAAAAAAAAACAAATAAAAATAATTAAAATAAGTAGAAGAACAATTTAATGA
Organism: Miamiensis avidus; assembly: GCA_037039885.1. NCBI lineage: Eukaryota > Ciliophora > Oligohymenophorea > Philasterida > Glauconematidae > Miamiensis > Miamiensis avidus. The sequence continues at coordinate 111,416 of JAWVGU010000086.1, forward strand.
ATTGTTTAAAATATATATTCCCTTGTCTTAAATAATAATAAAAATTTAAGCAGATATTGTATCTGAAATACTATAGCCTGTTAGAAAAAATGATGAAAATGTAAAAAATCCTGGAACTTGCTATGTCTAGGGTTACTGCAGATTAATGTATATAAATTAAAGTTAATAAAATGTAGAATCCATTAAATCGCAAAATACTTTGAATTTCTAAATTAATAGCCCATAATAAAGTTTAAATGTGTCAGCAGATAAAAATAAAATGGGAGAAAATGATTTCTGTTAATTAGTTTAAATTGGTTAAGAATATACCTTCTATATGAAATGTTACTCCAAGTTTATTCTATTTTTCAGTAATTAAGAAAGTGTTACTCCTTGCTATATAATGAACTATTAATATTTAACCATAAGTTATCAATATTAATAAAAAAAATAATAAATACCCTTGCTAAAGATAAAATTGATTCATAAAATAAAGGGTAAAATGACAAAATTATTGGGATTAATTTTAAATATGGATTTGATAATGATAAATCAATCTTATTGGTAAAAGTTATAGATTCTAATATTTTATAAGTTATGCTATCTTTTGTGTAAGACCGATTTTACTTTCACGATATTTTAAAATCATACAGATTTTAAAAAAAATAGGAAAAGTAATCTATTATATTATTATTTATAAATAATTATTTATTTTTTAAAAATTTTATTTAAAATAATTTTTCTTTCTTATTTTATTTAAATCAATTGTAATGTTAATTTAATTAATTAAATTTGTGATAAAAATAAATTCATTACATTTTGTTTTGTCTTTTTCATCTCATTACATATCTAATATTATAGATATTTTATATTAAATTTTAAAAAATAGGGGGATTAGGCATCAATATATTTAGCAGAAAATAGAAAAACAAAATAAGAAGTAGCTGTTAAAATTTATGATAAAGAAAAAATATAGAAACAAGATCCAAAAGGAATTTAACTTGTATTAAAAGAAATCTAAAATTAAAAATAAATAAACAGCCCTTAAGTATTAAAGATTATTTAAGTTTTTGAATAGAAATAATATATATATAGTAACCGATATATGTGTAGGAGGAAATTTAGGGAAAAAGATTTATGAAAAGTATTCCTTTTCACTTACTTAAATTTAGAGTATTTTAAAATAGATTTTGTAAGGATTATATGATATGCATGTAAATTCCAAACTAATGCACAGAGATTTAAAACCAGATAATATTATTTTTAAAGATTTAATAAGCGAATCTGATAAAATTATAATAGGAGGTATATAAAATTTATTTTAACATTTAATTTACCAACATTTAAATTTATTTCAGATCTTGGCTTATCAACAGAAATTGATGTAAACTGCATGTCTTATCCTAAAGTTGGAACCCCAGGTCATATTGCACCTGAAATTTTTGATGCCGTACCTTATAAACCTTATAAAGAAACATGTGATATGTATAGCGTTGGAATTATATTTCATATGCTTCTTATGGGGTATTAAAATTTAAATATAATTACTTTGTTATAATATAATAATTTTTTAAGATATAGTCCTTTTGATCCTAACAATGATATTGAGCCTTAAATACTAATAAAAAATAATAAGGAAGGAAAAATTAATTTTGATAATCCAGAATATAACTATATTCCTCATTAAGGTATGTTTTTTTAATATATATTTATTTTTTTATAAATAATTTAATATATTTATTGCTTTAGCATTGAAACTACTTAAAAAGCTATTAAGGAAATAACCATTAAGTAGACCGACTGCATAAGAAGCTCTGCAACATAAATTTTTTGATTTAAAAGAGATTAAAGATTCTCATAGAAAATCAGTTTAACCAATAGATTAAGATTTTGAGAAAAGTAGTAATTTATCTTTTGATATGGATCGAAATAAAAATTCATTAAGCATTACCTACATTCCTTACCCTTAGAGAATTAAAATATAAAGTTAAACAAATTAAGAATAAAAAAAGAAGTAGCTCAAAATTATATGAAGGTTTAAAAAGAACGTAAGAAATCAATTGCTTAATATATGATGGAAAGTGATTCCCATTTTATTACTAGAGTAAGTGACTCAGTTAGGTTTCCTATTAAACCCTATATATAAGCATCATAATAGTATTCACTAAATAGTACCATGGCTACTCACCTTACAAATTCCAATAAAAAAATAATAAAAAATTTAATTTTGGCACCCTTAAGGAATCTGATGAGCCCTGTGATGATTCTTCTTTTTCTAAAAGTAACAAATAAAACTCACATCTTATGCTTATAAGTAACTCTGAATTAGAAGAATCATATTCAAGTAGGGTTTTAATTAATGAGGGTTAGAGGCCCTGTAAATTAGATGATTCTATAATAGAAAATCATAAAACTAGCTTAGATAAATACTATAATAAACGAAATACAATAGCTGCAAAAAATTCACAACAATTTATTTGTTAAAGTATTAATAATGTTTAAAATAATAGTATAAATGATAGTGATATAAAAGAGCAAAATAATTTGTATAAGCAAATGGTTTCTAATAAAATATTAATAAACGGTATTAATTTAGAATAATCAAATCAATTTATCAAACCATTACCTTTGGATTAGATAGAAATTGATGGATACAATAATGAAATGGAATAATATCCTGCAGAATGACATTTTAGTATAGAGATATTATATAAAAATATTAATTTATATATAAAATAATATAATAAATAAAATTAACTTCTTACATGTATATTATAAGCAATAATTATAATAAATTATTATTTATTATATATATAATATTTATTCAATAATATAAATAAATTTTAATAATATACAGTTCATATATACACTTATTTTTTTATTTTTTTGGAAGGATCTTTAACAGTCCCTACTATTACTTTACTCATGTCTACTTTGCAATATTTCTTTAAAATCCATAAATATCGGTTAAAATTAATCATGTCCGGCATATAATGACCGCTATGTGGTTTAATTTCTATCAATTTCCCATTTGATATTACTAAATTACCTGCACAAATTGCTTTATATATAATATAAAGATTATTAAAAGATAAATGAATAATTTATTTAATATTGGATACTTGGTCCTCCTGCTAAAAATGATGTATGCTATTTGAAATAATAAAATTAAAATAAAGAATTTAAAGATAGAATAGACTTTAAATGTATTTAGTACATGGAATTTTCCTCTAATTTTGGGATGAATATATAGTTTATAGTCAAGAGATAAAACGAAAATCCATTTAGAATCTTCATTACTTTAGCTTTCTGTTATATCATTACTTTGGGTATTTACTATTTGCCAATTTTTTTAAAATAAAAATACCATCTCTAATAACAACTTAATGTTCTCTTCTTTCAGAAGAACTTAAATCTAATTATAAAATATAATAATAATATTCAATATCCTAATATATTTCAACAGATATAGTTTTTATACATTTAACACAGGTATTTTCTAATGTTTATCTAGCGCATGTCGGCAAACTTAAATCCTTTCCTTCCCCCTAATTTGGTTTACTATTATATATTTTATTAAAAAATTTATTTATAAACAACCTTATTCAGCCAATAAAAAATGATTCCATTGTTTTTGAATTTTTCCATTCTTCAAAATAAACCTATAAATAATTTCCATATCTATGTAAAGGATCTGATGATTCTAGCCAATGCTTGGTTTTTAATTTTAATATTGGATCCATGTATTCTTCACCTTTTTTCTAATAAATTTATAAATAATTAAATTTTTAATATAAACAGTATATTTACTAGTTCTATCTCAGAATTAAATTTGTCTAGTGCAATACAAAAATAAAATTTCTTTTTTTCTGGATAGTACAAATTTAAATAATATTTTTAAGGTTTTTTTAATTCGAATGAGTCTTAAAATTATACTTGGCAAATATTAGATTCTGAAAATTATATTTATATAGAATCGTAATGTCCTTTATAATGTTCTTGATTTTGTTTTTGACCATTTTTTTGCTCATTAAATCTATTAAACTTATAGTGAACTCCAAATTCTGATATCATAAATACTTCTTTATCAGGAATGTTATTACTTTATACGAAAATATTTTAAGTATCTTTTGTATATGAAATTCTAAAAATAATATAAATGCTATTTTTAAAATTGAAATAATAAGTATCATCTATTTATTGTACCCAATTTTTAGATATTCTTTATTTTACAGCTTTTTAAATTTATATCTGTATATTTAATTTTAACTTAATTCTTAACTTAAAGTAATAAAAACCTATATTATAAATAATTGTTTTTTAAGTTATAGCTTTCTTTTTAGTAATATTATTCATATACTTGGTTAAGTCCTAATTTTTGTAATTATTCTTCTTTTATCTTTATGTTATTTTCTTCTATGCTTATTAATGATTAATCAATATATTCTTTATTGTATTTTATAGGAAACTAAAATAAGTTTTTATATTTATAATAAACAATTAACTAATAAATGGATTCTAGTTTTTACTCTTGTTTTCAGTAAAATTTCTTTATGTTTTCTGATATGTGCTGATAATCCCTTAATCAAGGGTAATAATCTCTGTTTTACTCTATTAATAACATGAACAGCTCCTCTTTTATTTTCCATAATAGAAATTAATTTTTGATTATCTCTAAAAATTTATGATTCTCTATTTTCTAATAAATACGACAGCTATTAAATTAAATATATACAATCAAAAATATTACAATTAGCTTGTTAAGATAAAATCTGAGAATCTACAAATGAATTTATATTTTATTATTCTTTTTAGTCCAATTCTTCATAACATACAGAGGAAAACAATACTGAGTTATCCTTATTAATTAATAGTTTAACATCACTTAATCTGTCAGCATGATCTTAATTTAAATCACATTTTTAGTTTATAAAAGAGTTATATTATCGATTCGCATTAATATTTTTAGAGTCGAATTGGGAAACTTATTTATTTAAAAAAAAACTTTTTTAAGACCCAGAATCTGATTCAATTAGCATAGATTGGCAACTTATTTCCCCTTACCAATCATTTGACTAAATCTTATTTTCATCTGACTAATTATCTATAGACTCTTTTGATTTTTCTTATAAATTACTTTAATTCATATTGGTATTATGTAAAGAGAGGTTCCTACTAAAAGTAGAATCTAAACTTAAACTTATATTTTCCTAGCTATTATTTTCCATATTTTAGAATAAATTTCTGTAAATTTATTTAAATGCTTATTATATTAATATATTTTAATTAATTATAATGAAAAAATGTGAATTAATTTTTCATTAATAAATAAACATTATATTCCAATAAAGCATGACCATTAATGTTAATATAATTTAATATTCATGAATATAATATTATATAATTATATATAATAAAAATGTAATTTTTGCTAAAATCATCCCATAAATCTATCTAATAAAAAGATAAATTTCAATGATAAATATATTTATGATTTAAAATAAATTAAAATTTACTATTCTTTATATCTACTTCATATTCTTTTGTAAATTCAGAATTACCAGGCAATTGATATTTTTCTAGCAAGTTAAAAAAACAATTTACTGATTTTTCATAAAAAAGAGATGATTATTTTTCTAGATCTTAATAAACGATAGCTTTCCACATACTATATATTGGATGATTCACTACAACTTCACTTTAATACAAATTTAAAGAACATCCCCCAATTTTATTTTTCAGTAGTGCATCTCCTAATGCATGCTTAAAATGTATATAAAATAATAAATAATAGAATGAAGAATAAGTTTTATTTTACCTCATTGATGACTTAATTTTTGAATCCTAAATTTATTAAAATTACACCATTATGCATTTATTTAAACTCTTTATAACCTAATATTTCTTTATTTGAAATATACCCGTCAGGGAAACTCGTAATAACTATATCTGACTATTATAAAACCTCCATTTTCTACTAAATTTCTATGAAATATAAAATTATTTTATACAAATTTTTATATTTTAATATTATAGTAAATATTTATTTACAGCAATATTCGAAATCTTAATTTTTTGGTATTATTTCCTCAGAAAAAAAATCCATTACAGTTATATTGATTTGATAAACTTAATTTAATTATATTTAAATATTAATGCTATTTATTATAAAATATGTACAATATTAAAATATTATACTTTTCTTTATTTATATTAAAGCTTGTAATGTACTATAATCATATCCTAAAAGTAGTATATTTTTAGAATCTAAAGACTAAATCATAATAAAATAAAATTATTAAACATGTTATAATCAGAAATATAACCATATATTACTGACTTTTGATAAGTATTATAGAGGTTCATTCTTCAAATTTTCTCGATAATATAGTTAAAAATAAAAATAAAACACTGAGTGAAGTATAAATTCTCCTATTTATTTTGATAATACTGTTCTACTCGAACTTATCTTTACTTCATTTTTTTATTCCTACTTAACTTTAGATTTATATTTTCGGTTTAATTATGTGTATTGTAAATGAAAAAAGATAGATTACTCTAAAATGTTAAATCGGAAAAATCTAATTATCCATTCAATAAATGAACCCATTTTAATTTCTTCATATTTTTAATTAAATCAGCTTATGATTGTTTATTTCTAAAGATGAAATTAAATAATATCTAAAATAAAAATAAGAAAATTGAATTATTACGTAGAATTAGAGAGAACTAATATTTCTGAATTGATTGCAGCGTCTAAAGAATTTTAAAAACTGAAATTAATAATGTGGGATATAATATTATTTAAAACTTAATATAATGGTACCTGTCAAATTTTAATTTTCAATGCTGTATTAATTGAGTGTTTAGAGTTAAATTCCTGTATTATCTCTTCTAATCATTTTCTCATATGGTAACTGTCCTTTATTATCGTATAAAAATAAAACCTATTTTGGTTTGCTTGAAAATTTATAAATATATTTTAAGGTTCCCAACATTTTATTTTATAATAAATGTATTTAATAATATTATTTTAATAATAAAATTAATTGTGGTAATTATTTATCTATTTATTATCTAGAAAAAAACTATTTTATTCTTCTTCTTCTATTTATTGTCAGATTATAATTAATTTATAGAAATTTTTATTCTTGGGATATTAAAATTAAAATATAATATAATTTTTTAAAAATATTACTAATATTTAATTATCCTTTATAGCCATTTTAGTTTTAAATAAATAGAAAATTGTAAAATAATAATTTCTAATATCATTAAATAATAGTAGTTATGTCTAATAAAATCTATTAAAAATAGATATATAAAAAGTCACTGGAATTAATAATTAATTTAATAGATTTTAAATTTTAGATTTTAAAATATATTATCTAAATATAAAAAATTCAATAAAATCTGAGTATATCTAATTTAAAAAATAATGATATTTAAGTACAAGTCCTATTGATTATATAATTTTAATTTTTTACTTAAAGTAGTAGATAGCAAAGAAAAAAAAATATTGAAAATTAAATTAAATAAAAATTAGAAATAATTAAAATGTCATCAACTTAAAAGCAGGAGGATTCAAATCTAATATATCTAATTAAATAGTTTTAAACACGAAAATCTTAAAATTCTGAAAATGATACTAGAATAGATCCTTTCCCCACCTTACAATATGATGAAGAAGAGGAAATAAGAGAAAACGATATATTAGAATATATGGATAGCATTCCTAACGATTTTACTTGCAAAGAACATCAGGGATTTATTTCTTATATGAATCACATATCCTATTTATTTTCTAGAATTTCTAGAGCACTCTTATATGATTATGGAAATTTGAAGTAATATTTTTACATTAATATAAAAAAATGCAGTAAATGAAACACATTTATTTGTATAATTAGGCTTAGTTAATTTAAGGTTCGAATGGACAATTTTAAAAATTTCAACGATTCCTTTGATACAATACTTAAAAATGTATTTACTCTGATTTTAAAAAGACTCTAATATATAAAAAATCATAAAAAAATTATGGAATAAGCTACCTATTAAAATAAGGAAAAAATAAATTAATTGTCTTAAGTTATTGATAAAATGTATGGCCATTTATCAATCTGTAAATAAATTTAGGATCAATCATTTTTTATAGATTCTCAATAATATGCCTTGGAGGAGAAATAATATAAGCTTAATTTAGATTTATATTATATAGATATGCTTGTTTAAGCATTTTTAGTTAAAAAATCCGTAAATTTGACGTAATTATCGAATTCAAAATTTATTTTATTACACTCATATTTTAGAATAAATTAAAATAATTCAAATAGCTATAAAATAGTAGAAGAATCAAAGAAAGTTAAAGTATAGTATATAGAGCCGTTTTTGGGATATGCAGGAAAATAATCTAACCTAATAGTTTCTTTTTAAAAAAGTTTAAACCAATACTAGGATGAAACAATCGTTAAAGATGACTTCAGAGGAATTTTTTGCTATGGAAATTCTGATACAGTCTATGTAATTTACCATGGATCTTGTTAGGAGTATGATTGGCATGGTACAGATTAATTTATTAATAATAATTTAAGCCAAATTTATAGTTTCAAATAGTTTTTAATTGTTTTAGCAAATTTAGACGGAGGTTTAGTTTCTCCAAGTTAAAATTTATTACCTGAATTAAATTGTAAATGGAAGATTCACTAAGGATATGCAGAACTTATTCATAAATGTGCATAGTATCCGTAAGAATTAAAAGAAAGTACATAAATTGGATTTTATGATAAATTGAAAAAATTGATAGATGGTAAATAAACCATATATTTCTCTGGCCATAGTTAGGTAAAAATTATAATTCATTTTATTAATTTTACTAATTTTTATTTTATAATTATATTTTTTAACTACTGATATTAAGGGAGCCGGAATGTCCCTAATATCTTGTGTATATACGAAATGTCTATTATAAAAAGAGAAATTTCTATAATACTAAGTAAAAGGCTGGGTTATTTCTCTTCCAAGAGTCTTCGATTAAAGTACAGCTAAGGAAGTTGATTAAATGTTTAATGTTTAGCAAAACATAAATAACTGTTAGTTGATCAGACAAAATGTTTTGGTAAATTAAGTTATTTTTAAATTAGGAGGCATTTAATCTATCAAAAATATTAAAGGGAGATCCAGTTCCAATGTCATTTTCTAGTAGCAAAGAAGTCTTTTAGAGAATTAGATCAGCATGCTGCTTATCATAAATTATTATGTACGATTAGTTTTTTGGAGTAATTAAGGTTTTAGTTTCTGATCCAAAATTCGTTGAAAATCTTAAAAAAGCTTGTTTAGCTCATAAATTTGATATTTAAGGATATATGCATGGGACCGTTATTGATTTAATAGATAGAGAGTTTTTTAAACCACTATTTTCAGAGAAATACAATGGAGATTTTCCGAAATTTTTGATTGATTTTTCAGCTCCAGATATTTCATTAGTAAGAAAAAAAATATGGTATATTATTTTTTTAGTTAGAGGGGTTGCATTTTATTATTGAAAATTTTATATATAAAAAGGGATGTCTTAGCTAAAATATATAAACCGAAAATAATATAATGTTTGCCGAAAGAAGTTATAGAAAAACTGGAATTAACAGAAGATATGATAACTGGTTCGGCTTTAAGAGCAGTATTGCATAGGTAAATAGAAATTAATATTATAACTAGCTAATTAATATTTGCCCAATTTAAATAGTATAGGGAAATTATTAGAAATTAATGAAGAATCTGAAGATAGATTGGAAGATTTGATTTTTGAAACTGATTTGCATTACATATTATAGCTTGAAAAAGTGAAACTTGAAGAAGAACTATAATAAAAAGAAAAGGAAAAGCAATTCAAAGAACTAACTAAAAATTTTTTAAATCAATTTTTACATAAGTTTAAAAAAAAAATGAAGGAAAAGAGGAATCTTCTGAAGAAAATGATAATAATTCTCCTTTAGAAAAAGAAAAGGTTTTAAAAGAAGAATCACTAGAACTGACACTATCTAAAAGGTAAATTTTAATATAAAGATATACCAGTTAATTTACTAAAATTTTATAACTTTTAAAAGGTTTTTAAAAGTCTTGTATCTTTCTTTCTTAGAGAGTAAATTATTTACTAAAAAACTAAGTTGCTTTGGAGATGTTTTTGAAGGGTTAATATATTTTAGTGGCAATTATGGGGATTGTGGTACCAAATAAATATTGAAATTTTTATTATTTATACTTTAAGAAACTTGAACTAATTTTTAGGTTAGTTATTACTTGATTAGTTAGATTTTCATAAAAGCTGTAGAAGGGTTGATGATCTGCATATTTTAGAAAATTTTTTTGGGTCACAGATAAAGAATATAGATATTAGCGGACTAGATATGAAGTTGGCTTTCTACAAGTGCAAAGAATCCGTTTTAAGATACTTGGCTCCCTATCATTATGGAGAACCAGACTTAGATGCATCTTTCGATCCAGAACTTGTTATCGATTCTCACATCAAAAGAATGTATGGTTATGCTTGTTATTATGAAAAACTTAACATTTAATAAAAAGATGGAGAGCTATATAGATTAGGGCTACTTAAAAAGCACTAAAAGAAAATACACTCTATGACAGAAATTTCAGATTCTGACACCCTGGTTATGGAAAGAGTAACCAAAATTTTTATTTTTTTTAAAACTTGTTTTAATATTTATATTTATTTTAACACAATTTAAATAAAAATCTAAAAAATAGAGAATCTTGTCAAGAATAAAATCCCTTCCTATAGTTTTAGAAAATTCAAATTTTGGAAATAATGAACAACAAAAACAAGACATATTATACATATCCTAAAAATTCGGAAAAGAAGCAATTAACTAGCTGATTCTAAAAAATTTAGAAGCAAATTAAGAATTATTTACTTTAATCAAATATTCATATTTTTTGTCTACTATTTTTAAAGCTGTTTATGTAAATTATTTTTTACATTTTGAATTCATAATTATGTTAGGTATACACATTGTATTGTTTATTTTTAATAGGTTTTATATACAGATGGAAATTATCCAGTAGAATAGCAGTTCGTCCATTTATTTAAAGATTTTATTTAGAAAATATCTGCCATTAAAGAAGAAACAAATTTAGAAAAATTCCTTACTATTCATTTATAGTTTTTAAATGCGGCTGATGAATATATTAGAGATAATGAATATAAAAATTGATACTTTATTGTTATTGTTAATTAATATAAATGTAATAATATTATTTATCAAATTTTAATAGTAATTAGTTGTTATATTATATAATGTAAATTAATTCCAACTTTAAGTGGTTTCCAGTTTATTAACATATTAAAATTATTAGTTTCTGACACTATTAAACTTAAAATAATAACAATTATATTCTAATAATGTCTAAATCTATAGAAGACTACAGGTAAATTAATTTCATTACAACAAATCGAATAAATTAATATAAAAAAAGTTTAATATATTATTTTTTATACAAAATTTATATAACTTTGACATAATTTAATATTTTTTTGCAGAAATATTGCAGCTATTTATAAATTAAAATCAAAGAAATAATAAAAGAAAAATGAAGAGTTAGAAGAGCATATTAAAGAGTTAGAAAAGACGATTATGCTGCTTTAAGAAAAAATTGGAGACTCTGAACTAAATACCCCAACTATATAGGATCAATTGAATATCATTACCAAAGATTAGGATAAATTTGATTAGAAAAATAATGCTAATATAAATAGATCTACTAAATCAAAAGCAACAGTTTATTAAATGTTTGGAACTGAAGAAAATGAAAAAAAAAACAAGTTAAATATGCTTTGTGATTCTACCAATGATTATGTTATGAACTAGTTTTTAAATTTAGCTGAAAAATAAGGTATATTTTATATTAAATATTCTTTGTAATAAATAAAAGCTTGAGTTGTTGTTGTTGAATTTTAATAGGATTTACACCTGAAATGATTTTTAGAGCAATAGATAAAGACTACGCCTCACAAATAAATGCTGAAGAATTTAGATCGTTTTTATCAAAATTAGGTTCGTCGATTAATTTAAAATAAAAAAGTATGGTTTTAAATTCATTTTAAATAATATATTCTTAGGGCTGGAATAGAGTTAAATTAATAGAATAATATTTTTATGTGATGAAGAAAATAGCGGAGTTGTTAAAAAAACTGACTATTATAATAGTTTGCAGGCCTTTTAAATAGGCTAGGAAATAGACAATAAAGTAGTCTCTTATTAATTATGATTTGTTAGTAAATTTTATATAAGATTATTTTTTTCTTAGTAATAAAAGGGATTTTTAATTTCTAGCCTTATGAAATTTGTTTAAATGCTTATAAACAATGGTATAGTTATATAGGACAGTTTTAAATAAATAGCAGGAAATAAATAGTATTTTACAAGATAAAGTTTGATAAATTACTCTTATTAGTTTAAAAATTCATTGTAAAATATTGAATTGATAGCAACATTTAATTTATTAGATAAAGAAAATAATAATAAAGTAATCCTACACATATACATATGCAAATTAAAAAGTTATTATAATTTTTTAACTCTAGATTTACAAGGACAGATATATATAAGTATTAAATAATGCATATTAAACTATAGTATTCTCATCTTATTAGGAAAAAGATTAAAACTTAACTGCTGATACTTCGAAAATTTAACTTTACAGATTTTTAACGCATAAGCAATATTAATAGGAATAAGAAGATAAATTGAAAGTCTATACTGAGCGATACAAACAAAATTTATTTGCGTTTATTACAGAAGATGAAAACTTTATTTAGAATTTTTCTGTAATAATTAATGAATGATTATTGTATACACCATTAAGTTTCTTTAAAAAATATTTTATGATTTTAAAAAGCGATCTTCTACTTTCAAACATTTGATATTTGAAAAACTTGATATTCAAAAAAATATTGATAAAATAACTTTGAATAAAATAGTAGATAATATAGTCTAAGCTGATAAAGTAACTGATAAAAACAGAATTTACGATATCTTTACAGGGTTTTAATTTGGAAAATTTGAAAAAAGAGTAATATTTATTTACTTTAAATTATAATTAAAATAAAAATTAATTATTTTTATTAAAAATAGGATTTAATGTCACTTTAGAAGCAAAGTGAAATGACAGAAGAAGAAAAATAATTGTAAAATTCTGAAAAAAAAATTAATTAAGGATCTAAGAGTGGGGGTAATACTATAGGGAAAAAAGGAGAAAAAATTGATTTCAGTAGAATGTCACATGAACAGTATGAATAATTTATTTATGGATAAATGGATTTAGATTAAAAATGTTAAGTGAAAACAAATTATTTCATCCGAGATGTGATTTAAACGCGGAGGCTACGTCTGAATTTGAAATTTTAAGAGAAATGAGTAAGTTTGATCCTGATGAAAGCCATATTCATGATAATGATATATTATCATATTTAATTCACTATGCCAATATATTTGCTAAATGTGCTAGAGCTTTAAGTTATGAATATGGATTTTTGCGAATAGATGACTTTAATTTAGACTTAAGAAATTATACCAAATTTTAATAATCAATAGACAGAATTGCCCAGCAAATACTTTACATAATTTTTAGTAGATTCTGCTTTAGTAATTAACTTTTCAAATTTTTATTCAACAACAGTGATTGTGATAAAACTCTTTTTGATGAAGTAAATTAAATAATTATATAATTTGCAAGTATATTTTTTTAATTAACACTTTATTTTAGATATTTAAAATCAAATGGTATATAAGACAATACATGAGAAAGCAAGGTATTCAATTAAAATTTGAAGAAAATGATTACTGGATGGAAAAGCAGGAATAATATATAAATTCCAAATTAAAGGAAGATATAAAATATATAAAGGAAATTATCGAGATATTTGTAATTAATCCAAAAAAGCATATACAGTATTTAAGCATTATAATTTACGATTATTATAAAAAAAGTAAAATTTATAATTTTATAGTTATAAAGTTGTAGAAATTGGATTAACAATGGGTTTATGGTAAATTTAAGGATTTTTTGGATTTAACGGCACTGATAAAAATCTCGCAATGGAATTATACTCCAATAAAGTTCCTTATATAGGAAAAAATAATAATGATATAAGAGGGGTCTTTTGCTAAGGTCGTAATAGAACGCTATATATTGCTTTTCATGACATTTGTTCTGAATATGATGTTTTTAGTAATAAAGAGTTTTTTAAGTGTTCTATAATCTATAAAAATTTTTTATTATTTAATAGCACACTATTAGGATACTCTTATTTCATCTTAGGATGACTTCATGCCGAAATCATGGAGATATCATCAAGGATATGGTAAAATGTTAGATTTAACTCTGCAAGCCGATTAATATGTGAAAAAAAATCCCTAAAATGGAAGAAAACATAACTAGGCCAATAAAAAGATTAAAAAACAGTAGTAAAGTATGGAAAATTCAAATTCTAGTGGAATATAAAATCGAATCGAATCTTTATCTGAAGATGAATAAATTGAACAAAATGATATATCCTATGATGACAGTTATAATGAAATGTCAACTTAATAGATTATCGAAGAAAAAGAAAAATAAAATGACATTTATCGTGATTATGAAAAAATAAAATTCATGTAGTTATTAGTGTAGTACTACTTAGACTACAAAGAAGATATAATGTTTACAGGGTATTAACATGGGGCTGGAATTAGTTAAATAACCAGCATTTATGTTTGCAACCAATTAAAGAAGTAATAAGACCCTTATTTTCATAAACTTAGAGTAAGATTTTTCGGGTATGATGTTCCTAAAATTATGGGTGATTTTGCTGCAAAAGAGATCAATGAAGATTTATTTTAAAACTAAGATAAACCTGAATAACCTTTTATTACCCGAGTTAATAAACTTTTGGTAAACTAAATAAAATATCTATAATTTTATTTTATTTTTTTTTTTAAATTATATTAATTTTCCTGTTTTTCAATCAAGAACCAAGATTTGTAATTTTGCCAAGAGGTTGATCTACTCTAAAGGATTAGATCTATATGCACATCTCTAAGGAATGTGTTCGAAGAATAAATTTATTAGTTTTTATAAAGTGCATTGTAAAAAAATTCTGATTTTACAAATTAGGCCTATGAAAGTTTAGGAGAGTAGCATTGTAATACGATGCACATGGATTCATTTGAAAACTTTATTCTTTACAATATAAAATTACCAATGCAATCGACTTTTATCAAAAATAATTTCTGTCTTTTTATGATAGACTTCACTAAAGAAAAGAATGAAAAAACTCTCTTCGATGATTTTTGGTAAATTAATATAAGAAATATAAAAATTAAATTTTGATCAATAATAAATTATTAATTGCAGGGAAATAATTGCTGAAGTATATGGCAATTAACTCAAGGCTTTGATACCACCGAGGCTATTAAAAAAATGGATTTGAAGGAATTTAACATAAATGGACAAATCTTAAAAAAATTCATTCACCAGTAAAGACTAATACTTATTTACTATTTTATGTAATATTAATTATAAAAAAATCAGTTTTTCAAAAATGTTGTACTATAAAGAAGATGGATTGGAAAATCTCCTCCTATCTAGCGAAATTTTATTTGTTGAATTAATTGACACAAAAGCCAACATTTAAAATGAAACTACTTAAAAGTTCTTCTCAAGAAAAAAAATAGATTCTTAGGATATCTATACCTTTCTTCCCTAGATAGTCAGAGCGTAATTTCAATCATGAAAAAATTGAGTTAAGTTTATTTATTAAAATATTTTTAATAGTTTTACTAAAGAATATCTGTTATAAATGTTGAAATCTTAGAGTGTACACCTTAATATGTTATCATATATAGGAGAAATTTTTGAAGGATTAATTTGCCATTCTACAGGTTACGTAGAATTGGGGAGAATATTTGTTAATGATATTTAGTTCAAAAATTCAAATATACCGAAAGGATAAACGTATGTTTAATATTGTGAGATATTAAAAATATAAAGTTAGCAAAATTTCAACCTAAATAATGTAATTTTTTAAGATCACATATAATATCAAATTATGTTTTCTGGTAATAATTATAATTTTTATCATAGAATATCGAACACTCTATAGTTTAATAATTCGGTACAGGAGTATATGTTAATGAATTATTTTCTGAAGCTTAAAGAGAATTTATTTAAATGAAAGAAGCAATTTAATATAATTATGTCTCAGTAAATAAACTATGCACTGAAAATGATCTATTTTTAACTATAAAAAATGTACTTTTTATTATATAAATTAGTTATTATAATTATCATTTTCATGTATTTTTTAATAAATAGAGAGCAATGCAAAAAGTATGTGTTATACCCATGATATTAAACTAGTGGAATAAAATTATTGATCCTGATTATAATAAAATCATTGCTAAAAACTTACTAAGTATAGCAAATTTTATCTCGAGCATACAATATATGAATAAAGAAGATAAAGAGCTAATTAAAAAATCTTCATATTTTTTGTCTACAATGATAAAATCTATTTAAGTAAAACTTAATTTATATAATTATACCAATATTAACTAATATAAAACATTATTAGGTATTATTTTTAGAAAAAGAAATACTAAATGAATAAAAATCAGAATTAATATCCCTTTATTCAGAATTTATTGATAATATAATAAGAATATTTAAAGAATAAAAAGATCTTGAAATTATTCATCTAGTTGAATATCACACAGATTTTATTTAAAAGTCAATAGAAATATTAACCAAAAGTTTAGATGGATATTGATAATTTTATTTTCAAAATTAATTTCATAACTAAATATTTTTGGATTACATGTATTTTTTTAATTATTCTCATTACAATTTATTAATTATTAAATAAATTATATATTCCGCTATCTTTAAATTTAAAAATATATTAAATTCTGAAATTACTAAGTATTTCTGACATAATTAATATAATAACAAACAACAAGCGAACTACACTCTTTAAAGTCCCTTTAGCATAACAAATGGCTTCAACTTTTAAGTAAAGAACCTAATAATTAATAGACAGTCATTTAAAGATTCTCATTAGTTAAATCACAGGATTTTAAGTAATATTCGAAATTATTTTATTTACAAATGTGATTTAAAATTATATTATAGGAAGATGATGAAAACTTTGATATTGCTTTAAAATATTCCTAATCTAATATATAATATCATAAATTTATGAGTACTAATAAGTTTAATGTTAAATCAGAAATGAATGGGTATTGAAATGTTAAGATCTATTTATTATTCATTCATTTTAAATTTTTATTAATTAGAATAATAGAAAAATTTTAAATAAATTCGAAAGATGCTGTAGGAATTAAATTATAAAACTTAGTAAAATTATAATATAATTTATGTATTTGCTATATTTTGGTTATTAAAAATATATTTATAGATAAGTAGATTTGAATAAAAAAATTAAAAAATGTAGTACCGGAAATAAATTTTGCAGTTTTACACTTATTGTTATTGCTATCAAATGATCCAATTAAAAACATATAAAACGAATTAAATATTGAAAATACTCTAAATCTATAATGTACAGAAAATGATAAAATGCAATAAGAAGAAGAAATTTAAATCGAATTAGAATTAAGAAAATAACAAAACTAATAAAAAGTAATCACATCGTATATTTTCCTATAAAATAAGTAAATTACTTTAAAATTAAGATTAACGATGAATGGGGATCATTTGAAGATTCTTCGCAAGATGAAGTGGAGGAAGAAGAAGAAGTAGAAGAAAATAATGTTACAAAAAATAATTTGGAAAATAAAGTCGAAGAATCAAATATTACCAATAATTACAGCATACTATCATAAAAAAATAATTAATAATCTTAAATTAATGAATAAAAATATGTAATTATATTTAATATCGTTAAGTTTTATTATAAAAGGTATTTATAATATTTACAAGTAATAATAGAGTGGCATTTCATAAAAATTAAGAACGTTAGATCTTTCAGATATTAATTCTACTAATAATCAAAATGTATCGTAATTTGGAAACTAAAATTCATTTCTAAATCTTAATAAAGTAAGTAGGAAGAGAACACTAGAAGATTTAGAATTTGAAAATGAATAATAAATTCTCAAATAAAAGCTTAAAGATGATGAATAATATATTAAAAGTATTTATTGCAAAAATAACATCATGCTTAATCCAAACTATACTTATTAATGCTATGAATAATATTATTAAGAGGTAAATATATAACTATAATCTAAAATAATTTACAAGTTATTTATGATTATAATATGTATTTAAGTAAAATCAAACAGTATAATTGCCTAGTTTAAAATCGGAAATTAAGACTGAGAGATCGATCATTTAAGATACTATTTTAATGCTTCTTATGACGGAAAGCCCCACTTATTAAATAGAAGCTTAATAACCTATTGTTTTTTCTTTAAGACATAAAATATCAGTATAATAAAAATTTTCAAAATTATTTTTTATTTCTCATAATTTAAAATTAAAATTAAATTTTGATTTTATAGGTTAGCCATTTAAGTTCGGATAGTTTAAATAATTTAATTGAAAATTTTATAAGTTTAGCAAATACTTTAAGTACTTTTGACTATTACAGATTAGAATACGAGGTTAAATAAGGAGGACTAGTATTCCAAGCTCTTATTCATTAAATAAAAATTATTTATTAATAATTTTAAAAATTTATGTAAAATGTTTAGCTTGTGTTTTTGTATTAATCTAGTTAAGGTACATTCTTTACTAACTATATAAAAACTATATAAGATATAATTTATAATTGTAATAATTTTATAGTTTCAGAAAAATAGATAAGAAATTCTATAGGAAAAGAATACTATTATTTAATTAATTAAACTATAAGTTTGCTATAATTAGGCAAACTTATAAAAGAATATGAATGCATTCTTTTAATGCTGTTTGGATTAATAGATGAAATTATTTAAATACTTAATGATGTAATCCATTTATATTTTTATAATAAATTGAATGAAATTTTAATTTTTTTAATATTTTAAATAGAGTCTTCCATTAACTCATATCCAAGAAAAAAATTAAATGCAATTTTCATGTGCAACTATTTCTACAAAAATTTTAGATACATTATGGGACATGCTTCAAGTAAAAATAAAGCATTCATTTAATCTTGTAAATTATAAATCAAATTATTTATAAAGAGTGAAATGTTTGCCAAAATTACAGATGTAAATCTAAGAAAACTATATATTGAATTATTCATAAACAGCTTTGAACCTTATCTAAGAATTCTGAATTCGTGGTGCTGTGGAGGGTTTCTTACTGATTAATTCAGCGAGTTTTTTATAACATTTTAGCACTCAAAATAGAGTTATTATCTACCTATTGATAAAAAAATAGACTGGAATTAAGAATTTTCAATATAAAAAGTACTTAAAATTATAATATTCATCACATCATATTTTTTATACTTTTTTAATTTTTTTAGAACACTTATAATAAAAATTAAACTCCTAAAATGCTAAAAGAAATAGAAAAAGAAATATTTGACCTAGGAAAATGTATAAGACTAATCAGCTATATAATAAATGGTTAAAATGAAACCCATCAATACACTCATATAAAGGAAAAAGTAATATTTTTATAAAAAAATCAAAAGTTTATATTAATTAATTTTATTTTTAGATAGATACATTCAATTTAGAATAATAATTAAAATACATTCTTTAATAATAATTTATCAATATATCACTTATGGGCAAAGACTCAGTATAAAATATAGAGAATAGAAAGAGTGAAAATAGATTAATTTAAAATTTTAACCTAACTAATATGATAAAAGATTAGTAAAATTCTAACATTTAATAAATAAAAAAATAAAAATCGTCAATATTCTAAGATAAAATAAATGTAACTTTATTTTAATTTTAGTTTAAATTCGAAATATTTTTTATTATTTAGGAAGAAAAGGAAAATCCTTATAATATATTTAAAGACAATACTGTATCAGCTTTTATTTTAAATGATTAATTAGAAAAGATAGATAGTTTTAATATATAAAATAAGTTAAATGACGGTTTATCAATTTCAAGAGAAAATAAATAATTAAAAAAAGGTAGCAGCCAGCATATATTCTAATAAATAAAGTGCAATAAGGAGTCTTTGTGGATTTTTTTAAATAATATTTTAAATTAGCTCCCAAATAATTAGGTATTATCATAAATTTCTTATATACTTATATATATATATTATTAAAAATTATTTAATAGGTTTATAATTAATTCTCTACCATTTTTTAACTTGCTATTTAATAAATTGTATTAACACCTTATAAAGATATTGAATTTCATTTGAGCACTATTATATTTAGAGATTTCTATTTACTTGATTATTTAAAAATATGTAAGGATATTTTTTTATGTATTAAGGACATATTCTTAATGATTTTTTACAGTTTCTTTTTACTCATATGGTAATTATATAGAATATAATTTTAAAAATATTAATTAATAATATTTAAATTTTACGAAAAGGACAATTATGAATACGTAAAAAATATTCATGTTGTAAGTTAGTCCTTTTCAGAAGTGATAAATACAACTAATTTTAACAAAAATGTTAAGCATTTAACAGAAAGATTTTAATTAGCTTTTGAAAAAAAAAATAAAAGGTTAGGAATTAATGAAATGAAAATAGAATTTACTCCTCCATACCCTTTAGATATTCTTTTTGATGACGATTCGCTATTTTTATACAATATAATTTTTAGACTGGTGCTATAGGTGAAAAAAGCTAAATTTGCTTTAATTAATAAAAAGTAAAATATTAATAAAAATTTTACCAATTTAAAATCTTTTTGTGATTAAATTATATTTTGTTTAGTTATTTAATCAAAAAAGTAAAACTCGGAAATAGTAATGCTTATGTCTCCCAATTATTTTCATAGGAAACTTCTATTTAATATAGAGAGGATAGAAAAGTAATTGATAAGAAAGAAGCTTAGTTAAAAAGAAAGTTTTGCTTTATATAGCAATAATTATTGCATTTTATAGATACTTTTGAATACTTTTTATTTTACAACATTATATAAACACAATACAAAAGGTTTATATCTGATATAACGAATGAAAAAAACATAATAAAAATTATATAACTCCACCGAAAATATCTATGTTCTATTGCAGAAATGAGTTTGCTTACAAAAAGTAACGAAAAAATGTATGATATCATAAATAATATTTTCAAAATATGCAAAGATTTCCACCAGGTTATAATATATTTATAATATGTATTAAATATATTATATTAATAAATTTTTTAATAATATATTAAATAGCTGCTAGTTTAACTTGAATGTTTAGATATAATAGATAATTATACTGTTAATAATTAACTTATCAAGGTAGACGAAAAACTATAAGAGTTGGCTTGCAATTTCCATAAATCTAACTCTATATTACTAAATATTTTAGAAGGGTTTAGTTAAAGTGGCCTTAAACAAGAATGTATATTTTTTTATTTTAAACATATTTTTTAATAATTATTTTTTTTTATCTAGTGCTATCCATTCTATAAAAATTAAATTTTAATAACTTCTACTCATGTTGATATGATAAATGGTTAAAAATTTACCTTCTTATAATTTATAAAAAAATTAAATTAATTAACTATTAAATTTTATTTATATTATATAATTTATATATTATAAGAATATAATATATTAATTTATAGGCCTTAAGTATTAATTTGTTTTTTAAATATAGTTTTTGATTTTATTATATTTTGTAATAATACTATTTTTATGATCATCAGTGTAATATTAATTTTTAATTTGAAATTTATCAATTTATTAAACCACATAAACACAAATCCAATAAAATAATAAAAACGATATAATAATGAAATAAAATCATATTTACTTCATCGCATAAATAGTATTCATTTTTGTTTTATTAGTTTTTATTTAATCAGCTCGTTTGCCATTAGGAGGAAGTGTAATATTTATAAACTATTAATTAAATTTTAAATTTTTCAAAATATTTTTAAATAATTTTAATAAAACTTAATATTTAATATTTTTATATTAGCAAAGTACAACTTAAACTACCAATGAATTATCTTATTCAAATATGGGTAATAAATATATTATATATATAGCAAAAATACTAATACGATTATTTAATAAATTCGAAATAGAAACTTGTCCTTGTGATATTATTAAAAATACATGTGATCCCTTTTGCTGTTGTGATAAAGCTTGCAGTGTAAATTATAAAATTTAGAGAAAATAAATACAATAACTATATTATTCTGTATTTAAAAAGTCTTTTAAAACCTCATGGAACAATGATAAAAAATGTGTTGACATAAGTAATTAATAACAAAGAACTAATTAATACTAAATTATATAAAAATATTATTTAATATTTAGAATATCCTAAAATTCTTTAAATTCCCGACTGTGATGCCTAAGATACATTTAATATCTAAGATTTATATAAGGTTTTTAGAGTTGCTTATAATGTAATTTAGCTATGATTTATTATAATTTATTAATCTAAATTTACTAAATTTTACGTTAATTATTAAGGTTTTTAGAGAGGTCATGTGTGTAAATAAAAATAATTTAAGTCATTCATAATTAAAATCTACATATGAAGAAATTGACTATTCAAGTTCAGATAAGCAATAAGTTAAAGATGCAATAGCAGCTATAACTAGTTAAAATACTCTAGGAAGTTAAATTCTATCTTAAAGTAGTTTAAAATCTAAAACTGTAAAAATAATAATACTAACAACGATATATTTTTACTAATAAAATATTATATATATTAGGAACTTTAATAATCTACACTCTTATAATTTTTTAATTAACCAACTAATACGTACACTAACTTTATGATATATAAAGCTGGAAAAAATTCAAATGCTTGTGTTCAATAATAAGTTTACCTTTTTGTAATTAAACTAATGTAGAAAATTTTATAACTATTCTAAATTTTTATATGTTTATAGGAATCTATAGAGCCAGGATATTGTTAATTTTCTGAAGTATTAATTATTATTCATCTTATTATATTATTAACTTAATTATAAACTAATATTAAATTTTGATCTTTAAGCTTTTTATACCTGCCAATTAAATCCCTTCATATTTAAATCCCCAGCCATTATTTTAAGCAAATGCTCCCGCTACTAATATAGCTAAAATAAGAATATAACCATAGAATAATTAAAATACAAATGAAATTACAATAAATGTACAATTTTTAAAAGATGTGAGAGAAAACTTTACAATAGATTTTAATAATAATAAATTTCTGCATACCATTCCATAAGTAAATAAATTATAAAAATCTTTGTTAAATTATAGAATTTGTATCTATTTTAGACTACATGCACATAAATAGGAGCCACTTAATTTTATAATTGTTAACACTTGGCGCTATCTTACCATTATACTATTTATTTTAATGGGAGCACTAATTTGATTACAAAAGCTGAAGTTTAAATTTATTTATAAGATAGAACAAATGTACCTGCGGCAGGTATTTATTTATAGTAGTCTAATTCTGTGAGATATATAAGAGAAGCTTCAGGGTCAACAGATAAATCATATTATGTAAGAAAAAATAGTTAGATAATGATATTAAATTAATAAAATAAAATTATTTAAAAAGAGTTATAAATCTAGTGGTACTCCTGGTTACTTCTTGGGTCTTCCTTTAAGATTTGGAGATAGAAAAATTTTTACTGAAACCTTAATTGGAATTTAAGAATTCAAAAACCCAATTGCATTAGGATATAGTGATAATACAGGTAGTTGCATTCTTGGTAATGTTGGAGGGGCAGCAAATACAATAACTACATCAGTAAATGTTGACAATATATCAGACTATTTTGTAAATTTATTTAACAATATAAATATTCAGTATATAAAATAGAAATTATTATTGTATTGTTAGTAAATCAAGTTTGGTTATGATACCAGTATATCTTGTGTTGATACTTAAGGATTAACTTTAGATAATTAAAATGCAGTTAATGATAATTGGTGTTCGATGACTATATTCTAAAATTTAAGTAGATATCTTAAGTATGTTGCCATTTATGGAAATTCCAATCCCAATTATTTATCTGATTGGATAGATATATAAAATTTGGCAAGTTCTTGTACTAAAGGTAAACTTTCAATTTTTTAATTAAATACCATTGTATATTTACTATAATTATATTGATATATTTTTAAAGAACAATTTCCCGTTATTACTTTCTTTTATACTAAATATGGGAAAAAAACTAATGCTGTATATAAAATAAATCATGCCAAAGTAGATTGGAGAAAAATGTATATACTATTTATAAACAATAATAACTTAGTTATTAATATCTCTATTATTTATAATAGAAATACAGAAATATGGAATCAATATAGAAAAATTACAGTTTATTTTGAATTTAATGAGGTGAATCATGATCCTTCATTATTTACAGCTCCTTTACCAAAAGTAAGATTATACTTACACAACGACGTATTATATCCATTCTATGTTGCCGGAAATGCTAGTTCTAATATTTTATCTACTTCTTATTCATTAATATTAATAGTATCTGTTTTATTAATAAGTTTACTTAATTGATTAATTAATAATTTCCCACTTAGTATTAAAGTAATTAAAATATAGGTTATTTATATATTTTAAAAATTATATTTATTTTTCATAGTTGAACATTATATTTATAAGGTATTTTTATTTATATGTATAAAGCAAAACTGAATTTATAAATTTCCCTGATTTAATTTAGAATAAACAAATCAATATAACTTATTTATTTTTAATTAATGTATTTTTTGTGTTTAAGAGTGTTAAATAAAATTTAATATGTTAAAATAATTTTGATAGTTGTCTTTTAATAAAAAGTTTAAGCTTACAAAAAAATTTTATTCTTAAAAAAACATATTTGTGAATATAAAAACCATTAGGATAGAGATAGAATATAAAAGATTTCATAGTTTTTTTGAGGACTAATTATCATGATAACGGATAAAGAGTTTTCGATTGAAGAAACGGTGCATAGAAATATAGAAAAGCACTAATTTCCTCATTTCAAAAATCATAAATCACTTATTGGTATTAACATTTTCTAAACAATATAAAGAGTATTCTCCATATTAAAATATAAATATAAAATATTAAAGGATGGTGTACAATGAATTATCCTAAAGTTTTATAAAACCCCAAATTGATTCCTAAACCGACATCAAAGGTAACTTAAAGAAAAATAATAATTATATTATAAAAAGGGAAAATAAATAATAAATTCATATGTTAATAGACATAGGAAGATTATGATAGAGAAAAAGAAGAACTTGCATTTTAATTTTAAATCAGGCAAAAATAAATGAAAATGGGAACAAAGTTTAATTACAAAAAGCCATTTTAAACATATGATCAAATTCAAATGCCAGTGAGAGATGAAAAAGTTGGAATTCCTCCAGAAGGATTTAAATCTTCAGCAATGACTCTTACAACAGTAGATAGAAATTAAAAGGCTAAAATAGTATAAAATTTATTATTCATTTAGTATTTACTTTATATAAGGATTAACATATTTAATCTATTAAGGTTGAAGAAACAAATAAAAATAATAAATTCTCTTCTATTTATCCATTATCTTGTGAAATACCAAAAAATAATTATGATTAAAATTACTCAAGAAGAATTAGATAAATAGGAGAAATATCATATCAAACAAGTTATTAATCAGAAGACCACAGGCATTTGAAAGTAGGAATCTTTATAATAATAGAAAATATAAATGTCAAATCAATTTTAATAATAAATAATTATTTATATCCAGAAATTACCGAACGCTGTGTTGACAGAATAAAATCTATTAGATATAATGACTCCAGAATTATTAAAAATGAATTTGCATAATCATACATGGATTCCCAATGATTTAATTTCAAAAATTGGTTACTTCGCTACTAATATTTAGGAATTAGTATTATCCAGCACTTTAATCACTGATGATATCCTTAGAGAGTTGTCAATTTCATGTCAAAAGTAAAATTAAGTTATTTTATTAATCTTCAATATTTTTAACTAATGCAAAAAATATATAGACTTAGAGCAATTGATATAAGTAAATGTAATGAATTAACTGATATTGGAGTAAACGAATTTTTATCAGAAAAGAAATATGTTCTTACTAAATTTTTCTCAGGTAATAATGATTTTTAAATTTTCAAATATAATTTTGATTTTATCAAAAAATTTTATATATGTATTATTTGCTTTAGCTTATAATAATACTTAAATCACTGATGAATCAATATGCCATTTAAGAGATGCCAAAAATTTATAATAAATCAATTTGTCATACTGTACAAAAATAACAGATAAAAGTCTAGAATACTTAGTTATATCAGGGGCTAAATTCCAATAGATCTATTTATCTTGTAAACCAATTGATATATTACAGAAATTTAATCATTTTATATTTATTTTATTTAAATTTATTACAAACATAGAATGTCCAAATATAAAAGATACTGAATTATGCAAGATAATTCATAATTCAAAGAATTTATTAACTCATTGCGACTTATCTTTCAATTCCTAAGTAATTATATCATTATATATATAAAATAATTCTTTTCACTTATATTCATTTTTACTTATTACAATATATACAGCAAGAAATTGGGAAAGAAGTTTGCAAAAATTTAGGAGATTGCATAAAACTTGAAGAGTTAATTTTGACAGGATGTCATAATGTAGGAGATGACGGAATTTCTGGAATAGTTATAGGTAAAATATTTTACAATTCAAATTTCAATAAGAAATAATATATCTTAAAATTAATAAAAAGGGTCTTTTGATACGAGTAAACCAGAAGGATTTTCAAAATTATAAATATTAAAATTGGGAGGATGCGAATAAATAACAGATACAGTGTTAGGTAGACTTTTATAGATTTCCCCTCAAATTACTTATTTGGAATTAAATAATTTGGAAAGGCTTTCAGATTATACCCTAAATCAAATAATTAAATTTTGCTAAAAGCTTAAATAAGTATCTTTAAATTTCACTCCTAATATAAGTAAAATTGTTTTATTATTTATTCCCTTTGAATTTATTAATTAATAAATTTAAAGCTGATGAAGCTTTAATGCAATATTCAGAATAATTTCCACATATTAATTTTATAAGAACTATAAATAAGCACACAGATATTAAAGACGACGGATTAAGAATGCCGTATCCTTTGGAAAGCAAGCTTAAAGTTAAACCTAAAAAGAAAAAAAAGAAATGATCTAATAATATAAATATAAAATTCCATTTTATAAATAAATTAATTCACTAATATTTATAACTTAAATACTATTAGTTATGAATTTTTCCCATTTAGTTTTAAGCAATTATATCACTATTATTTATATATTGTTAATAGTATTTACTAATATTTAGTGTATAAATCTTTTAGTTTATACTCTTAAATTTATTAATTGAGCTTAATACCTTAATTTTAATATACGATTTAATTAATTATCAAATTTAATACAAGGAAAAAAGAAAAATTTAAAAAAATTAAATTCTAGTTTTTAATAAAATAAAAATACAAAGCGATAAAAAACAAATGGCTTAAAGTAAAAAATTTAAAATAAATAAAATTCTATGAATTACTAATTATCATTCAATATATTCTTAATTTATTCTAACATTTTTCTAAATTTAAAAAAAAGACAAACAAAAATGGGACGAAATTTCTTCTGATGAAGAAGAAGTTGAACAAGTCCCCTAAAAATAAGAATCTTAAAAAGAAGAATAAACTGAAAAACCCACCGAAGAAAATAAAGAAGTTAAAGAAGGAGTTGAATAAAAATAATAGCCAGAAAAAAGAAAATTCCCCACTAGTAATAATTATAAATACATTTATATTCACTGAGTTTAAATGAAAATAGTATGTTTTATTACTAAATAAAAATTACAATATGACTTATAAATTTATACTTATTTAGAGGGAGATATGATAGATTAAGTTATGAAAATGGAAAACACCCAAGTTACAATTAATATCTATAGAGTAGAAGAAAATGTCGAAGAAAAAGATATATTATACACTTTTAAAGATGTAAAAATTTAAAGAGTTATGAAAGATAGAAATAGAGCCGGAATATTTAATGTAGAATTCGCAAATCACGAAACTGCTATTCATTTTATTAAAGTAGCACCTAGAGTAATTATATATTAATAATTTTTTATTTAAATATAAAAATTTATATCTTATCTATTTATATTATAATTTAAGCATATCAATGGAAAATTATTCTTTGTAAGAATTCATAATAGATAAAAACCTAATGCTACCGAATGGAATTAAGTAGGAGCTGATGGAAAAGCTTTTAATAGAAATACATACTAAAAGCCATAAAACAGATTCTAAGATAAACCCCATGACTAATAATTTTCTAGAAACAGTATAATTTTATAATATTATTGAATACATATAAAGGATATAATGCCATATTAATAATAGCTGAAGGAGAAGGTAAAGGTCATCACCACAATAAAGAATATTAATAAAGAGAACCCAAAGAATATTAATAAAGAGAACCTAGAGAACCCAGGGAACCCAGAGAACCCAGAGAACCCAGAGAATATAAAGAAGGGGAAGAAAGAAAACCTTACAAAACTGGATATAAAAAACCTTACAATAAAAATTATAGCAAACCTTACTATAATAAAGACAATTAAGGTGAAGACTAAAATTAATAAGAAGAGTAGAAAAATTTCCAAAAAAAGGATTTTATAAAAGTAGCAATTCTATTTAATTATATATAAATCTACAATATAAGTGTATATTACTAATGTATTTATATAAATATAAAATGATTTAAAAATAGGTGACAAGTAAAGAGAAAACAAAGACTCATCTGAATACCAAACTAAAGAAAAAGTCTTTGGAGATGCTAAACCTAAAAACGTATTTTATTTATAAAAAAATTTATATATGAATGCAATATTATTATAATAATTTAATAACATAGGATATTAAATCTGATGATGGATTTATTACTGTTGGAAAAGGAAGTAAATAAGAAGGTGAAAGAAAAGAACATGCTGATAGAACAACTCAAAAAAATAAGATGTATAATATCAAAATAATATAGTAATAATTCAAATAATTAATAAAATAATATTATTTTTTAGGATGAATGGAATTAAGTAGGAGATAAAAAAAAATAATTTACAAAGTAATATTTTAAATTAATTTTATTAAATAACATATAGGCAATAAATATAATAAATAAATAATAGAAAAAAGATCAAAATTGAAAATGAGTAGACTTTAAGCCTTTAATATAAAGAGAGTGAAATTATATATAAATTATTCAATATAAAGAATAATTTAATAAAGAGTCAATTTGACATTTATTTAAACTGTATAACAACTAAATATGATATAAATTTTAATTAAATAATAAATCATTATATATCATAAATATTCCTTCTTATTAAATATATTTCTATTTAAAGAGTTAGTTTAATATCTCCAAATTTCGCTTATTTATTATTTTCCAATATTAATATATCAATATCAATATTACAATAGTTTAGTCAGGTTATATTGCTATGCAGGTTTGATGAAATCATCAATTTATTAATATTTTAAATAGAAAAAATAAAATATTGGTTTAATAATTCATATTAACCCAAAAATATTTTTTATTAAAATTAAAAAAAAGTATAATAGTAGTATTAATTCTCTTTAAAATACATACAAATATGAATTAGTAAGCATAAAAATAGAATTTGTATAGCACAGTTTATGCTCAATAAGCCTAGAATATATAATAATAATATTAATAAGATAATGCTGAGAAAATTGAACTATAAAATTCCGAAAAATAAAAACAACTTTAATTATTAGGACAAAAATTTTAAATAAACTAAACATTGCCTACTGATATTATTGGAGCATCAGATAATGAAGAAATGATAGTATATATAAATATTCCAAAATAAATTGAGATAAGATTAATATTATCCAGAAATTTTCCGACTTAAAAGGTATATGTTAATTAAATATTAGATATAGTATTAATATTTTAAAAAGCCTAGATTATTTGTATAAAATAAATACGAGCATACTAATATAGATGAACATACCTGGGAAATAATTTATTTTCCTTTTTATAAATGGGGAGAAAATAATCTAAGCTTACCAGATCTTATTTCATAGGTATAAGTTGTATTTTCTAACAATCCTCCTAAAATTGATACTATATTATCTGATATGGATTAAATAAAAAATTAATGCTATGAATAAGGTGAGTATACTAAGGTATTAAATAATAAATTAAAAAACTTAATTATTTTTTTATTATCATAAATCTATAATTATCTTTTATAAGTTATTAGTAGTTAATCTTGGAATAATATTTCCTGACAATCATCCTGACACATGGGTAAATAAAACAAAACAAAAAATCATTTAATAATGTAATATTAAATCTATTTTTATTTTAGAGCTCTCTACTTGGATATTCATCTTTAGATTAATACATAATGAAAACTCCCGAATATCAAAATTTAATACAATTTATTTTATAATTAATGGAAGCAAACGAAATTTACAGTCAATAAATGATATAGAAGTATTAACAAATTTTAGAATAAAGAAGAGATGTTGAATAAATTGCATAATTATGTGATATTAAAAAAATGCTGTCATAAAACTTTATTAGTAATATAAAATAAATAATAAAGCTATTTTTTAAAAATATACATTATTAAATATGTTTTTAATGATAGATAATGTTAAATGATAAAAGATAGATTTTCCACTGTAAATATATTAAGATTTTTCGAATAGCAAATAGTAGATTTAGAAGAAAAAGAATAACAAAATGAATAAAATGATCATTAAATTGCAGATGAAAACTAATTTACCGATAGATTAGAATAGTTCTACAAAGATAGAAAAAAATATCATGAATATAAAATTAAAAAAAGTATGATAGAAGATAATATGTGAAATATTTATAGATACATATAACAACTAGAATATTATTCTTAAATTTTATTAAATTAATATTTTATAATATATGTAGTTTTACAAAAAATAAATTAAATTTACATAATTTAAAAATATTTTGATTTTTTTTAAAATATATTTTATATATAAATTTGATTACTTTGTTTAATGTTTTTATTATTGCATTTTATTTAGTAATCTTATATTCATATCTTAAAAGAAGGTCTATACAAATTATATTAATGATTTTTCCCTCTAAGAGTTAGATTTCCATGTTTTTCAGAAAATAATTTATCTTCATAAAATTAAAATTTATTTTAATCTAAAAAGTATATCTAAAAAAATTAAGATTTTTATCATTTGTCAACAACACATTAAAATTAAATTATTTTAAATACTTATTTTAATAAATCTTTTTGTGTTCCAAATACATAATAGTTCTATAAAAATTCTGGTATTTTATTTAATTCAAGCCACTAATAAGAGGAAAGTTCCTCTAAATCAATTTTGATTTCTTATTTTTCATCTTTTAATTTGAGTAAAAATCCATAATATAAATCAGGTCTTTAAAATTTTGAAGGTAAAGCTTCTCTTACGAATAAGAGATCTGAATATTCTGCTTTTAATGCTAAAATATTAATAAAAATTATATTTAAAGTTTCCAATCATATTATAGCTATATTTTATCTACATGTTTCTTCTTCCAATTCTCGAATTGCAGCATTATGAATCAATTCATTATTATCACACAATCCGCCAGGAACACCCCACTATCCTTTTCTCATTCCAAAACTTTCTTCAACTAGCAGTATTTACTATTAGAAAGTTAATATGATTATTAATACATACAACCATTTTATTTACTTTTTTTAATTAATAACAACAGCTCCACACCCTATAAAATGAGAGCAATATTCGGCTATCTTATTTTTCATATTCTTATCCAACCACTTATAAAATGTAATATATCCTTTGTTAGCGTGATGAATTATCATTCCTTTATCGTTCAAAATTTAAGCAAATCTAAATTAGTTTTAATCGATTGTAATCCACACTGCTTTTCTATTTTCCTTAATTTTTATAAATAATAAGCTTTATGAAAATAATTTTGTCATTATATTATTATATACGTTTTCAAATGTTTTTAAAGACTCATCAAATTTCTTAATGAATTCCTATTCAGTTAAATTTAGTTAGTCAGAATTTATATGAACATTATCAAATAAATCAACTTATCCTTTGAAGTATTATGAAAAATAATATTTATTTTAGTCAAAAATCTTTTTCTACGAGTTTGTTTATAATAGAAACTTAAAATTAAATAACTATTTAGTAATAATATTCATTGTGTTTGTTTTTTATATATTTATTTGAAAACTAATAAATAATTTTTATATAAAACAAAAATTAATAATATTATAATCATAGTGGGAAAGGATCCAATTATTACATATTTGTTGAAATAGTAATTAATCAATAAAATTTTTCAGTATAATATTGTCAATAAAAAATTATTAAGTAATAGTAAAAATCATAGGAAAGATAATGTTAAATAAAGTTTTATAATTGTTACTATATAGGAATCATAATGTAAGAATGAATACGTATGGCAGATTGAATTTAACTTAAGTGACGATACACAAATTAATACATATTTGAGTAAGCATTTAATTATTTGTTACTCTAAAATTGTACATTATTCTGAGTTTTATTAATAATAATACTTCACATAATTATTTAATAAAAAATTAATAAAATTTAAAATAAATTTATACTAAAATAAAAAATAATATAATTAGAAAAAAGCATATCAATGTCTGCCGATAAACCCACACTTAGAAACGATATTACCTGGAGTGAAGTAGCAAAAAATAACACTGAACAAGATTGTTGGATTGTTGTTAAAAATAAAGTATATAGCGTTGCTAAATATTTAGATGATCATCCTGGTAATTAATCTATTAATTGTTAGATATTATTTAAAAAAGAATTTTATAAAACATTAGAATTAAATTAAATCATTTGTATAAAAATTAGTAATAATATATTTATATTTTATAAAATTCTATAGGAGGACCTGTTGTTATTTCAAACAAAGCAGGAAAAGATGTAACGAAACCTTTTGAAGACGCTGGACATAGTGATGACGCTGTTAAAAAAATGGAAAATTTCCTAATTGGAACCATTAAAGAAGGAGATTTACCTGCTGAAGGATAAGTTGAAGGAGCTGGAGGAAATAATGCTTCCATTGCCATTGTTATTGTAGGAGCTATTCTTGCCGCCATATTTTACTTTATATTTTTCAAAGGAGGAGAAGAATAATCTCTATGAAAAAAATCATTAGATTAAACTAAAACTAGGAAAAAACATTTATTTAAAGAAATTATAATATATCATAATTTTAAGACATTTAATTATTTTTATTATATAAAATGCTTAATATATAAGGAAATATATAGTAAAAATAAAAATAAAGTAATTAATTTTGGCTGATATCTCTATGGCAAAGAATGATAATCCATAATAATAAATATTAAAAATAATAGTAATTAAATATAAATATCAGGCTTATTCATTTTCTTCGTCATCAATTTCAACATCATCATTTAAAAAGGCTGGTTGTCCTGAACTACTTAAAAATCTTCTCCAAACTCTGCAATATTTTAAATTATTTAAATATTGATATATTGATATTATTATAATTTGTGTGTATTACCTATGATCTAAAGGAACATTCTTGACTTAATCTTTAGCTAGTAAATCTTCAAGAGAAATTAAGCAATTCTATATGAAATAAAACATTTAAATATTTATAAATAAATTAATTCTATTAAGTAATAATTACCTTTCCGTTAACCATACCATTAGAAAATCCAGAAAATCCAAACATACATGCGTGAACAGCATTTTAAGCTACATTACTAAGTTTTTAATAAAATTAAATATGGAAATTATTTTTTTTCAATAACTTTATATTAATATGAAAATTATATTTTACCTGCATACACCTTAATCTTATGCATTAGGAGGAACAGTTCTAATCATATAAGAAGGATCAATATATTTCAATGTGACTGGAATATTCTTTTCAGCACAATATTTAACAATTTCTTTTTTAATAGCATTGGCAATATCAGGAAGAATTGGATTTCCACTTTTATCTGTTCCTTTATATTGCAAACTGATATCTCTACATCCTTCAACTAAAATTTATAATTTTATCATAAATAATAAAAATATTGTATATTTTGATAATCAAAATTTTATACTTGCTCCTTCTGCTACAACAATAACGCATTTTTTTCCACGAGAAAGTCTTTGGTAAATATACTCAAGTAAACCTTTTGGTCCAAATAAATCAAATTTAGATTCAGGAATTAAGCAAATATTGACATTTCTTGCAGCATAACTAGCTCCCATTGCTATCCATCCTGCTTATCTTCCCATTAACTTGACAAGACCAACTCCAAATTCATGACTATATAGAATAAATGATAGTATAAAAATAGATTTTTATTATATATATTTTGTATATTACCTATGTGATTCAACCCAGGCAGCATTAATAGCTCTTTAAGCTTCTTCCATGCAAGTTGCATATCCGAAAGAACTATCGATTATAGGAATATCATTATCAATTGTTTTGGGAATACCACAAACGGATATTTTTAATTTTCTAGTTTTAATTTCTCTGTATAATTCATAAACTCCCTTAAATTAGATAAATTTATTATTAATATAAATTTCTAGTTAAACTTTTATTTCTTACAGCGTGAGTACCATCTCCACCAATTACATATAATTGATTAACTTTATTTTTTATCAAAGCATTCAATATTTTTTCTAAATCAAATCCTCCTCTCGAGGTTCCTATTCTATGATAAAATATAATTGTTGTTAAAATATATTTATAATTTTGTTTTATTTATTATTAAAAATAATTCTATACACTGTTCCTCCCTATTTGTGAATTGTTATAACATCTAATGGATTTAAAGATCTCCAGGTCTAAGGATCGTAGATACCTTAGTATCCATAACTTGAAGCATAAACTTAATTTACTCCGTAATTATAATGAAGGGTCCTATTATAAATTTATAAGATAATTATTTTATTTTGTTTAAGTTATTGAGAATACGAAATATTACATAACAATTTCTCTTATAACAGAATTGAGACCTGGACATAATCCTCCACAAGTTACAATTAAAGCCTTAACTTCTGAAGGTTTATAGAAAATTTCTTCTTTGATACCAGCTCTTAAATATTTTTTCAAGACTTTAAATTCCTCATCATTGTTGAAATTAGATCCAGCTAAATTATATAAATTTATTTAAACAAAATTTCTAAATTGTTGTAATCTTACAAACAACGAAAGCTTCTTTATTTGTAAACTAAGCATTTTAGGAGTTTATCAGTGGGTTATGTATTATTTAATAAGAGGAAATTTCCTGAATTATGGTATCATTTTTAATAAAAGTTAAATTTATTTATTATTATAGTTTAGAATTACCAAATCGAAGGCCAAATGGGGGATTCTTTAAATCTAGTATTCTGGAGAGTCCATATATCTAATAAGAATAAAAATTAATAAGTTGATTAAAATATAGTAAATAAAATAAGTTTCACCTAAGTTCATCTATTAATTTACTATCAATATTATAATCATCAGGGATTTTTAATTTTGTAGCAAAATTTTCTTGATCTTATCTTATAATAACTGAAATTCTTCTAGCATTTTTTCTTCTCTTTATAATTTTTGACTTGATTGAATCCCCTGTTTGTTAATACTATTCATCAGATAATAATCTTCTTCTTTATCTTTCTTCTAATTTGATCACTCTATCATCTTAAGTCTTTTTATATCTTTATATTAGAAATAAATTATATAAAAATATTGAAATGTATTCTATATAAATTTGCAATTATTAATTCATATTAAAGAAGTAATACTCTATTGATAATTTGATTTTACAAAAAATATCTAAAAGTTTTAATTGTGATAAAATCATAGAAGAATTTTATAAATAAAATTTATTTTATATTAGAACTTGTATCATTATAAAAAAAAATATATCCTTAAATGGTGATTTGGGAATGAAAAATTAAATAAGAAAATATTTTTTAATGAATATATCAAGAGAGTCTGTTAAAATACCATGTTTTATTAAGTTTTATTATATAATTAATTCCTACTTATATAAGGAATTCTTACTACTAAAATATTTAATATAATAAAAATATTATTACACATAGTATCCGAGTAATCCGAATCCTAAAGCATTCCAAACTAAAAGTCCCTTGTATGAAAATGCATTCTCCATAAAGCTATCCAATTTTTCTTTAAGCGAAGACATCAGGATTATCTAATATTTCAGGTAGAAATTTTTATTAGATTTTTTTATTTTTTAATTTATTAGATTATTGATTTTATTTACTGTAATTATTATGAATATTCTTGTAATATAATATATCACATGTTACACTAAATTATATTTTTATAGTAAATATTAAAAATATCAATAAAAATTGGTCATCATAAATTTTTACAATATTAAATACTAATATACCATACAGATTTAATATAAATTGGGTTTTAAATATATTAATTTGTTAAAAACTATACAAATTTTAATTTGTTCATAATCTATATTTATTTATAAATATTTTTTGACAACGTATAGATTAGTTTAATATTTAATATATAAATTTATTTCTTCATCTTCCCTTTAAAATCACATTATCACATAATAAACTAAACAGAGAGGCTGTCATAACTCCAATATCGTTAAATATAGAAACAATATTTGCTGATAATTCTTTTTCTCTTTTAGGAATTATATCTGAGTTAATTACTAAATACATAACATTTACATAAGAAGCTCCCCCTATTTATATATGTGAGTATGAATTTTAATAACATATTTATATAATTTATATATTAAAATATATATTACCCATAAGACCAACAAATAACATTACGGGTATAAGACCTCCCATAGGCATATAATCCCAGTAGGAAAATGTAAAATATGCAATAAAGTTGACTAATTATATTAATGTTAAAATCCACACTTTTTCAACCTTAATTATGCTTAAAGATGATCTAGATATAAATACTCCCAATTAATAGCAGAAATTTAGGATTTCAAATGACTATATTGGTAAAGTTAATTTAATAATCAGAATTAAAATACAATATGAAAAAAATTACTTCTTTTATAAGGAAAGAGTCTTGATCAGATTTACCTTCATGCTATTTTTTTAATCTATCAGTTATAAAATTGGCATACCCAGAAATGCATGAATATCTAAATAATTTAATTTTTATTTTTATTTTTATTTTATCAGTAAGTAAATTACACAAGTTAAATTGCTATAAATATAAAAAATATTACTCAAAGAAATAAACTAGGCATATGTTCATGCATAAAAACCATAATTTAGGGAAAACTCGTTTAATACTTTATAAATTGAATTCAACATTTCCTGAAGCGTCTCTGTCCTCTACAGGAAGGGATTCAACTTCTTATTCTTCACTCAATTATTCCTCAGATTTTTATTTTATTTCTAATCCTCCTTCTAGGTGATTTTTTTCTAAGGAAATTTCCTCTTTTTATGGCTCTGATTATTATTCTTAATCTTTACTTTCTACATCAGTATTCGTAGACTTATATTTATTAATAACAAATTATAATTGAATGTTATTACTGCAAAATATATTTAAAAGTTTACAGAAGGCATTAAAACATTTTATTGATAAGTGGCTTTCTTTCTATCGTACCATAAGAATGCAAATAGATATAGGAATTCTAACGGTATTAAAATCCCAAAAGTCTATTATATTATATAATTTATATAAATAGATTTAATAATTAGAGATCATGTATTGATTACAATTGTTAAACTAACTTTTAAACTGTTTAAAGCAATGAAAATTAAAGATCCAGCTATTCCGGCGAGACCAGTTCCTCTAAAAATATAAATAGTATAAATAGCTTTTTATTTTTATCGAAAAATATAATTTTAAATTACGAAGACCATCCTCCTACTAAGTTGGATGGGAATGACTTAAGATATCCCAAAATTACCCCTTCTCCAAAAGCTTGCATCAATCCACAAAAAACAGAACCAATTAATGCGAAATAAAATCCAAATTTCTAATCCCCATTTAATGCACAACTTACAGATAATATCGCATATGATATACAAGATATACCTATAACAGCAAAAACTCTTTTTCTATGTAAGATTTTAATGAAAAATCTTATATTTAGGAATCTTATTAATGGAGATAGTACAATAAGAGCACTAATTAAAAATATGATAAAATTATTATGATGTTAAAAATAAAATTTATAAATGAGAATATATGGAAAATTAATAATATTATAATTATATTAATATTATATAAATATATATTAAACAACTAATGATTTAAAGCAAACATATATATAATCATTATTAAAAAAAGAATAATACTCTTTATTTAGGAACCAAATACTATAAAAAAATAAATGAAATTGTAAGTAAAATTTACAATTAGAATAATGGTGCCAAAGAAGTTAAATTAAATCTTTCTGATATTTTTTGAGAAGCAGACCCGACCATAACATACCCCAAGTTATTTATCAAACCTATTGTCATCATAACGGAAAAATATTTCATTTTATGTCTGCCAACATGTTCTTCCTAAGAATAAAATTATTTTATAATTTTAAATTGTTTAGATACTTTTAAAATGTCTGTATATGAAACATAGCTAAAAGTTTTACAATAGTCATAGCAGAAGACAGTTTTCTCTCCATAATGTGCTATGTAAGTGTATTTTAGCCTGAATCACCCATGTTTATTACAAATAAATACTCTTAATTTTATTTCTTTTTTTTATAATTTCAATTTTATTAGAGTAATAAATTCACTCAAAATAAAATATTTATATTACATGATTAAACTGAAAAATTACTTGTATAAAAAGGGGGATAATATATCAATATTAAAAAAAGTTTTTAAAAAATCTATATTTATTATTTTCTATTAGAATTTTAATTTCAGCTTTAATTTATTTAAATAGTATCTTAGATTTTATAAATTTCTTGATTTAACAACGTATGCTTGGCAGTCTGTAAACATTGATCCATTTTTATTTCTAAATAAATATAAAGGATCTCATTTAGAATTATTCTTTATGTCTATAGTGGGGGGCCATTATTAACATAAATTTTTAAAAGAAAATCTTTCATTATTCTAATTAAAGAGTTTAATGTAATTTAATTTATAATTTATTAAATATGAATAAATAATAGATTAAGAGAATTATCATTATTCTTTTTATTCTAATTTTAAAAGTTTATAAAATTCAGAAGAAATTAATTTGATATCTAATTTCTCATCTAGCCAATCAATTCCAGAGAAGAATTCTAGCAATTCATCATTTTCATCTTCGCCAAAAAGTTCTTCTCCACTAGACATTAAAAACAAATAGAATTTGTCAAACATTTGTTTTCTAATTTTCGGGAATCTATTAAAAATTAAAATATTATAAATATATTTATTTTAAGATTTATTATTTGATTGGATTACTTATGAATAATATAGAAGTGAACTAGATGATATAATTCCTATTAAAGTTCTTCAAGATTCAAAGATATAAGTCCTACTATTAATCCAACTATATAAAAACATTATATAAATAACATTTTTAACAATCCTTAAAATAATAATTATTTTACCTGCCGCGCCCAATTTTAAAATAGATTTAGTTTTAGAGGTTTCTTTCAAAATATAATCTAAAATTTATTTTGCATATCTTTTAGATCCGCTCCATCTAATTTTATATTATAAAATTATTTTATATTGTGTAAAGATAAAATTAATTATAAAAATACTGATGAAGTTCATTCTTTTCTAACATGAAATCCATAGTTTTGAAAAGAGGTACTATGACCCTTTCTTATTTGGCATATTCTTACATGGCATTAATACAATTATCAAAAAGCATTGAAAATATTTCATCTCTTTCACTTTCAGGTAGTTTACTATATTTATAACAAACAAATAAATAAATTCATGAAAATAAAGTAATTTCATATTATAAACTATACTTTGTTCTTTAAATGAATGAAGTTAATTCTATTTTAGAATATTTTAAGACACTTTCCGATATTCCTCCAGCAGAAATACAAAGTCCTTTAAACAAATAATAAGAGTAGTCCTTATATGCTAGGAAAGGAACTATTATGGGGAATACAGCATTTGGTTAATTCCAATAATAAATAAACATATTCTTTTCTAAACTGCTTTAAATTTGCTAATCATTTTCAATGAAATGTTTAACTTCTAAATTGCTAAAATATAATGGAAATCAATAAAACATTATAAAAATATATTAATATTATTACATAATTTATGTGTCATAGTTTTAATCAAATTTATGTTAGTCTTGTTTTACACATTATTGAATATTTTATTAGTTAAAAATAGAATAAAATTTCTCCTTCATTGGGTAATTAGGTAAATTAGGACTAAAGGTTTCGAATATATGTTACAATACGCTCCTAAAGAAAATGCATAAATGTTATTTAATACAATATAAGTAATTAATTTAGTATTTTAAATTAATATTTTACCCTGCTACCAATCTCACTCTGTCAATTTTTTCAGAAAGTTGCTGAAGAAGAGATCTGATAATGAAGTAGATCTGTTCTTCAGAAAGTTCGATGCAATTCTTACCAACTTATTTTTGGGCGCAATATTCTTGCAAAACCCTTTACATTACATCCATGGAAGCTTCTCTTACCAAACTTCCAATATCTCCTCTTCTGTCTGTTGTATAATCAGAAAGCACATAAAGGAGCATATCCACCAATTTGTTGAATTTATCTTAGGTGATGTAACTTTTTTCTCCCAATCCTGCAATACTTACTACACTTTCTATACCTTTGACAGCGAATTTTCTGGTGTCAGCATCATCTAGATCTTTTTCATTAATTCTGGTATTCACAAGCAAAATATCTATAATTTCATTTTAGAACTGCGCTTAAACAACTGGACTTAGATTTGTAACACCTCTCTATAATATTAAATTAGGGTTAAGTAATGGGCTTCAATTTTATGTAAATTTATTACTGTGTATCCTCTTGTAACAGCCACGTTTGGATCCTTTGAAGCTGATTTTAACAATTTTTTAATAAAAGCTTCATTATCTTTATTGATTTCGGTATGATATACTTGACTATAAACTTTAATAGCATTGGCTGCGGCTGTTTATATATTTTCCATAAAACTTTTTAGACACTCTTCTAGTGTGTCTTAAAATCCTATTAATTTTTATGTTATAAGATAAATAAAAACAAAATTATAAATATTTAATGTTGTACTTTTTTTCTGAACAGATTTCAATTAAAGACCAGCAAAAGATATAGATTCTATTAATCTGCATACAGCGATTCTCATAATTTCTCCTCCTTTCCCTCTAAAGAGTCTTTACTTTTCTATTTGGTTTACAATATCTAAAATTTTATTGAGTGTTTCTTAGTTTAACAAGGAAATATTATTGACATATCTAATTTTTTCGTATTCTTCTTTGAATTTTGTCATATATTCACCAGCACTCATAAGTTTTTGTTCATTTTAAGTGACAGTTTTTAAGAAAATGGAGTCTTTCATTTCATTCATCATACAGTGCAAATGACTTTAACCAGAAAGACCAAGCAAAATTTCAGATATTCCATATAATGCTCCATGACGCCTTTATAAAAATTAAATATTTTAACTTAGTATTATCAACTCAAAAAAATAAATGGAATTATAATTTAGTTACACATGAACATTATCGTTAACACATAAATCAACTAGACCGTCCAAAATATCGTGAACAATAAATTAAGGATCTATAGGAGTCATTAAAGCCAATGCTGCAGATGATAATTTTCTGATATCAATATCTAAGTCTAAATAAATAAATATTTTATAAAAAATTATTTCTAAAAAGTGTAAATAATTTAATTCAATAGAAATCAGTGTTACGTTTTAATTTAACGAATGAAAGGTGTTCAATAAATGCACTGTAGTATTCTGGGTACCATGATACATATACTCCAACATTCAAATAAGCATTATTTCTGAGCCCGAGAGTGAAATAGTCAGCTTCTGTTAATATTTCGATTCCGTGTTTGAAAGTTCCTTGTCTTCCCACATGTTCCTAATTTTTTGATTGAATTATTATATACTAATGTTAAGATAAATTACTTAAAAAGAAGCAGAGGCAGCTCTTCTGCAATTAACTTCCCTATCATAAAGACAACTGATCAGTAAATTTCTAGAGAGTTCTGTTACATGTGGTTATAAAACATCAGGTTCATAAGCTCTAGCAAATGCCCAGGAAATATAACAGGCTGCATCTCTAACATTGGCTCCGATATGGAAATTACCTGTATTTATATTATTATAATATGATCAAAATAATCTATAATAATTAGGTACCTTAATTTATGTCGAAATGTAAAGCCTTGTGAATAATAGGGAACACGTCATTTAATCTACAAGGTAATAAAAGACCTCTTCTTGAAAGTTCTCCAATAGTTAAGCAACCTCCATGCCAGGTAGCTTCACTTTCATTGGGAGAGAACAAATGTAAAATAGCCCGTACAACATCATCGGCCATGTCCATATTTAATCTACCAGTGATTCTTCCAATTCCCTTTGCTTTTAATTTTATTAATAATTTGTTTATATTATAATTTATTGCTTTTTAAAAATATAAAGGTTTGTTTTATATTACCAGCAGACCATCTAACAACAGTGTCGCTATCTCTAAGATTTTCTATTAAAAAATCAATAATATTTTCTAGTTGGTCTTCATCTACGTCTCTGAAGTAGTCTACTTCATCTAACTGCATAATTCTCTCTTCTTCTAATTGTTATTCGGTTTTTTGTTATGAAGACTACACCACAGTTTAGTTTACTTTTACATTGGTTTTTAATTTGCTTTCTACTTTTTCCTATATTAAAAGTATTTTTATTATATAAAAATTTATTTTCTAATTTTAAAATTTACTTTTTGCATATTTTCTAACAAACTCTTTTTACCCCTTTAATATCTCCAGGTAACAGCTCTTTATCTGAGATATACCATTCCTATTCTTTATGCAAGCTTGCATTTTAAATGTTTAATAGTAGTATTTTCATTTTTCTTGGATATTTAAATTAGTTAAATAAGGCTTGGAATTTACTATAGCAATTCAGATCTTTGTCTATATAAAATAAAAGATAAAAAAGTTATTTTATAAGTAAATAATTATTTATTTATTCTTAATTACCCAATTTTAAAAACTTCAACTAATGAATGATATATTCCTCCAACAAAACTATTAGAAAGAGGATTATTTATTAGCTCTTGTATTTTAGCAATACCCCATTGAATATATTCATACAGTGTTGAGGTTTTCTATATATCAGGTCTCCCAAAAAGGTTAGATAAAAATTAACTGGAAGCCTAATTTTAATAGTTTAGGTTTTAATTCATGATTTGATTTTCAAAAATCAAATAAACTAATTATTACATCTCTTAATTTAGTTGAAGTATTTAAGTAAAATTTCGCTATTTCGATCAAGTTTTCTATTATTCCAGATGATTAATTTTACAACTCTGATTATATTTATATATTTGCTTTTATTAATGAACTATCAATGGTTATTAGATCAAATGGAACTAAGATTATGATAGACATCCATAGTAAGAGAACATATTTAGTTTCCCAAATCTAAAAATTAAATATTGAATACAATTTATGAATTAAAAACTATGTATTGTATAAATATATTACTTCTTTTTAGCATTCTCTTTATGATGCAAGATAATATCCTACAGGTTCCAAATCATTAACTTCTATTTTTTAAATTTAAAAATAAATAAATAAAAAAAATTAAAATAATATTAAATTTTTGGAATAACTTACCATGGGGAAAAAATTTGTTTATATATTTATAGTTTCTAACTTTGCATAATAAATATACCATTCCACAAATATCATGAAATTCTTAAGGGATCGCTATTTCTCCTCTTTTTTGCATAACTAATTTTAAAAATTATCTTACAACATTCATTAAAGGATGAACTAAAGATTCCTTATAAATAAATATAATTAAAAATTATATTAAATAAAATTAATTGTTAGTTTACAAGAACTCCATCAAGTAATACAGGCTATTCTTA
Organism: Miamiensis avidus; assembly: GCA_037039885.1. Classification (NCBI taxonomy): domain Eukaryota; phylum Ciliophora; class Oligohymenophorea; order Philasterida; family Glauconematidae; genus Miamiensis; species Miamiensis avidus. Next base: position 155,700 of record JAWVGU010000086.1, read on the forward strand.
GTAATTTTAAATAATAAAGCAGAATCTGTCTTTAATCTTGGCAAATGGAAATTTCACAAAAATTTTTTATTTTTATTTTTCTCCTTATTCCTCTAAAAACATGGCTTAGTAAAAGGCACATAAATTTAGCACATCTACTTAAAGCAGTTCTTTTTCCTAAACTAATAAATAGGTATTTTATGAAACGATTTCCATTGCTTGCTCGGGAGTTGATTACTCCTATTATTATTATCTAATTTGGAAATTCTACTTTTCTTTGTCAGAAAGAACTGACTCATATTCGAAATTTTAATAAGTTTTTTTGAGATCTAAATACTGGGATTCGAGATAGAATGCCATTGATATTATTATTAACTCTTTCTTTTTTATTTAATTAAAATATTGTAGATATTTATAATTTAAATTTTATTGATTTAAATATTTTTATTAATTAACAATTATTAATTATTTCAGAGGGTTTTAGATTTTTAAAAATTTTACAACTCTCAGAAATTATAAGTAATTAGTTGTATTTATATAATAATTTTGATGATAACTAACACTTTGAAATAAGAATAGTAATTTAAATAAGCACTATGAATAAATGAAAATATAAATTATATTTTCTGAACAAATCGTTTTTATTTTAATAATAAATTCCTAGTAATTTTATAAATATGAATTTAAAGGGGTTTTTTTTATATTATTATTTTAAAAATTAGTTAGAGTCTTCAATTAATAGAATTATATAATTATAAGAAGTCAATTTTATATATTAAATAGATTTTTAAATATTTTGTAGATTAATTATATGACTATTCAGATTTTAAATAAAAATTTATTTATATATAAATTTATTAATAAATTATAGAATATAATATAAAACTTTACAATCTTACTTTTAAGTGTTTTCTTTTAAAAAAATAAAAATTAGCAATTTTAAAATAAGAAACTGTCAAAAAGAAGTAAAAACCCACATTTAATATTAAATGAAAATGAAGAATGGTAAAAAAAGTATAATAAAAATGAATAAATTTTAAAATTTTTGATTGATATATTCTTAAAGTCATTTATGAATATTAAGAATTATAAAATTTTCATAAAGAAGGAATAGTTGATTTAAATTTAATGTAATTAATTTTAATTAATATAAACAAATTAGCCAATTGAAGATTTATTAAGCATAGGAGTTAAATAAATATAAAAATATTAAAATAGTGATATACATTAATAAACATAATAACAAACTAAAAACAAGAGATAAAAATGGCCAAATCCAAAAACGCTACCAACAAAAACCAAATCTCTAAAGCCCACAGAAACGGAATTAAAAGAGTTAAAGTTGAAAGATACTCTTCTTTGAAAGGAGTTAACTAAAAATTCCTCAGAAATAAAAGAAGATCCTTCAAAGCTGATCCTACTATCAAGAAAGTTTCTCACATTAACAACAGATAAAACAAAAGAAGATAATAAAAATGAGTATAGTCATTGAATAATTGAATAAATAAATAATGAAGCCCAATTTAATATAGTTAGTTATTATTTATTTAAACTTTAATTCGCTAATATATTTATATAAGTGTATTAATATTACTTAATTTTAGCTATTAACTTAAACATATTTGCGAATTTTTATAATTTCTTTCACGTAGGTGTATGTAGTCTACATAATTATGTTTATTTAAATCGATTAGCAATTACAATATTCAAATAAAATCCCTTCCTTTTTTTCTTTTCGAATTTATAATAAAATGATTACCGGATCAATATTTTTCCCATATAATCTGATCCATGTATAAAAAAGCGATTTTTCATCTGTATTCTAGAAAAAAATAGAATTTCATAAAAAAAAATAGAGGAGACTGTATTTTTATCTTAAAATACCATATATCAATGATATAAAAATGATTTAAATCATTATTTTAGTATATACAAATTGTTATTTATATAAATAGTCATTTTTGATTATGGGACTTTTTCTTAGCTATTTGCTACTATTAAATAATATATAATGAGTGTATTTTATCTTAAATAAATTTATATTAAATTTAAATTATATATTAAAATCATCACGTATCTGACTAATCTTCTTGATAATTCTATTTTATATAATAAAAATGAAGATTACATATATATTAATAATATTTCATATAATACGCTCTTAGGTGATTAAATTCTATGCGTAATATGTTGTTCAGGCGAATTAATTTCCATATTTTATTCATATTCCTCTTCTTCTTCAGTTTTATTTTCCTATTTCTTATTTAAAAATCCTTGTAATTTTAATTTTTGCTTCCCTTTGATATTTATTTTTCCTCCTTATAAAGTAAAAAGGATTTTTAAAAATATATTCATTTATAAATATTTAGAATATAAATCTAAAACTCACTTTAGTTTAAAATTGGAACTCCTTCATCATCCATATGATACTTATCTAATGTATCTAGTAGTTATGAAGGTGGTCGTGTTTTATCTTAAATATAAATTAAAATTTCTTCTTCTGTAATAATCTTGGCTTCTTCTTCTTTTATCGTATTAAATGCTTTTTTCTTTCAATTATATAATTTAATGTTAATGATTTCGTAGTAAATGTCTAAAAGTTTTATCAGTTTTACTAAGTAATCTAAAGGAGAAAATCCCTCTAAATTAGATTTTTATAATAATTATAATTTCACTTTTTCCCTTTCTTCTTCATTATCTTACTTACTTTTTGTTAATCTTTTTAGCATGTATCTTATACAAGTCATGTTTATTCGCATGGCGGCCATATGAAGGCAATTATTACCTCGTTTATCTTTTATAAGGAGAGATAATTTGGTATTTTTTAATAAATAACTGTTCAAAATTAAACAATAGTTAAACTGAATGTATCTATTTAATAATTATATTCATCAATACCGAATTATATATAGTTAGCCGTAAAATGAAGCTCTATGCAAAGCATTTTATCCATCATTGTTTTTTACAGAATAGTTTACATTTGATTCATGAATAAAAAATTATACAATATCCATAAAACCATTGGCACAAGCTGCCATAAAAGGTGTATAGCCGTCATTTTCTTTGCAATTTATATTCAATTTATATTACTTTACTAAATATCTAAATTTATTATATAATAAACTGGTGTCCCATAAAATAATTTATTATATTTTAATTTCTGCATTTTTTATTATATTTTACTTTACCATATTAATATTTCCCTTCAAAACTGCTATCATAAGAATTGTATCTCCATGAAAATTTTTATCTTCCTTATTTATATTTTTAACATTTTCTAAGATATACTATACAATTGGAAAATCTTGCTATTATACCTAATTATAACGATAGTAATATTAATTATAGGGGTGCATATATATAAAAATGATTACAGCTAGATGAAGAGGGCTATTCCCATTTTCATTATAGTTATTAAATTTCACATCTTTTTTGTGTGGAAATATATTACTTTATTTAAATCTCCATTTTAGATAGCTTGCATCATTTTGTCAAATGGAGAAGGAGCAATTCTGTTAATTGTTGTTTAGCTGCATCCGACTGCTTTTAGAAAACTTCTAATGCAGGAATTCATATTTGATTATATTATTATTTATAAGTTTATAAATTAATAAAATGTGATATTAGATTCCAGTAAAATAATTAACATTTATTAAACAAAAAGAAACCTATAAATTACTATTAATTGAAAATAGTATTTAAACAAAAATAAATAAAACAATTTATAATAACGTGCAAAATACTAATATAAGGTTTTATAATATATATTGCTATATCTTAATAATATTTTAGTTATAAAATTAGTTAATTATCACTCATTTATTTGAATCAAATTTAGTTACAGCTTTGACACCTTCAGAGATAGCATGTCTGGCGAGCTCTCCGTTTAATATTAGTTTGGTAGCTGTTTAAATTTCTCTTGAAGAAAGTGTACTTCTTTTACTAACTCTTAATAAATTGCTAGCTTCTTAACATATTTTTTCTGCGATATCAATAACAAATGAATTAATAATATTAATTCCTTTTTTAGAAATCCCAAGTTCGGCATGAACTTATTTTAAAACCTTAAATATATAGATATTGTAATTAAGTTATCTCTTTTTTCCCGTTGAAACTTTGGTATTTTTTTTGGCAGATTTTTAAACAACTGCAGGTTTTTTTGAATTTTTTTAGTTACTTTTTTTAAGTAACTGCTTTAGTGGCTTTTTTAGTTTATTTCTATCCTTTTTATTATTAAGCCATGAATTAAAATTCATCGTATTCTTATTAACTAATATTAGTATTGACTTTAGTTTGAGGAATTTCTTCAGGAGCTGGTTCTCTCTTTATTTATCTCTTTTTCCCCGTATCTAAATTGTGTTACACTCCTTGTATAACTCCATCTATTTCCTTTTAAAGTTTGATATGATAATTCCAGTGATCTATAGTAAAATAAGGTTAGTTTCTTAATATTAAATATGTAGTAAAAATACATTAATAAAAAATTATAGTTACTAGCTTGAAATTTAATATCTAATTGATTTTTTTAATATATCCTTCAAGTTAAATAGCGTATTCACCATCTTAAAATTGCCATTTTTTGGCATTGTTCATAAAATACCAGGTAGACATTTTTGTTTTAGATCTCTCTTATTTTATTTTTTTATTTTATTAAATATTATTAAATTATTAATCATTTAAAACAAGAAATTGCTTACTTATATAAAAAATAAATCTATAGAATGATTCTGAAATAAATTAAAAATTATTTATAAGCGCTGAATGTTTGTTATAAATATTATATTTGATAAAATACGATCAAAATTAGATGCATTATTTAATTAATATTAATATATTTAAAATAGAGGGTGTAAATAATTCATTTATATATTAAAATAATCATAACATAATATTTATTTCTTTATTTATTTATTTTATAATTTATATTTTTAATTTTCTTTTTGTAATAATAATAAAAAACATATAAAGTTTATTTAAATAAAGAAATGAGTTAAATTGTGGTTTAATGACCAATGTAAAATATGGAAACTCTATAGAATTAATAAATAATTTAATTATTTATTAATCTTTTATACTTAATAATATTAAAATTTAGTATATAGAAATATATAAACATAAAAATATTCACATAGCTTAAATTAGTAAATTAGTTAGCTTTCAATTTCAGTTAGCAAAGGCTTCTTTTAATTATTCTGTATCTTATTTAGCTGCTAAAATACCTCTCATAAACATATCATCAGCCCAGAATTCATCCCATAACCAGAAGTCTTTAGGGAAGCTAATATTCTGATTGTCTGCTATGTGAATAGTTTTCATGTTTTTTGGTTGTTTCCAAACAAAGGGGAATTATGTGGTCTATTTAGGTAAAACATTCAAGAAAACTTTTTTAGAATTTTCAAATCTATTAGGAATCATTTTAGTGAATCCTCCATCAATAGTTCTTTATCCTTTATATCTGCAGAAAAATCCAAATTTAATCAAAAAGGGAATTCCACATGTTGACTCTAAGGCATCTCCCAATTCTTCTCCATTTTCAAATTAAGTAACAATTTCATTTCTTGGGATTCCAAATTTATTAAATGTTGTCATAGAAAGTCCAACTTTATCTATGAATAAAATAAAATTTAATATTAAAATTAAGAAATTTTTTATAATGAATTAACAATGAGAATAACATAAAATTAACTAAAAAAAAAAATGTAGAATATTAAAAAAAAAAAAAAAGTAGTAAAAAGACTTTGACGAAATTAATGACTTTTCGAAATATAATATTCTTTTTTTAATTTTCCCCTTCCTTTTAATTTGTAAAATATTAGTAAAAAATAAAAAAGAGAATATTCTTAAAAAATTTATTCCGGTAAAAAAAAGAAAAGAAAAATAAAGAAATTAATTAATTAATTTTACCATCCATTGACTCTAATTTTTAATCTTCCATCATTTTAGCTATTTTAGTTGAACAATCTCTTAATAATTCTCCACATGTGAAAAGACCTCCATATTTCTTGTTTCCTTTTTCATAGCACTTTCTGAACCATTCATTGTAAAAATATTTCATATCTAATTCTTCCTATCTTAACACAAAGTGCAAACAAACTCCAATAATTGATCCAGCAGATACACATCCTTTTTATCAAATAGAAATTAATAATAGTCAATATATTAATAAATAGAAAATTTAATTATTTAGTCTTTTTTACCTAATTTGTATTCTTTCAATTTTTCTTTTCCAATAATTTCAATCATCGCATGGATATATCCTGCCATGAAGGCGAGACCTCCTCCTCCACCGCTAATTAATAATTCCTTTTCCTGGGAATCGTCTTTTAAAGATTGGGGTTTTTCGATTTTTTAATCTTAGCTGGTGACAGAAGCTTACATGGGGTCCTAAAGTAAAGTTATTTATATGAGTAGCGCCTGGCGCTTATTAACTTTTTTGCAAGTTTTTGTTTTAATAAATTTCTTTATTTTTTTCACTTAAACTTTTAATTTCTAAACTGATATATACAATTCCTTCATAAGCTATCGTATAAAAGATTGTATTATGTTATTGATAAAGTCAGCCAATATATTATTATTTTTGTTTAACAGGAATATTTAACTAATTAGACCTACACAAAAATTCGATTAGTTAATTTTACGTCATTATGATTTGGACCCCTTATAATTGACGTTTAAATTTTACATAATTTTTATAATTCTAAATTAGTATTAAATAATATGTAATTCTATTTTTTTTTAATATTTTATTAATAATATATAATCTATATGAAGGTCTATATAATTTTTCAATTTTTTGATTGGTTTTTAAAAATAAATTATATTTTTTCTTTTTGCCTCTTGGTTTTGAAAATATCTATATTATATAAACAATGTAAAAATTGACCTACTTGAATAAGAGAATTTAATAAATATATAAAGGTGAATATTGGAAAGCATTAATAATTAATATATAGAGATTTAAGTTAGTAAAGGTTTATAGATATTTTAAGGAGGAAAAATCTCAACATTTAAAAATAACAATTTGTAATAAAAATGTTCAGTTATAATAGTACATTAGTCAACACTTGAAAGATAAAACAGAAATATTTAAAAATTTATAATTTTATTGATGGATAGGTCTTTAAACAGTATAAAAATTATTTTAAGCTATTATATCAAAATATATTTATGCTTATATATTTTTGCAAATTTGAATAAATATTAAAATATAAAATATCTTATAGTTTTTAAATAAAAAATAACTAATAAAAACTAAAATTTTGTTTAATAATATTAATACTTAAAATATTTTTCCTTTTTATATGATTATATTTCTTAATTATATATAAATTTATAATATAATATTAATTCAGTTTTGATTGCTCTCATTATTAAAGAATCTATTATTATGCAACATACAGTAAAATACAAGCAAACAAGAGAATATATTTTTATGAAGAAGGTAAAGATTCAAAAATCTGAATAAATTACAAAATTTTCTTCAAAAACTTATAAAGCTTTTCTTTTTTTTGCTTTTTTTAGTAAATTTTATTATTTATTCCAGTGAAATATTTTAATAATATCAAATAAAAAACTTAGATCATAGAATAATATAATAATTAGTAAATATAATGCAATAAATAACTATAGATCCAAATAATTATGAAACAATTTAAGTGTTAAAAGAATAATAACTTATGTATGAAATAACTCAAAAAACTTTATAAGTTAAACATAAATACACTAAAAAAGAATTCATTATGAAAATATATTCTTCATAAAATAAAATATCGATACAAAATTGTCAATAAGCTTATTTATTAGAATAAAAAGTTTTAAATCAAATAAATAGACCAAGGTATTTTTTATAATCGATAGGTTGTAAATATAGTGAATTTTATGATCTAGGATTGAAAAAAACTATTTTTTAATTTTTTCTATTTACCCTAAAGTTGGAATGAACTTAAATTAGTTAATAGATTAAAAAAAATAATCTAACTAACATTTTTCAGAAGATGAAGTCATTTCTTTAACCAGATAACTATTTTTTGCATTAGAAAATTTACAAAAAAATGGATTTAGCCATAAAAATTTGCATTTAAATAATATTTTAGTTCATAAAAGACCCTCTAAAGATAATAATGAGATTTTATCTAATGATGAACTAGAAAAATTAGAAAAATAGAATAAAAATAAATTAGAAAAGTAATATTTTATTATTTAAAACAATTTATTTAAGGCAATATTATTTAAAAGAGATTAAATTGAATGGGATCAAACTTATAAATAATAAAAGGATGAATACTCATATGTGTATTAAGTGGCAGATATAATGGAATTACAATTCGGAAATACGCAAAGTATTTTAGGAATTCCAGCCTACTAACCATTGAAATCGAAATAAAAATTGGATTTATAACCTCTTGTTTCTCCCGAAATAAGACATTTAGTAACTTTTATAAACAAATTATATTTCTTATAGTTTCTATTTTATAAATTTTGTGAAAACTTTTTTAGGCAGTAAATTCATAGTATTTTATATAAGAATATTTGCAATTATAACTCAATTGGGATGGGTGGAGAGCAGACATGTTTAGTTTGGGCCTGATTATATTGATGTTTGCTAGTTTAGAGTTTTTATAAACGTAAGAAACAATAATTAATTAGTATAAACAATGGTCTCTATTTTAAAAATTTTAATATATCAGATACAATTCTGTAACTTAGTTACAATAATTAGCGGAGAAAATTAGATCTCTACAAATTTCTGTATAAAGGATATATCATAAAAATTTAAGTAAAATGCTTGAACCAATGCTAAAAATAGAAAGCTCTAACAGACAAACTTTTATTGACTTTATAAAAACTTAAGAATATATATAATTTATAAGTAATATTATTAATGCATATATTTATCATGCATTCAAATGCTTTTTATTATATTTCTTTAGGAAAATGGAGATAGCCAGATCCTCCCACTGTACCTGAAAAGCCTCCAAGCCCCCCACCTGTCAAATAAAAATCATATGAACAAGTTAATGTTAATTATAGATATTCTGATTTAATTAACTTTTAGATTAAAAATAATTAATTAAATTGTTATCATGTTTAAAAAATTTATATTAATTCTATAAACAAATCTGAAAATATAATTAGATACTTTGAGTATGATTAATAACTAGATGCTTATTTTATAGCAAATTTTTCTTCTATTATAATATGGGATTAAAAATCTAATATGATTCAATCCTAATAGTAAAGTAAACATTTTTATTAACATTTCATAAATTAATTTTTAATTTTGCTAAAAAAGTCTGTCTTTCTCCTGAAATAATATCTGGCATTTAATACTTTAGTCCGAAATAATTATTATTGATTTATACGAATAAAGGATATATCAACATTTTACAAATTGAAAAGGAGAAAGAGCAATAGGAATATAAATTTAAAATAGAAATTATAATTAAATAATAGATAGGAAATCTATAGATATTAACAGCATAAATTTATCATAATAAAAAAGGGATTTTTACAACTGTTGGATTAAGTAATAATGATATATAGACGTATGAATTAATTAGTGAAAATAATTTGGAATAAAGTTCTTCACAAGAATATATATCTTTGTTATTGATGAATAATTTTATAAAAGTACATAGCAAATAAATTATGTGTTCTGATTATCTAAACAATGGTTATCAAATAGCTTTCGGATCTAAAGATACTTCTATATCTTTGTTTGAATATGATAAAGAATAGGTAAAGTGTAACAAATATTGTATATAATAATTAGTTTTAATTATTTAGGATAATATAGTATATATAAGAGGACATTAATTTGGTATATAAACAATTAAGCACGTTAAAACAAATCATAATTCTCTTCTTATAAGTTCTGACGATAATAATTAAATAAAAATATGGAGTTTAAAAATTAAAGGATTATACTAATTAGTTAAAACACTTATGTTTAATTAAATTATATAAGCAATTGATATACTAAGCCCATGCGCTATTTTATTAAATACTAAAAGCAAATTTATGTATATTATTTAATTTTTATTTTAATAAAAGGGTAAATTAATATATATTTATCAATAATAGACTCTTTGATATTGAGATATATAGCTAAATAATATTTTAAGATGTTTCAGGATTAGCTAAATGTCTTTATATGAGAGATGGAAAACAAATAATAAGTCTTTCAAATGAAAATACTATAAAAATATTTAAATATATATGATACCTATATATTACTGATTTAACATCAATTAAATTAACAATTATATTGGTTATTTTATGTTACCAAATATCTGTGTATATAGTTTTTAACCAAATAAATAGCAAGAAATCTAAAATTAAATATAGTAATTCAATTAATATATAAGTTTTTTATTTCTACATTATTGTATTCAACAATTTACCATGAAAATCTATGCTTAAATGTATATTATATTTTATATCAAAATGTTATCCAAAAATTTTCTATATAAACTTAATACTAAACATATTTGAATATAGTTAAGTTATTTATAAGATATCACTATAAAGAGAACTACAAGAATAGATAGAGAAAAGATACTATGCATATATTGATTGAAATACCAGTGTTACAAAAACGTGCGTATTTAATTTACCATTTTAATTTTCTCTTTTAAATAAAAAATATTATTAGCTTACTTTCTCTCATCAACAAAAAATAAAAAAGTAAAATATTACAATCAAATAAAAAGTAAAAAATAAAAATAAATAATATCAAAGAAATCCAATTATATTTCACAATGGAATAAAATAAATCTAACCTTTTATATGGGGATATGTCTGACATGCCTATGAATATATCTCAGCTCCTGGAATTTGGTGCTAAATTTAATGGAAAACAAGAAATAGTTACCAGAACTGTTGAAGGCCCAATTCATAGGTAGGAAACTTAGCATAAATATTCTTTTAACAAAAATATCTGATTAATTACATTTATAACAAGTTTTTTTAACAATTTTGTTAGATACACCAATGTGGATGCCCTTCATAGATCTAAAAAAGTTGCTTAAGCATTATTGGGCTTAGGGTATAATATACTAATATATATTTATTTATAAAACACTTATCTCATAAAATTTTTAAATATATATATATATTTTCTTATTTAGAATAAAAGTTAGTGACAGAATAGGTACAGTTGCTTGGAATACTCACAGACACTTTGAATTGTATTATGGTATTTCCGGAATGGTAATCTTTCTTTTATTATTTGATTAAGTTTAATATTTACATATAAAAATATACAGGGAGCGGTTATGAATACAATTAACCCTCGATTACACCCTGAATAATTTTCTTACATCGTCAATCATGCTCATGACAGATTAATTTTTGTAGATTTTAACTTGCTACCTTTGGTCGAAAAGCTATTTCCTACTTTCAAATGTATTTTTATATTATAAGCAATCTAATTTTAGAAGAAAAAAACATATTTATTAACAAACTATTTATTTGTAAGGTGTGGAACACGTAATAGTAATGACTGATAGTGAACATATGCCTAAGGAATCATCAATCAAAGATAAATTAATATGCTATGAAGAACTAATTGCTAAATATGATGGAAACTATACCTGGCCGGTTCTTGATGAAAAACTAGCTTCTTCTTTATGCTATACTTCAGGTAAATAAATGTTTTTAAATCCTCAATTAAACTATTAACAATCATCATCTATGGTCAGGAACTACTGGAAATCCTAAAGGAGTATTATATTCTCACAGATCCACAGTACTGCATACCCTAAGGTTGGTTTCTGGATTTTCTATTAATTTAGGATGTGAGGAAACTGTGTTACCAGTTGTTCCCATGTTCCATGTTAATGCCTGGGGATTGGTATACGCTTCACCTATTTGTGGATTTAAAATGGTATTTCCTGGGTGTAAACTTGATGGATAATCGATTTATGAATTACTAGATACTGAATTTGTTACTTACTCCTTCGGAGTTCCTACAGTAAATATCTACAGCTTATTCATTTATTTATTAAAGAATTAGATTTTAAGATTTAAATATAAACAAAAGGTTTGGAATATGTTGTTGAAGCACTGTGAAGATAATGGATTATGTTTATCTAAAATGAAACATACTCTTATTGGAGGAAGTGCTGTACCGTAAAAAGATTATTACAAATATATTTTATCATTTTATCATTTTATCTTTAAATTAATTATCTAAAAGTTTGGCAATGATTTAAACTTTCTGGGAAAAACACAATGTTGAAGTAATATAAGGTTGGGGAATGACCGAATTATCTCCTTTAGGGACAGTCACTAAATTTAATAATGAAGAAAATAAATTTGCTATAAATTAAAGATAAGACTATATAAAAAAGCAGGAAAAGCAGTTTTCGGTTGTGATATGAAACTTATCGATGACTAAGGTAAAGATGTACCTTTCGATGGTAAAACTACTGGACATTTATGTGTTAAAGGGTAAGAATTTATTTAAATATATTTTATAAAGTGATCTAAAAATATAATAAATTTATTATATGATAGATTTTCAGTATCCAGTGCTTATTACAATGATGACAGAAAAGAGTCATTTTTACCTGATGGGTGGTTTGCCACTGGAGATGTTGCAACAATTGACTCTAATGGATGGCTATCAATAACTGATAGATCAAAAGACGTTATAAAGTCCGGAGGGTATCAATTAAAAACTATAGATTATTATTTTAATATAATAAAAATATAATTAATTAATTAATTTTAAAATAAATTTTGAAAAGAGAATGGATCAGTTCTTTAGACTTAGAAAATGCAGCTTCTCTTCACCCCAAGGTATTTGAAGCAGCTGTAATTGGAGTTAGTCATCCTAAATGGGAAGAAAGACCCTTATTAATTTTGGTAAAAAAAATAAGGACGATGTGTTGACAAAAGAAGAAATGTTAGAATTCTTAAAAGATAAGGTAGCTAAATGGTGGTTGCCTGACGATATCTAATTTGTAGATACCCTACCCAAATAAGCAACCGGTAAAGTCTATAAATTATAAATAAGAAAAGATTTCAAAGATTATAAGTTCCCAGGATGTTGAAATATGTTAAAATAAAATTGTTTACTTTATTTTTATATATTTACTTGAATTTCATTCATATATTTATAGTATCTATTGTAGTAAAAATAATTATACATTTAAAAATTTTTATTCATTCTTATTCTTTAAGTTAATAAAAAGCATTTACTGCATCTTAAACAGTTATTATTTTTTATGTTATTTCATCTTCCAAAGTAACATCTAAACTATCTTCTACTTCAGCTATTACTTCAACTCTTAATAATTTTAAAATTTAAAATATAAAATTTAATAAAGTTTACATACTTTAATTGCTCAAATAATTCAATTAATTTTGTAATAAATTATACCTTTCAAGACTATCAAAACCTAAATCTTCAAATTTATCTGTCAACTGTATTTCTTTATTTTCACATTTAGGATTGTTTTTTAATATATTTATAAGGATTTTTTGTATGTTTGCTTATTATTCTGTTCCAAATTTATAATTTATAAGAGCTAAATTTCTTGTGTTAAATTTTTGGGAGGAGAATTTTGTTACTTGAGTAAAAATTTTTGATAACATTTCTATTTTTGTATCTATTAAAGTTTATTGAATGTAATTTATTTTTTATTATATTTCTATAGAAATTAATATATGGTGAATTAATAGACTATTAATTTAAGAATATAAGCAATTTTAACACATCTATATAAGTATGGAATGAAAGAATTTAATGAAAATTATAATATATTAGAATAATTATTCATTATAATTAATTTTGTAATTTTATAAACAAATTTATAATATTTATATTTTTTTTTAAATACCTCATATAGGTATAAATTTATAATCTGATAATTTTTGTGGTTTATTTGGGATTGACAGATAATTCAATAAACTATTTGGTTAAGCTTTAAATTATACATATGCTTAAGTAAATTACAATTCCTAAATTAATTAATATATAATTTCTTATTGTTACCGATAAACTTAATTATATTTTATTTAAAACCATTAAAGAAGCTTAATAACAAAAAAACTAGAAAATTATCATCTAAGTCATTATCAAAATAACATGGAAAAGGGGAATATAGCAAAATAAGTATCTAAATATAAACTAGTGTTTGTAGGAGACTAATCTGTAGGAAAAACATCTATAATAAATAGATTTATATATGATAACTTTACAGGATCATAATAAGTATATAATTGATTTTTATATTATAAAAATAATGAAAATCAATAAAATATAATAATGATGTACTTTTTTCTAATCAATTAATAAAATTTTGTTTCTTTAATCAAGATATATAATCTTTAAAAAATAAATATGTTTGTAAAAATGGTTTTTATTAAAATAAGAGTAGCGCCAATATCAAAAGAATAAATGTTTCGAAAAAATTAATATTTATAAATTATATAGCCTACTGTTGGTATCGACTTTGTTTCCAAAACTCTTCACTTAGATAATAAAACAATAAGATTACAATTATGGGATACTGCTGGTTAAGAAAGATTTAGATCACTTATACCTTCCTATATTAGAGATTCTAATTGCGCTATAATAGTTTTCGATATAACTAGTAAGCATGAAAACCTTTATTTTTATACTTAACTAAAATTTTTTTAATGCTTATAATCCTTAAAATAGATGTGCAATCATTTTAGAGCGTCGATAGATGGTTAGAATATGTAAGAGAAGAAAGAGGAGATGATGTTTTAATAATTTTAGTTGGAAATAAATCAGATATGGAAGATAAAAGGTAAACAGTTTCTTTTAGTATTATCAAACATAGAGTAAATCTGTATTTTTTAGGTAAGTTACTCAAGATGAAGCAGAAAAATATAGTTAATAGTAAGGAACATTGTTTTTTGAAGTATCAGCTAAAGAAGGAACTAATATTACTGGTATATTTAAAACTATCGCTACCAAATTATAATAAGCAGATTAAAAATAGGATGAACCTTAATACAAAGTGGAACCTGCCGAAAAAAGTAATTAATGATTAAGTTTTATTTTATCATATTTTTTTTATTGTAATCGTTGAATCTTTATTCATAGGCTAAGCTGTACATTTAACAACGACCCCTTAAAAATAGGATGGAGATCAATCTAAATGCTAATAATGCTGAATTTTATTTATATAATTATTAGTTAATATTAAAATTTTTACAAATTTATTAATATTTTCATTTATATCATAATATATATGAGTTTCTAAATATTTTTTTATTCATATTCATATATATTTATAGAATTTAATAATTAAAAATTTATTTCTAGAAATATAAATTATCGGTTAAAATAGTAAAGATAATATTAATATTTATTTAATTTTGTTAAATATTAGCCTATTTCTTCTTTTTTAGTTGCTTAAATTATAAAAATAAATAAATACTATTAAAATCTAGTAATGTTAAATTCAAATATATATATTTTAAAGCTATTAAAATTAGTTTATACTTAATACTTTATATATAATTATAAAAGAGATTGTTAATATATTTAAAATATTTTACTTTTTGTATATTTTAATATAAATATATCAATTTTAATTATACAACTTAAAATAATATTTTATATTTTATCAGACAATTTATTATATTTATTCATACCGAAAATGGTACTATGGATTTTATCAGATTTTTTATATATGAATAGTAGTTATCACATATAAATCAGAATTTTAATTTAATTGTTGATATGATAAACATAATATCCTCACATTAAATACTTCATAAAATAAGCTTAATTAAAAATAAAATAATAAAATTAAAATAAACAAAAATAATTAAATTATAATAAAAAAAATAAATGGCATCCACAGCAAGAACCTCAGAATAAGAAAAAAAGAACATTTTGATTCACCAGAAGTTTTTTAATAAAAAATTGACAAATTAGTTGATTTAATTAGAAAATCCGAACATTTTACAGTTTTCACAGGTGCAGGAATATCAACAAGTACAGGTATTCCCGATTTCAGAAGTGGAAAAAATACAGTTTTAAAGACAGGACCCGTAAAGCTAAATAAATAAATTTAATTATAATATATCATATTTAATATGTTTATTTAAACCTTAGGGAGCATGGGAAAAAAAGGCATTAAAATTAAAAGATGATAAAAAGCATAAGGTTGTTTCTAGTTTAAGAGCAATTCCTTCAAAAACTCATATGGCCCTATATCAGCTAGAATAATATGGAATTTTGAAACATTTAATTAGTTAAAATACAGATGGCCTTCATAGAAGATCAGGTTTTCCTTCAGAAAAATTCTCAGAACTACATGGAAATACAAATATGGAAAAATGCCAAAAATGTGGTAAATAATACATGAGAGATTTCCGTACCAGAAATGCTATGTAAGTCCATGATCATTTAACAGGCCGAAAATGTGATAATTTGAAATGTGGAGGATTACTAAAAGACACCATTATCAATTTCGGCGAAAACTTACCAGAAAAAGACATGGATGATGGTTTTACCCATTCTTAATTATCAGATCTCTAATTAGTTTTGGGTTCAAGTTTAACAGTTAGTAAAAATATATAACTCTTAATTTTTACAAATTAAATTCTTAAATTAAATTAAAATTTTACCAGCTCCTGCTGCAGACATGCCTCGAATTGTTGGGAAAAATAAAAATGCACATCTTGTTATTGTGAATTTATAGTAAACCCCCCTAGACAATTTAGCTTCTTTTCGTATAAATGGCTTCTGTGATTAAGTGATGGAAGCAATAATGGCAAAATTAGAAATTCCAGTCCCGGAATTTATTTTGTAAAGAAGGGTGAAAATTACAAGAACAAAAACTCATTTGAATGTAGAAGGAGTTGATAGCGATGGATCACCTTATGAAATTTTCAAATAAATTGTCGCAGATTATGGAAAAAATGACCCATTCATTATTTAAAAAGGAAGTCCCTATAGTTTCCCTCTTAAATAATAGGATTCTAAAGATAATTTTAAAGACATGGCCATAAAGTTTGAATTTTACGGACATTATGGTGAAGGAGTATTGCGATTAGATCTTAAATTGTAAAATTTCATAGTAAATAAACCTGAAACATATTTGTTAGAGTTTGATCCTTCAAATAAAACTTGGTTTAATACCCAGATTATTTAATAATAATAATAATGATTATAAATGAAATTTGTTTCTAATATAATAATATCCATATTATATTATCAGATGTTTAAATAAATATATATTACTTGAGAATTCTTATTTTCTGACATTTAAAATATATATGTAGAATTTTTAAGCCAATTAATTAATTATAGATTTGTTTATTCTTAATTCCTAAAATATAATTCATCATCAGATACAGAATATTACGCATTTTAAATGTCTAGTTTCCTTAATATATTAAATGTAAGCAGAATTTATAATATTACTTGATAATATATAATAAAATTAAATTTTATCAATAAAAAAAATAGCATCATAAAAAATGAATAAGTAAAAAGCTTCATATTTACTTAAAACTATTACTAAATTTAATTTAACTTTTACAGATTAGATATATAATAATTGGATGGATCGATTGACAATTATAATGTGATGCATATTGATGAAGAATAATTATTTACTAGTAAATTATTATATTATATTTTAGATAATTAAATTTGATATAATATATTATTTTCATCGAAAATAGAAGATATAGATACTTTTAAGAAGTAACTATAGCTGACAATAGAAGAATGTAAGAAATAAAGTTGCAAAGTATTTAACTTTTGAAAAAAATTTATTTTAATCTGATCTATATTCTATTTTTTTAAATCAAAGGCGATGTGGTTGAAGTTAAAGTTAAATTACTTATATTTATCACAATGTGCTATTGATGAAGTCAATATAAATATACATTTCACTAAATCCTAATTATTATATTAAAGAAATAATAAATTACTAGGGATTTGAAATTCATCACGCCGAAAAAGAGTATTTGATGCTATATAAATGGCTTGACAATAATAAATCAAATAACTTACCACCTTATTGCACTCATTTAATAGGAGTTGGAGTAATTTTTTATATTTATAGAAATTTTATAATTTAAATATTATAAAATATTTAATTTTTAAGGGAATAATCATAAATTCAAAAATGAAGTATTGTTAGTTTAAGAAAAAAATGGTTATCGAAAAGGTAATTAAATGAATGAATAATGATTGTTTATTTTTGTAATGATGATTTAATGAAAATAAAAATGTAAAGGAACTTGGAATGTTCCTGGAGGAAGAGTTGATGATGGAGAAACCATATTATAAGCTGCCATAAGAGAAACAAAAGAAGAAACTGGAATTGAGGGATAATATTCTGATATTGTATTGTTTCGAGAAGTTTAGCAGACTCTATTTGGGAAACCTGATATATATTTCGCATTTCTATTAAAACCCAATTCAGAAACAGTCCAAATATAATAAAATGAAGTAAATTTTAACTTATTTCAAATTTATGTAAAATAAATTATTAAAGATTTCTGACTATAAATGGGTTCCGGTTAAAGATTTAAAAAGGATTTTGGATGAAAAACCTAATGATTTACTAATAATAATACCGACTTAGAGAGCTATACTAAGGCAGTTATATGATTTCCACAGCAAAGGAAAAGAATTTTACAAAGATAAAATGTTTAATGCCTATTTCAATAATTTTAGAAATAGACCTTACAATATATTTTCTCCAAGCTTATGAATATATTTTATAAAAAACAAATTATTTAATTAATATTAAATTTTATAAATATCATAATTTTGGATTAATTTATGCTGTTATAGATTTTTGTTATTCCATTTTTGAAAGATAATTAACGCACTCAATCATATCTTAAACTAAAACCCAACCACTAAATCCCAATCTTCTCCAATTACTTATATCTATTTTGTCAATAACTTCACTATGTTCTCCTGATGACCCTTATATAATATATTATATTTTTATTTTTAAACAAATGATTATTTATCTTGTACCTCTAGCTTAGCAATTCATTGATCTAGCTATGTCATCAATTCCTTCAAGTCCAATTTTTTATATTAAATAAGGCAGTTTAATGTGTACGCTAACTCTCATTCCTGTACCTAATATAAACATTTTTTTTTAAAAAAATATACTACCCAGAAAGCCTCAAATTTAAATATATATATAACTTTAAATATATTATTTTTTACCTAAATTGCTAGGACAACAAGTGATATTTCCTAAAATATTATGAACAGAATAAATTTAATTTCTTTAAGTATGATATTAAATTCTCTTCTCTATTTCAGCTACTCCTCTTGATAATTTAGAGAATACAGATTAAACATCCCCTCCTTTCTCCATCGAGATAATTCTGAGATGATCTCCTTCATTTACCCAAACAATGAAGGTTTTATTAAAGTTATGAAAGATTCCCCTTTAGTATGGATAAATTTATATTATTATTCGCAATAAAATATATAAAAAGAGAAATTTACCTTCCCTATGGCCAATATTAATGATATCCGCTTGATGCTTGCATTTTATCAGCACCTCTAAATAGCAAATGTTCGTCAATCAATGCTTATTTTTCCTAATCAGTCATAGATGTATGTCTAAAAAATTTTCCTTCAAATTCTCCTTCTAAATCATTAAATACCTAAAAAAATAATTAGAGATTGAGGGCTTTTAGAATCAAAATACTATTATTTACTTTTTCCATCAAATCAGCTATTTATAATCTGCTTTCCAAAGTACCTGAGGGATTCATTGGGAAGAAGTCTAGATTTCTCGCTACTCTTATTCTTGTTGAGACTATCTTATCTTATGAATTTTATTCAAGAGATACTTATATTTTAGTATCATCTAAATCAGTAATGTGCTTGTCGGTCTTCATATTAAAACCTTTGTGGTATTTTTCAATCACAGGAGTGAAAAATTCCTTAAAAATATCATAAGATTCTTTATCTCCAGCATGACAACTAAAGTTTAAAATATGAAATATTTTCTCTTCGGTAAATTGTTTTTATTACCCAACAAATGACGAAGAGTTTGTTGTTCCAGTATTGATAGCCCTAGCTATTGTCCACTTTCCTTAACCAGTTTTGATATTTTTGTATTTATCAAAAATTTCTTTGTTCATAACTTATGCCATGAGGGATTCTACATATTTTAAAATTATAAATATAATTCTTTAAATAAATATTATTTACTTGGTGCTTTAGAATTTTAAATTTCTTATAATCTTTTTGGATACTAATTCTTTTCTAAATCTTCATCCATTATCAAATCATAAAGAGGGTTAAGGGTCTTTTAACTCATGGTATTTTTATTTTCAATAAATAAATAAAATTTAAAAAGTTTATATTTTATTATGTTATTTTAAATTCAAGTTTTTTATATTCTTTTTTATTATTAAATTATTTGTTAGAATAAACAAATATGTAATTAAACTAATTCTGAGAAGTGCTTAAATTAGTGTATTATACATAAATATTATTATAGATAATATAAACCAACCATTAAATAAGTTATTAATTCAGATTTATTATCATTTTCTAAAAAATAAATAATAAACTATTTAAAATATTAATAATTAATTTAATACAAATTATATACACTTTAAATACACACACACAGACATATAAATATATATTTATGTCATTAAGTATTCAATTGCTTTTTTTTAGATAGATTTTTTTAATTGACTCTTTTTTTTTGGATTTTTTAGGAGGAATATGTAATTTTTAAATTTAAGCATTTGTATCATTTTATTAAATTAATTCATCTTCTCCTGCTTCATTTTATTTTATTCGTTTCAAATCAACATTTTAATTGATAACTACGCTACTATTTTCTTTTTAAATTACGTTATTTTAAATTTCCTTATTTACATTTTCTTTAACTACTTGATTTTTTGCTTGAAGACTACCTATGGTAGATTCTTTATTTTGTAACTAATTTTTATTTTAAAAGGTATTTGTTATTTCCTGAATATTTATATTCATATTTTTTTCAATTTATTGCTACTATATATTTTAATTTGCTTAATAATTTTTATTTTATTTTTATGATTATTGTTAATCTTCTTCTTCTTCTTCTTCATTATCTTCATTAGTAGAATCGTTATCATCCTATTCCTCTGCACTACTTTCATAGCTACTGTTCTCTAATATTATATCTTCATCATATTAAGTTAGTAAATCATCTTCCAAGTCTTCGCTTTCATCATTATTACTGATACCAGTCAAATCATCATCTTCTTCTTATAAAAGTAAGGAATTTTGACTCATTTTTTATACACTGCAACAGCTATTTTCATTTTCAAAATAATTGCAATTATCTTCTGATATTATAATTTTTGGAACTTCTTAACTTTAATTATCTATTTTTATCTCAGATTACTTACTTGATTTATTTTTATCAACACTTTTGATTTTCTATTTTTTCTTTTTAACTTTTTATTCATCAATTTATGTTTCTGATTTTTATTTTTTGTTCCTTTACTTTTTTTGATTCTTTTATTTACTTTCACAATTAATAAACTAAAGCCTTTCTTTATACTATTCACTGTTTAAGAATTAAGTTAAATCTCCATGAAATATATTAAAATCTTTGTATTTAGCTTCACAAATAGCCATTTCTCG
The DNA here is from genome assembly GCA_037039885.1 of Miamiensis avidus. Lineage (NCBI taxonomy): Eukaryota > Ciliophora > Oligohymenophorea > Philasterida > Glauconematidae > Miamiensis > Miamiensis avidus. The sequence continues at coordinate 177,307 of JAWVGU010000086.1, forward strand.
TAAATTATTGTTTTAAAAATCTTCTTAGTCATTTATCAAATAATCACTTGAGTCATAGTAATCAAGATTTATTGTATCTAAAATCAAATATTTAAATTAGAAATGAAAAGATCAAATATTCATTTTTTGTATTTTTACTTTTTTTCCCCTTTTTAATATAATTCTCCTTTGCATCTAAGTTTCCATACTTTTTTATTCTATACATTAAATTGTCTGCAATATCAGAAAAGGCTACTATACCTCTTTATTAGCCATCATCTTCAATTTATTCGTATAAGTCTAAAAATTTCAGTTATTAGATGGATAATTATTTATTTTTTTCTAAGAAGTCCTTGACATAAGTGCAATATTTAGGCTTATACTAGTCTTAATATTTAAAAATTTTATTATATAATTAATTTTCATTTATATAATATTTTGTACTTTATGGATACTCGATCCATTCATAGTTTTACTTTTCATATATTTCGTTAAACTAAACTTTTCCATCTATATTACTTGTATATATTTCAGATTAACTAGTATTGTTATTAAATTACGAAATTAAATCTTTTTTCGCTGATCTTTTTTTATATTTTTTCATTTTTCCATTATTTATTTCCTTCTACTCTTCATTTGTTGAAATGACATCAGAAATTTATGAATCAATGACTATTAGATCCATGATGATTAATAATTTAATTAATTAAAAATATTTTATATATATTTTTTATTTTAATTATGTAGTAATTTTTTATAGTTTTTTAGCGATAATTATTTAATTATTAGAAATTAAATATTTTAAATCAAATTTTGGAGCTAATTTATTACATTTTCTTTATAATTCAAAACAATTTTGATAATTAATTTACATATAAATTAGTAAAGTAGAATAAAATATATATAAATACAATTTTTATATATATAAGTACAAATTTCATTTTTATTATATTATATATTCATTTGTTAAGGTTAAGTTTAAATTTTAGAAGTTTTCGAGAACTTGATTAAGATTTTAAATGTTGTTTTATTTATTAAGTAAGGCCTTTTCTATCATACTTTCTCTTTATTTAGAAAATTCATTTTATATACGGGATTATTCTTCTTCTCTTTAAAAAAAAATAAAAGATTATAATAATAATTTGTTTTACTTAAATATTAATATAAAAAACATTTATTTACACTTTATCTACTTCATTCATAAGAATTGTGATGGAATTATTTAATTTATGTTATAAATTTTGTCCTTATTCATTTTATATTTTAATCTAATTAATTTCATTTGATAATTACTACTGCTTCTAATGAAAGGATTCCTGGCTATCTTAAAAATACTTTTATTTAGTTTCTAATAATGTCTATTTCTGCTGTAATTATTCTTGTTTATTTCTTTTATTAAGCAATTCTTCCCTCAAATTTTGTTCGAAAATCTAATATAAAATTTAAACTATTTTAATTCTAAGGTATATTTATTTATAACCATACCGATAAATTTGTTATAATTTCTTCTGCTTATAGTTTGTTTTAAGAAATTAATTCAGCTATTTTCTTTCTTTCGTTATCTATTATTGGTTGAGCGTCATTTTCCATTGAAAAGCTTAGAAAATGTTATATTACTTCTGAGAATTACCCAGTTTTCTAATTAAATGAATTCATTTTGTAAATAATTAAATATTATATTATATATATTTCAATATACAAGTGCTTCATTCACTATTTAATTTTCTGAGGGGAATTAGAGAAGTTTATAATTAATTTTTGCTATGATTTTTGGGACTTTACTAAAAATTCACTGGAATTAGATTATAAAATTGTATTATATTCTGTAATCATTTGATCAGTTTCATTAAAAATTTTTTTTAATTCCTCATTCAATTTTTCTTATAAAAATATTTTTATTTTTTAATTTTTATTTACTTTTTATTTCATAATTATTATTACTTTTATTATCATTTTTTTCTCTACTATGCTATATCAATTTATCCTTTATTTATTCATAAGAAGATATTTAATTTCCAAGCCTTTCGGCTTCAGTTACATCTATCTATTATGTTTCTACAATTTAATTTTTTTTATCTAGTTAACTCTTTCTTTGTTTAATTTTAATTTCTTTCTATCATTTTAGAATCAAATAATGATGTTAATAAAATATATATATATTATTTTTAATATATAATGATACCTGAGCGATAGCTTCTTTTACTTCAACTTCTTAAACTAATTCTTATTATTGCACCTTTGATTTTTAGCTATTTGTTTGATAAGTTTTAAAATTTTATTGCTTCATTTCTTAAATTTTCTTTTTAATGTTATCTAGCTCTGGTTATTCTGCCTATAAATTACTCTTTGCCAATTATAAAGTTTATGTTTTTTCTTAGAAACTATTTATTTCATTTAAAATCAGCTATTATTTTTCTTATAATTATTTTTCCAATATTTATCTATTAAACAATTTCATTTTTATTATAAATTGAAATATTTTGTGTCATAAAAAATAAACCTTTTATTGGAGGATTCAGACACTTCTTAAGAATTTCCAAAACTAAAAGATCCCATGAGAAAATTGTTAACTAATTCTATGTCAGATAATGGCTTTCTTTCTTCATTTTCAAATTTGTTTAAGTCTTCCTCCTTTTAACTTTCTTTTCTAAAATTCACCATATTCACTAACCATACAAGCATGTTTAATATATTTCCATAAGTGTGTGGAGCTCCAATAGTAAGGAACATTTGCTTTTACAAATGATGAGGATATCTTTTTATTAATTTTAATGTAAAACATACACCTATTATAGAAATATTAATAATTTTACCCTATATATTTCATTATTTGTGGAATTTATTCATTAGATATGGTGTCAAGATTAAATTTTGGATCGTAACATTTTAAAAGAAATGAAAGAATTTATTGAAATTGCTTCGTTGAAGGACTTTGCAATATTTTTATTGAAATAATCCCTTCAAATTATTTTTCATTTGACTTGGATATAAATAAATAATGTTATCAGTAATTCATTGGAGATTATGTTATATTATAATAAAATTTACTAAAAAATTAAAAAGGATGTCAATATTTTTTTGCATAAGAGATGATTTATCTGTCTAGTTTTTTTAATTTTTGGTGGAGCTTTGACTCCCTAGTAACTAATAAGTTGTTAAACCAGTTTACAAAGTATTTCTGCTACTTGTAATTTGAGAAGAAGGTATATTTTTAAAAAGGATTAGTGTCCAATAGTTTTTCTTTCTTTCATATTTATTTTTAAATAAATTTTTTATTTTATTATTTACCGCGTAAAAGAATTTAATATTTTAGAATAATCAATTTTATTTAAATAATTGTTGTGGGTATTAAAATTATTACTTCTTTTATCAATTAATAGAATAATATATCTATACAATTTTAATTTCTTCATAAATATTATTTTCTATATTTTATAACATTAAGCACAGTTATTGGCAGAGTATTTAATAGTATTAAAATATATTCATTTTATAGTTTCTATAGTAATAGTTTATTATATATATTTTAAAAAAAAAAAAAGAATGCTTATCTTAGAAAATAGAGTTTGAATAGTGATATTTTTATAAGCCTTATTCTTGCTAATTAGTTTATTATATGCAATTTAATTTTAACAAATAAAAAAACCACAACTACATAAGAACATAGACCAAATATTAACAGAGGGAATATCAGTTTTAATTTTAAATAAATAATAATGCTAGCATTTAATCCAAACACAATTGGGGTTTTAGAACTATTATTTCTTAGAGTAGGGTTTGCCTAATTATTGTATTTATCCGTTTCTCTACTACTTATTGAGTTTACAAATAAAGCTAGTGAAATCGTATGGGAAGTATATGCCAGATATTCTATAACAACTTCAATAGTATTAGTTTTAATTTTTTTTCTGAAAAAACAGAAAAAACTATTTGAAATCTTTTTTTTCAGTATCAAAGTAATTATTTAGCAATGTATATTCAAAAAACTATTGTATTCTTTTTATAATTTATTTTTTTTTTGTTTCACTACTTATTTCCCAATTTTTGATTATATTAATATAGGTTCTGTGCTAATAGTTTGCAAAAATGCCTTTTTTTTATATGTGGGCTTAGCTTTTTGATTTCAACAATTTTTTTTATTCTATAGTATACTAAAATCTTTAGTTTTATTACTGGGATTAAATATGATTAAAATGATGGGATTTGTATAGTAGAGAGTATGGAATTTTATGAAGATGAATAGTCTTATACAAGCATTAGATATTCTTTTGTAAAATTAAATGAGAAAAATGATAACACAATATATACAGGGTGTGGGTGTTTTTCTCCCGAAAGGTATTATGGAATTAATAATAATCCTATGAATTACCCTTTACCTTCCGAATACGGTGAAAGAAATTTTAAACATGTCGGATCCCCAAAAATGAAGAATTAAAATGTTTAAAGCTATCAAAATTGCGGGTTGGGCTTGTGATGATACTAAAAATATTAAAATAATGGATCAATATATAAAAAAGGAACATTTTTTTCTTGTAAATATTTTGTGTATGGTAATAAAAAAAAGCAAAAATAAACAAATAATGCCCAGGATATGATTTTTTTTAAGTAAATACATTTATTAAATAATATATACACAATTGCTTTTATTTTTAATAACATTTATTAGATAAACATAAATGATATAAGATATGATGAAAATCATTTTCGGTTGCTGTTTGGAGCTGGATATTTTTTATCTATATCATCATTTTTGGTAGTAATATTATTTTTAGTTGAAGGGATAATTTTTTCTACCTGTTGTGATTTTGAAATTGAAAGATATTCTCTATGTCCATCATTAAAGAATAGGAAAAAATGTTTTCTTTATTCTCAAGAGAAAGAGAATAAATATAATAAAATAGGATTAATGATTAAATAGAGTAATAAAATATAAGACAAAGGGAAAATCAAAGATCTATTTAAATACTAAATGTAAATTACAGTACAGGAATAATATAATAACCGGTCCCTTAAAATGTAGGACTCTAATAAAATGCATAGGATTAAATCAATAATTAAGAAAATGATAATAATAATAATTAGCAAAATAATTCAAATGAATCTGAAGTGTAGAATACTGATGTAGCTTAAGAAAATGAAACTACTTTATAAAATTAAAATAATAATAATAACTTCTTAAAAAACTCTATCAAATATTCTAAACCAACTCATCCGCATTCTCAATATTTGCAATAAAATATTAATTTACAGTAAAATTAAAAATAAAGCTTATAAAAAATTACTAACAAGATATTAATAAAGAGGGCAATAATAATTTCTAATCAAAATAATAATAATAATTAAACTAAGATACAGAATCTGAAGAAGAAGAAGAATCAAAACAATGTTAATGAATAGAAAAAATAATATAAATTTTAAAGTATATTAAAAACTATTAAAGCTAATTAGAGGAAGAATAATTATTTAAAATGATTTAATAATTAAAATTTTAGTATTATAATTATATAATATTAATGAGTTTTCTAAAAAAATTGATAAAAACTGATATATATATATATCATAAAATAATATTTTATTTTGAATTTTTTTTTACGCTTAAAACAATATATATATATATTTGTTATTTTTTTTGATTTGGTATTTTATTATTTATAACATAAAAATTTTTGTTATTCTAATTAATTTTATTTAAATGAATCTACTTTTCATTAAATACAAATAGTGAGTTAAGTTTTCAGATGAATTATTTAAAAATTGAATAAATAATTAAAGTTATTCTAAAATGAAATAAGAACAAATATATTAACTTTAAAACTAATAAATTAATACAGAACCTAACTGTCAATAGGATGAAGATTAGAAAAAGAAAATGACTACTTCATATTATAATCATTAATAATAACTTAGTCGTGGATTAATGATTACTAATAGTTAGAGAGTTTTATAGAGTCGGCGAGCCTCATAATTATCACGAAAATAAAGCATTAGAACAAATGACTCATAGGAATCTCATATCGATTTCAAAGAAATAAAAGGAAAACACAAGCCTTAAACTTTTAATGTAAAATAATAATGATAATATTATCTTAAAATCAAAAATTAAATTATAATGTTTATACACTTTTAAATTATATATTTTATTTATTAGAAAAGGTTAGAAAATTATTAAACCCGGTTATAACAAATAAATTTTAATTAACAATAAAATGAGTCATAGTTATTAAATGAAGTATAATATCCTAATTCCTAAATTAAATAATAAAATGATAATAGATAAATAAATATGTCTATTTTAGCTGATATTTTTTCTTAAGATTAATAAATGACACATTAAATACCTACAATAGCCATTAGAATAGAGCATAATGTAATTTTTTATAAATATATTAAATCAAGTTATATGATTAATATTTAGATCTAGGATGGAGTAAAATATGGAAATGGTAATAAATAAAAGCTACTTAATATAGAAGAAATAATTTAATAACAAATATCGGAAATATTCTTAAAAACAGAAGTTAATATTAAAACTCATTATTCCATTTAAGCTATTCCTCCGAACTATTTTCAACTATATTATTAAAATAAACTGATTTCTCAATAATTAAATATACATACTATAACTTAAACATAAATAAAAGAATTAGGTAAATAAAATTACTAAGTATTTATTTATTTATTTTTTTAATAAAAAATATTTTCATAGTTGAGATGATATGCAATTATATTGTTAAAATTCAATCAGAAAACAATAATGATTTATAATTAAATATAAGCAAAGATATTGTTTAATAAAATAATTTTCAAGAAAAATAATAATATGTATAATTAAATATATTTATTAATTATATTTTTTATTAAATATTCTTAACATAGAATTAAAAGGGAACAAATATTTGTGAATAAGATGAAAATAATTTAAAATTAAAAAATAATTATATCAATTTAATAAATAATAATGCTTTTCCTGAAAATTTATAACAAGAATAGGTAACAAATAATAACACAATAGAATCTTAAGAATATTCAAATAAATTTTTTAATAACGCTGAAATAAAAATCGTTTAAATCATACTTTTAGAACTATAATAAATACGAAACCAATGAAAAGAAATGATAGTAATTATAAAAAAAGTATTTTAAAAACAAGCATTTCACCTTAAAAGTAATTATTAAAATTAAACTCAATTTTAAATTTTATTGAAACATTTTTTTTTTTATCAGAAAGTCTTCTTTTGATACCTTATTTTATTCAAAATAAGATTTAGAATAGACAAATGCCAATGTATCTAAAGATAATTTAGCAGAAAAAATTTATATCCCCAAAGAATAAAAAAAAAATATAAATTAAATATTTAACTAGATAAAATAGTAAAGAAGAATAAAATGAAAAACTGGAACAAGATAATAATTTTTTCGAAGAGCAATTAAATGGTTATTCTGATAATTTAATAAAAAGTAAGTAATAAGAAATAAAAAAAATGAAGTATAAAATAGAAAAATGAAATCTGAAAGAAAATCATTTAAGATTATTAATAAAAATACCAACATAGAATTGATTAAAAGTATTATGTCTTCAATTTTAACTTTTCAACAAGATTTTGTAGTAAAAATTTAATATAAAAATAAAATTTATGATTTATTAAATATAATTCTAATTTATGTTTGTCCTAGAAATATACTGAAGATATTGAAATAAAAAGATATAATTTATTATTGGGCACCGTAAATGAATTTTTGAATTATGTTAAAAGTACGTTAAACTAAATTAAAACATCACTTAAATAAGAATATAAATATAATATTAAATAATAAGAATGCGATAGGTGTAAGTCATAGATCGAAACTTAATATCAAGATCTTAAGCAAAATATTAAACAAGTATAATCTAACATTTAATCATCTAGTATGAGCTTGGAAACTGCATATTCTATTGGAAATAATATTTCAGAAATGGTTTTAGAAAATAGACACGATATAAATATAAATAATCAGGACTAATAATAATACTGTAACCTTAACTCTTTTAAATAGAATGAAATAATAAAATAGAAAGACTAATAAATATATTAACTATAAATGTAAATATAATCATTTAAAAAAATTATGAATAGAAATAGTAAAAATTAAAGCCAGCAAATGGTAAAACCTAGATAAGTGATTGTTATAGATTAAAATTCTTAGCATGTTAATAATAAAAAATTAACCAAGAATTTTGAAAAAGATGAAAAATATTGAATTCATATATAATACTATATAAAATGTATAAAAATTACATGAATATTTATAATATATAATATTAAAAATAATTTTTCCATTATTTATAAGTATTAAAAATTAAATATTAAATTTATAATTCGATAAAACTATTTCTTTTATTATATTCATTAATTGTATTAATAAGTTATACTTAAATATTTTCTAATAAAAGTTCTTTTGTCTTATTCAATTTTTTCTTTAATAATTTATTTAATATTATTCACAATAATAAACATTAATAAAAATTAAACGAATAATTAAAATAATATTCACAAGAAATAATGAAAACAGCTGAATTAGTTCCTAATTATCAAGAAGTAAAAACAGGATAAAGTTGGGTAGGAGGTCCTACTAATTAATTATAAAGATAAGCTATCCCAGGGTAAGTTATTTAATAGAATTTATAAAATGCTGCTAATTATATTATATGTTATAATTTAAATAATGTAGTAAATAAACCTTAAATACATTAACTAATTTATAATTAAAATATTTTATTGTTATTCCAACTATATTTTTATAGAATAATAGTATAAAAATTATCTTTTAAAATTTAATTTAATCCTTATAATAGATATTTGGGTCATATTCATGGTTTAGAAGCAGAAAATTTGCATGGTAAAACATTTGCTAGAATAACTGCTGAATGTATTAACAAAAGAAATGATGTTGTAATTTAAGAATGTTTAAAAATAATTTTATCAAATTAATAGTTCATCAAATTATATAATTTAATATCTAAAAATTTTAAGGGAACGGATTATAAAGGTGATGAAAGATATAAAACAAGTTATAATCTAGAATATCATAAACCAAATTTAAGAAACGCTCCTTTATAAAATGCAGCTGACAGAATTTTGGGAGAAAGAAAGACTGAATAAGAATTTTTCAAAAAAACTCTCTAAAATAATTATGAAAAGGTATTAATAAATAGATTATCTTTTTAAATAATTATATATAAATAACTAAAAGGCTCCTAAATCAATTGATGATATTCCACCTATTGATAGATTACCTGTAGTTGGATATTAAGGTTTTAGAGCTGTTTATAGACCTCCTTTAAAAAAGTTGATCCTCCTCCTTAACCAGATTTCTAATAATCTGCTTTCGATTAACTACCGCCAGGAATGCAAAAAGTTTAATAGAAAAAGACCCATAATTAAGAAAAAATTAGATAATAAAATTCCTCCTGTAAAATAAATTATCTTTTTTTAAACAATATATTCATAAAATAATAAAACATTTTAATTAAATAAAAAGGTCGTTGGATATACAGGATTTTAAAAGGGAGTCGTAGCGGATAATATGTTTGGAAAAACTTTTAGATAAACTAGTATGTTAAGTTCAGAGAAATGAAATATTATATTTTCGTAAAAATATTTTTATATCTAAATTTTAATTTTATATAGAGTAGCTTAGTTTTTAAATATAAAAACAAATAAAAAGTTATCATTGTTCTTCTTCTTCTTGATACATAAAAATCATTATATAAAAGAAAAATATTAAAATGTGAAAAGATTATTTAAATTACTTCCATGATAAATCAATTTTTCATAGAATTAAAATATAGCGCTTTACATAAATTATATAGTTAATTCTCAATTAAATGTAATAAAATCAAATGCCCCTTAGTTCTAGTTGTTGCATTATTTTTAATCGTTTCCTTGCTGACTATTTTAATAGTTCTGATTTTGTTATTGGCCTTAGTAGTAATTTTACTATCCTTATTATTAATAATGTTAGTTTTGATATTGTTATTAATAATTTTAGTTATTATACTACTATTATTATTAATATTGCATATTTTAGTTCATATTTCCTCCATTATAATTATTCTAAGGATAATTCATTCCGTTATTGTTGTTATTGTAGTATTAGGAATTATAATTTTACTAATTGTTTTATTAGTATTGTTAATTTTATTAATATCCCATATTTCCGTTATTATTGTGGTTCTATTATTATCCTTAATTCATGAATTGGTTATTTTAGGGATAAGCGTTGTTGCAATTGTTTTGCTGATTGTTGTTGTTGTTATTTGGGTAGCTTCCTTAATTATTTTGTTACTAGGTATTTTATTAGTAATTCATAGAATTTTAAGATTAATTCATGTTTTAGGAATTTCTCAAATTTCCATTGTTACTTCCATAGTTTTAGAAACTATTATTTCCTGAGTTGCCATTATTATTATTTAATGGTGTACCAGTGTTAGAGTTCTATGATTAGTTATACTTTCCCATTATAGTTTCAGTCTTATTCCCTTTAAAATCGATACTAGTCAAATCAAAAGGATCATTACTGTTATTGTTATTGTTGTTATTTCCTTAATTAGAATTAAAGTTATTTTCTTGTACTTGTTATGAAGCAGGTTTTTTATTTTTTTAAAAGAAAGTTCCCAGTTTTTTCTTTGATTAATTTTAATCTTATTATTATTGTTATTGTTGTTGTTAAATAGAATCATTGTCCATACCCATGTCATCTAATAGGCTTCCTGTTGAAGTTTGTTATTATTATTAAGAAAAGTTATTAGATTGTTGTTGTTACGAAGATAATTACTATTCAGAATTATTTTATTTTTTTTACAAAATCCAAAAACAGTCTTCTTTTCTTATTGGGGAGTAACAAGAATATCGTCTTATTGTGTGTTTATATTATTATTATATTATTATTAAGGTTAATTTACAACGGTATCCAAGATATTATTGTTATCTAAGCTTAGCAAATCATTTGTTTAAGCTTATTATTGCTATTCGTTTTAAGCTTTTCTCTTTGAAAATGCATCTTAACCACTATTGAAATCAAAATTCAAATCATTCATCTATTAAAATAAAGATATATTAAATTACAAAAAATTGATCTATTTTTATTTTTTTACTTATTAGGTAACAGCATTTAATGGATCAATGATAACTTTTTCTAAAATGTCTAATTACTTTTTAAAATTATTATTTTAATCATCAGATGGAATAGGACATTATTTTATAAGGCCAATATGATGTTTAAAGTATTTTTAGTAATTTTATAATTTCTTTGTTAATTCCTCCAAAGCATATAAAGTTCTTATCTTAGAAATAAAAGGCAAATCTATGAACAACTTGGAAATTAAGATGCTTCCAACAATCTAAAGAATATATTAATTAATGATATCTAATTGATAATTGTATCATATATATTTACCTAGTACTACATTGACTCAGCGGCTTTAATGAAGTCTTATAATTGCTTTTATTTGATTTTCATTCCAATTCCACCAGGCATAATTACAGCAGCGACAACTCGATTTTCATGATCTATTTTTTAATCGTCTAGTTACTCTCCTTCTAATAGCATAAACTCTCCATCTATTTTTAATTAGTTACTCAATCTAACATCTTTAAAATGGTTTTAGACAGGCTGATTGTTGTTGTTATTATTATTAGAATTATTTGTATTAGCATTTTAATTATTATTATTAGGTTAGGAATTTTATTAAGTAGTAGTATTTTAAGGTTAAGCCTATTGCGATTAGTTTTAAGAAGACTATTATTACTAGGAATTTGATTTGTCCGTTTTGGAAAATTTCGCTAAAAAGTTAGGTTTTTATTAAGTTTGCTAGTTAAGAACGGGCTTATCATTTTCATCATCTTCCCAACCTCCAAGATTTCTAGCTTATTTATTCTTATCATTATCATTTTGAGTTTTAGGCTTGTAGCTCAGTGTTTCTTAAGGTGGCAAAGTTGTCTATTATTATGGAGCAGGTTAAGTTTTTTTAAATTTGTTTAAAAAAGCCATTTTAAGTTTTCAATGATTATTATTCTGATTATGTGTTTTTTTTTATTAATATTTTATTTGATAAAAAATTATATATATATATTTCTTTATAAGTATTTTATTTTATTAATTTTTTTTGTGTGTGAAAAATACTTATTATGTAAAATTATATTATTATTTTTATTTTTATCTTAATTACATAATAGTACATTTAATTTTACTTGTATACATATTTAATGGTTTATATATTCTGATTAATTTATTTTCAAATTTAATTAGAAAGCTATATTTTTATTTTCTTTTAAATTGATTTATCGAAAAAAAGAATTAGTTAATGATATACTTAAAATGTTATTATATTTTTGATTTAGTTTATTTACTTTATTAAATTAATAAATTTATTATTCTTTTAAATACTTTAAATAAATAATATTTATATATAATCAAATTATATATCAAGAAAATTCAATCTCTAAAGGAGATACTAGCTTTAATTTTTGAGCACAGAAATCGAAAAATGGATTTACTATATTTTCTTATTTTTATAACTTTTCTTATTCTCTATTTTTCTAAACTATTTCCCCATCTTCATCAGAAATTTAATTTTTATCACTTTATTTTTATTAATTATTATTGTATACATAATTATTTAAAAAAATCATTGATAACTCCATTATCATAAAGTGAATTTAAGCTATGTTATTGCAATGTCTAAAATAATAATTAAGAGTTAGAAAAATATCCTATTTAAACTAGTAAATTTACCTGGTCATTTTCATAATTTGAGATTCTCTAGGAATTAAGAAAGGTACATCTGAAGGGTTAATATGATCCATGTTTCTAAAATAGCACATGAATTTGTTTGCAGATACTTTTTGGTTTTAAAAGAATTATTTATTTGTTTCTGATATTTTATACTCCCGTATTTAGTCAGAAAAAGTTTCGGAATTAATAAAAAGCATAGGAATGTCAACCTATAAAAATTGAATTTTATAATATTAATTTAAACTTAATAATATATTACACTTTGAGATAATAATTTATTATCCATAGGATATAGCCAAGGATCAAGTCCAATAACAGCTTTAATATCACCTTTTAAATCCTAAAGGGCAGATTAGACAGCTGTTACCCCTCCAAAAGAATGTCCCATTAAAATAAATTCCTTGCTATTTACTTCAAAGTCTTCTCTAGGAAATAGCTTTTCGATTCCTCCCTAATTATATTATGATATTAGTATATAAATTTTATAATTATTATTATTTATTCTAATACTTCAATCTTTAAAAATTGAATCAGATTTTAAACTTATAAAGTTCTCCATTCCAAATGCTAACCTCTTTACTATTTTACAACATCTAATTTTTCATTGATGGTTTTAGCCTTTTAAGATTAATTTTGATATTTATTTTAATGTTATAAATAGTATCAATAAAATTTACATCTTTATATCCTTCTAGTAGTGTGGGCTCATAATGTTGGATAGAAAATACCAAATATCCTATTTTTATTTATATTACTTATTTCTTAACTATCTTATAATATTTAAAAGGATTACCTTAAGATGCTAATTCTTTACAAAAAGTAGAATTCATATTTAAATTTCCAAGATATCCATGAGAAAATATAATAATTTTCAATTTTCTCGTTTCTAAATCTTATCCTTAATCTAAAATTATGAGATATTTTTAATTATTTAATGTAGAGGAAATTAAACTAAATATAATTTTAAATTACTTATATTTTGATGAGAATTTTCATTTAATTAAGCCTTTATAAGTTTATCTAAACTCTTTTCAATTGGAGCATTTTTATAAACACCTAAAGGTATTTTTTCCATAAATGACAATATCATAGTAAAAACTACTCTGAACCATAAAGGAGGTTCTCTAAACATAGTCTCCATCCATGTTCTATAGAATTATGAATTGGGAACCCATGATACATCTTCATATTTCTATTAAATTTAAATATTTATAATTTATATAATAATAATAAAAATATATTTATAATCATTTACTTAATTAGTCTATAATTAAGCGGGATAGAACACTGCGATATCTTTATTGAACTCATTTTCATTGAAGCTTATGATTTTATATCCAATGTCTTTGTATAATCCTGATACTTATGGAAATTGGATGACTTTTAATTATTATAATAAAATTGCAAAGACTAATAACCCAGACAAGTACAAAGTCATTAAAATAGAATTATAGTTATTAAATATCTTTATAAAATTAACAAAAATTCAATTATAATTTATTTTTATTATTTAATTTATTTGTTTGTATAGTTACCTTCATTATGATAAGTAAAATTTAAGAAAATAATGCTGGGAATAAAGATAAACGAAATCCTTCTTTTTAAAGCTTGTTATAAATTAAGAGACCAGAAATAGTAATAGAAAATTAATGGTATAAGGATGATCTGTTTAAGTAAATATGTAAGAATAGGTTTTAAAGAAATATAATTTATATACTATATACCTAATTTAATGTTTAGAAAAATCTTCAGGGTATTTGGATTAATAAAGTAGATCAAGTATGAAAGATACTGATAAGTTTATTAAGAGAAGTATCTCATACCAAAATACTTTATATTTTTATTTGTATATGTCTTACATGTTTTAGTACTCTATTAGTGGATTACTTTTTTTTGTTATTATGTTTTATTCTGATTTTTTAATATTTAATAAAAATTTAAGGAAATTATTTATTCATTCTAAGGCTCTATATAATATTATTATTTTAAAAATCATATAAATTCCACGTTATTATAATACCAAATTTTTGACTTTATTGATTTTAGATTAAATTTTTGATAATATCGATAATTTTAGAATAAAAACTAAATTTATATATAATATAAATTCGACTTATTAAAAAATCATAGTAAATTAATATGGTTATTATAAATATTAATTTAGTTTTAAAATAATAATGTGTTTTTCATTTAAATAATAAATATATAACCCAAAAATTATACTTTAAAATATAGTTTTTATAGAAAATTTCCAATCTATTTATTATTTAATTTTATATTAAATTAACAATATATATGTCAATACAAATATATATAATATGTACAATACAGATTAACTCTTAAAAATATGTTAATTCACTTTGAACTTGAGAAATCTTGGACGGAGGATAAATTCTTTGACAAACTCTTCATTCCTCACATCAACAATGATCATAAGGTAACTAGCTCCGTACAAAAAAGACTAAACTTTAGACTAATCCATAGGTTACTAGAATCAACTCATAAGATTCTATTAAAAGAAGAGATACAAACCATTTCGGAATCTAATTCATTACTCTGATTGATACATTTATTACTTATTATTTTTAAATATATAATATAACTTTGTTGTTGCTTATATTATATTTCATATATAGTGTATGTCATTTAAACGGTAAAAAAAAAAAAAAAATATGTACAATAATAGTCAATTTATTTATTATAACATGTAGAAAATTTTATTCTATGAAAAATAATATTAAAATTAGAGTTATTTATAATTAATTTAATATGTAATTAAACATTTTGTTTATTAATTATGCTACTTCCATATGTATCTGTATTACTTTAAATAATTAATCGTTTTTATTCATAATTATTTAGTTTATGTATACTTATTAATTAACTAAAACTTATAAATACATAAATATTATCGTTTTAAATTTAATTATTATAATAATATACGAATAGATAAATGCGTTTATTTATTTTGCATAATCAGTGGTTTAATACCTGCATCATCTTTCGTTTTTCAACATAAATATTAAACAAGATATATTATTAAAATAAAAAAAATCTTAATAAAAAACAATTTACTTTAAAATGAATAAACTATAATTAATTTGCATTATTGTGATAAATCTTTTATTATTTACCCATCAATAGAAGATTGGAATCAGTAGAGTAAAGTTAGATTCAATGGTAATTATTTTATTAGCCTTATTTTTATTATTTTAACTCCTTACGACTATATATACTAAGGGATATTAAAATATTATCAAAAAAATAAAAATTTTGAAGAATTCTTTAAAAAAATAATAAATTTTATTAACAAATCTCTTATTTAGTATGTGCTAATTACATGATTAATTTTTTTAAAAATTATAGAGATTATATTTAAAAATTTTTAGGAATTAGATCATTTTAATGTATATTATTTTAAAAATAATAAAATATTATAAAAAAATATAAACCTTAAACACTTATAAAGCCAAGAAATTAAATATGTCGTTTGTATCATCCCCTGTTTTTAAATATCTTTATCCTTTAATATATTTTTATCTATATTAATTAATAAAGATCGATAATGTTGTATGGTGTGGAACGAATCGAGTACAAAATGAAGAAGAAGAAACAATAGTTTTGGAAGATGTAAAATCTAGAGTTAAAGATTTAATATTTCTATCCACAACATCTGGAGAAGTAAATATTATTATATGCTTATATTTAATATAAATTCTTTAATTTTTTTAATATTCTCAAGGTTTATGCTACAAATAATCACGGAGAATAATGGGCCAATTACACTAAAGTCATTAACTAAAAATATGATTCCAAGCTTAATAAAACTCAGCCTATTTTCATTAAATCTATTTAAGTATCTGCTGCCAATAGTAAAACTGTGTTTTTATTTGGAAACAATGGACAAAGGTAATAGGTTTAAAATTATAATAAAAGATCATGTAATATTCAATAAAAATATTTAGTTTTGTGGCTGAAAGATGTGGAAAAAAACTCTCAATGTTCTAACATGATCCTGATTTTGAAGATTTTAAACTTAATAGAATGAATTAAGACTATATTTTGGCTCATAAACCAGTAAAATGCAACTAATTTGATGATGAATGTGAAGAGGGAGAAAGACAATTATTTGTAAGTAAAGATCTCGGATAATCATGGACTAAAATTTTAGATAATGTTTATACAGTAATTAAAATTATTAATAAAAATCTATATATCTATATAGTAACTTAATATAAATTAATTTTTTAGGGATAATGGGATAAATTAATACACTTTGCTTTGGTTCCTGATGATAGAATTGTTGCTCACTAAAGAATTTACTATTCTGGGAAGAATAATGATGTTAAACTCTTAACCTATTCTGATGATTTGTATACTACTAAAAAACAAATAGATAGCAATGTTCTCCATTTTTACCAATCTACTGAGTTTCTGTACATATTAACTGAGGCAGAAAATGCAAATTCATACTCTCTAAAATTAGCCCCAGCCTTTACCCAAGATTACAAACCATAAGTAAAAATTAAATAAATTATACAATATTAATAATTAAAGAGTATTTTTTGTACTTTAGGAAATAGATTTACCAGTTAAAAGAATTAAAGACCATTCTTTTACAGTTTTAGACTCCTTTGGGGGATAAGTATATATAGCAATAAACCATGAAGGAAGTGATTCTAAAATTACTAATGTGTATCATAGTGATTATAATGGGAAAAAATTCTCTTTATCACTAATGAATGTTGTTAGGTAAACTAATTGAATTAGCATTAATAAAATAATTTAAATCTTTAAATGAATTAATTTTTTTATTAATAAGAAACTAAGAAGGAAATGTGGATTTTGAAAAAATTTAATCTAATGATGGTACTTTCATTGCCAATGTTTACGATTCGTAGGAATTAGAAAGAATATAAGAAAATAAAAAACAATCTTCCTTTTCCAAAACCAAATCTTTAAATGAATTGTCCGCTAAAACAACATCTTTCACAAGTATATCAAGTATATAAAAAACAAAAATAAGTTTTAATAGAGGTAGCACATGGCATTCATTGAAAGCTCCATTAAAAGATTCTCTCGGAAAAGATATAAACTGTAATTTAAGTTTTTTTATTCATATATGATATTAATACGAATAATTATTAATAATGGTTAGGTTCAGGAGATTGTTCCCTTCATTTAAAGGGTAGAACTGATAAAAATGGAAATCCTTTATATACTTCTGAGTTAGCTTCTGGTCTTATATTAGGTATGGTTATAATTAATTAAATAAATTGTTCATTATTTTATTTACTATGAAATTTAATCAACTGTTTTTAATTTAATAGCTACTGGAAATACTGGGGTCTTCTTAGAAGAAAGAGAAGAAAGTTTGAATACATATTTATCTAATGATGGTGGACATAATTGGTTAGAAATTAAAAAATACCCTCATATTTATGAAATAGGAGATAGAGGAGGTATCTCTAAATAAATTAATAGATTTATATATGAAATTAATCTTATTATAAATATTTGTTTTAATTATTTAGGAATTATTGTAATTGCTCGATCTGATAAAGCTACTGATCACATTAATTATTCTTGGGATCATGGTAAATCTTGGGAAAAATTTGTTATAAGTGATACACCAATGGATATAATAAATATAGTTACCGAAAGCTCAAATATGAATTAAAGATTTTTATTATTTGGGAAAAGAAAGGGAGAAAAGTCAAATAAGATGAGAGGATTCGTTATTTCCCTTGACTTTTCTAAATTAAATTAAAGAGTTTGCAAGGGGTAAGATAATATTAGCATATGCTTTTATTAAATATGTAGGATTTTTTATTAAATATTATATACATATTTAGTCACTGGGACCCCCTTGATCCTGAAAGTGATTTTGAATTCTGGACTCCCATTAACTTTTAGAATAATCAATGTACCCTAGGAACTAGATATAAATATATCAGAAGAAAAAGTGATGTTTAATGTTTTAATCCCGAAGAATTTGATACCATAGCTTCAGCGGAACCCTGTGAATGTACTGAAGAAGATTTCGAATGTATATTTGGATATTATAGAGATTCTGATTCTGGAAATTGTATTCCTCTATCTAATAAATTTGCAAAAAAGCAAAAAGAAACTGCCTAAGGGCCTCCCAATCCATGTAATGGTTACTATCTAGAAATTACAGGATATTAAAAAACTGCAGGAAATTTCTGTTAGGGTGGAGTTGATCTTGGCCCTATTAAGAAAGAATGTCCTGTTTTAAGAACCTAGTTTGACCCTAAAGTGTACCAATTTTATTATATTTAGATTAATAGTTAAAACATAAAGATTAATATTTTTATATATAAAAAGATATATACCTCTTGAAGAAGATGTAGCAATAGATTTAGATAAAGTAAATAAACCTATAACAAAAACAACATAAGAATCTTCAGGAATTAATATTTTTAATTGGATTTTAATTTTGATAATCCTCGCCATTACTTATTGGTAATGGGAGTTTATTATAAATATATTAATTTCGGTAAAATCCCTGACCAAAAGATTATTACAAAAAGAAGAATAATTAGGATATTACTAAACCCCTGGATCCGGAAGACTAGGCTCAAATTATGAAAATTTAGGTTTAGTAGGTGATATGGATTAAGATGATGAAGAAGAATAACTATGATAAATTAATTAATACTTTTATATACAATACTTAATAAAAAAATAAAAATAATAAATTAAAGTTTTTGTAATTTATATATTAATTTTAAAGTTCTTATATTTTAGATTAATATCATTAGGTTTACTATAATAATTTAACTTTGTTATAATCTGGATTTTTAGCCATTTTTTCCACAATATTGTATAAATTTTCTTATTTATGTGTATCTGTAGTCATAAATCCTCTTTATCTTATAGACCATCTTTATCCAATTCTAGTTAAATCAAATAATAAGCAACCGTTAATAAACTTATTAGATTACGGAATTAGTTTAATCACTTATAAGTTTTATCTAAATAAAATAAGTTTAATAGCTTATTAATTAATATATAATTATTTTTGTACTGGAAAGCTAATTTATTTTAACAACTTATCTAGTAATTCCATCCATTTACTTGATAGCCATAGCAATCATTATCAATTGCACCCGAATAAAACCATATTTAATGAGTAGGTTTAGATATATTTTTGATATCTATATCTATAATTTCTTTGCATAGCTTTTACTCTGATTTAGGAATAGTGATCTAATAATTCCTAAAATATGTTAATGATTAAATAAATAAATAATTTAACTGCAATGAATTTAATAACTTTTAAAATCTAAGTACCCTTTATGAAAAATTGACTTTTCTTCATTTGATTTATTATTTATATCTATATAGCCTATTATTTTAAACTAATCGTTTAGAAGAAGAGCACACAGTTATATATTTTAACCTTATAGCCATGTTACTTCTACTCTTATAATTTCTTTGTAAAATAATTCAGGAAGAGGCAATGATTCTCCAATAGGAAAACTATACATTGTATCATCCTAAGGAATGTAATTTATACTTTTTTTGGCCACATCTTTCATTTTAATATTAAAGAGGGATATATTATCCAAAATATGCTATTTAATCTAAAAATTTTCAATTTGGGTTACATAATTATAATAAATGAAAATAAAATTTACAGATTCACAATCAAACTAATTATTCTAAAAGTGAGTAATATTCCAAACATCAAAACTTCTTTGCAAAAAAGATAGCAAATAATATTTTTTTTCAATATTTTTCAATTCGGTATTATGGATAATTTAGCTTTAAATTTGTAACTAATCAATATCCTTTTGACTTTTCAATGTTATTTGTAATGTTTTTTGCCTTATTATTTTTTCTTGATGCTCTTCATTGTATAATTCATTATAATTGCCACCGCAATGCATATAATTAATAATTCCATTATTCATTTAACTCATATTTTCTTAATGGTTAGAAGATAATAATAGTATAATTGTTCTGATATATGGTGGTATATTTCTAAAATCTATTCCAATTTGTCTTTAATAAAATAATGATTTTTCTAGCTTACCAACACTCTTTACCCCACCTATTCCCTTATTATCCATATTAATAATTTCTTCAATATCTCCCAGATGATTTAGTAAAATACACTATTAAATGGTGTATATGGATGTAAGAATTTAAAAAAATAATAAATGGTTTTACCTAAAGATCAAATTATTTTTGTTCACTTTTCGTATAATTGAAATTACAACCTATTTTTAGTGTATCTTTAATATCAAATTGAGATTTAGGGTTTATGAAATAAGAAAGTTTATTCTCAAGTTGATAATTTTTAATTTAGACTTCTTCAAGGACTGACTTAACCTCAGATATTTCAAATGTTTATTAGTTTATTTTTTCAACTTATTTTTTTTTTTCATATTGAAATTGATTTTTATATTCTTAAAATTACGCTTTTTCTTTTTCTATAAATTTTTCTATTTTTTTTACTCTTAATATTTTTATTTAATTTCTGATATAAATATTTTAATTTTTTATTTTTCTAATTAATTTTTTACTAATCTTTTAAAATTTTAAATTATCTTTTGTTATTTTTCTTCCGCAATATTATTTTATCTATTTACTATTTTTGTTATTTTTTCTTTCTACTATTATATTGTTTATTTATAAATATTTTCTTATTCATTCCAGCCTTCCTTTATTTTATCTAAATACTATTTATTCTTAATATTATATTCTTCATTTTTATCTTTTTAAATTTTTAAACTATTTTGAAGATTTTCAACCTATAATTACAAAGATTTAATTTATTAATTATATTATTCTTTTTCTTTTTACAGCACTTAATAATCTTTAGAATAATTTTATTGAAGTTATTCAACTAAATCTTCTTATAATAGAAATTTTTATTTCATTTGTTAATTTTATAAATTTTTTAATTCATTTGAAAATTTTGCATGGTTTAAAAATCCTTATACTGTTCCTAATATTTTTACAATACTAAATGCTATCTTATAATTAAAATATTTTAGCTTATATAATGGTATTTATAAAATGAAAATTGTATTTTACCCTTCGAAAACTAGGATTGTATTTAAAACTAATAAAATATTAAGAAAATTTTCCAAGAAAATCTATTATTTATGTATTAATATCTTGACAATAATCAGTTAATAGCATTTATGTATTAGACAAATGCTATATTGTGGAATTTTATTTTTATCTAAAAGATTCTTATAATTCATTTAAATCATTTATACATTAATCTTCATTTTTTGAATGATTTTTCTTATTTTTTTCATCTTCTAATGATTAGACTGGCTATGAAAAAATTTTGAATACATTTTTTAATTAGCTATTCTACTACTCATCTTAGTTAAGCAAATCAAATTAGTATTTTTTGAATCTTTCTTAGTGTTTAGGGGAACTGAGTATTGAATCTCCTCTTATTCTATGAGAATTTTCATCGCTTTGTTTAAAATTTTAAAATAGCATTTATTAATTTATAGATTAAGATCTCTTTTCTTTTTTGTAAAAAAAAATGGTTCAACAATGTTTAACGGATAATATGATTATCTTCTTTTTTTATAAAATGTTGAAAAATAATGACTTTATTTATTAACTTTATTGCTATCATTTTTCGGTATTTCATAAAAAGTTTTTGCCCTATAATCTTGTAAATCAACACTATCACTCTATCTATTTATATTATTGATCTAAGTATTATTATTATCGTTACTTTTCTATTTTTATTTTTATATAAAATATTCTCTGTTAACGATTTTTAAATTTTTAAAAAAAGAACTATTTTATTCTAATGAGTCTGAAAAATCATTTTCGCTTTTTAATTTTTTTCCCTCTTCCATATCTTCAGCCAAAATCTAAGCCCTTTTAATAACTTCGGATACTTTAGGCAAATTGCCTTATTATAATTTTGACCATACTAATTGATTATTCATATAAATCTTTTAAATAGGTATAATTAGATTATTTATAGTTTTTTTATTTAATAATATTACTTCAAAAGCCCCTATCTAAGGTTATTAATTTAGAATATTCTTTTAAATTTTACAATTAGGAAATTCCTTATTAATATTGTCTAAACATTGAATATAGTACTCTTAATAACTTTCAGTTTCCTCATTCTATTCTAAACCTATTTCAAAATCAAAGATAATATCTTAGGTTTTATTTTTTCCCTAATTTCTACTCTCCCCTCTATTACTTGTTTTAGGATGTCTTTGGGTATTCATATTTTAAAAAATTTACTATAGCTGAAATTAGCATCTGATATCTAGTCTGAATCATTCTATCAAAAATAATGTAATTAAATATTTTATAATATTTAAATTATCTATAAATACTATTGATGTATTAATTCTATCCTTTTCTTAATTTTTTTAATATTCATTTAATATATTTTATTTTTATGAAATATTTTATCGTTTAGCGGCTGTATAGGGTCGATATTGTTTGGTAATTCCTGTTTCTGAAGGAATAGGCAAACTGGAATAATTATTTTTTATATCAATGTCATTGTTATTTATGTTTAAATCCATAATATTATATAAACCTGGCTTTTTTATTGCTAATTTATTTTCTAAAATAATTATATTAATATTAGAATAGATTAAATTATAAATATATTTTTATAAAAGCTTATTATATTATATATAAGTAGTTCATATTAATAAATAATATATTCAGAATATTTTATCTATGGATGCTACAATTTTTAAATTTTAAGAATTTAATTCTAAATTTCAGTTAGGTTCCTATTTCACAAATATTATTATAAAAGATGAATAAAAATATTATTAGTTACAAAATTTAAAAATTGAGAAAATTAAAAATTTAAATTAAATTTAATTACATTTATAACTTTTATTACACTTAAGTTAAATGAAAATATAATTTGATAATTTTTATCTCATATTTAATTTATGGTTTGTTAAAAACTATTGACTATGTCAAACTTTGTTTAATTTAGTAATAATTCCTAAATATTAAGCAAACTCAAAAAATAATAAAAACAATTAAGAATAATAATTTATCAATGTAAGACAATACAATTGATTAAATAAAAAAATAAATCTAGTAACAATAATAGTCTACTAGCGATTCTAGTTAAAATAATCGATAAATTCAAATATCAAATTAGAAGTCTGATAACAATTAGAATTAATAACCAAGTAAAAAAAGTTAAACTATTATAACAGACTAATAGTAAAATACATTAGGAGAAGATAATAAATAGAAAGATAAATGTAATAGTTAAAATTAGCGTAATTGCTGCGTTTATATAAGGGCTCTAATTATAGTAATACTGTAATTTACTAATGCTGTTTCTAATATAGGTTTTATTGCTTGCGGAATAAAAAATAGACATATTTTAAAAATAGTACCATATTAATTGTATTTCGTACTTATTGCCAGCTGCATTTATGAACGTTTCATAGCTCTACAATTAAGATTAAGAATATAAAAGCGAATCGAATAAAAAAATTCTATTTTAGATATAAGCATTTCTTATTTTTTCCAAAATTTTCTACTAATTTTATTCTATATTGACATATTTGCAAATCTAAAAATTACTACAAAATTTTAATACTAGAATCTCTTAGTCTCTTATGAAATAAAGAAGTTTATCTTATATTATTGTGTTTTTTTAAGTATATTTGCAAATATATATTTTTGGGAAGATGTTATATTAAACTAAAACAATTTTAAAATATCAATTTTCATATTTAGCATTAATGCTTTGATGGGTTCTCTTGTAATTTAAAATAATATATAAGATTATTATATTTTTTATAATTTATTATATATTTAGGCCATATATCAAGGATATTATTTTAGAATAATAGGTAAATAAATTCATATTAGTAAAAAATAGTAAAGATTTTAGTAATTATCTATTTAAACTCAATTATATATATTAAATCCATTTTCTATGGGTATTTTAAAGCTAGCAAATGATAATTTGTATTTTCCTATTTAAAATAAATAATCAGTAAATTTATAAAAATAATAACCTTAAAAATGCTAAAGCAAATAAGAAAAGGGAATTGAAGAAGTGGAACAAAATTCATTAGAAAATAAAAATGATAAATAAAATAATGGTTAAAATCAGTAAATGGATACTAATAACAATAGTAATTAGTAAAATAAGCATATAAAATAATATGCTCTTGATAATCATAAGCTAAATAAACTTTAAAACAAACAAGAAATTACTTAAAATAATTATTAATTAATAAAAGATTAGATCATTGATTCTAATTTAATTGAATCAGTAGTATATTTAGAGCATATGAGCAAAAAATAATTAAATGTTAGTATCCATACTTAGATTCACATATTTATTTAGAACTAAATTTATATTTACCTTCTCTACATTCTTTAGGTTTTTTCTTGCATATTGGTGGTAAAAATTGACTATTTTTTTATTCTCGCTTTTGGAATAACTACTATGCTACCATAAAGTATTTACTATTTTATATATTATGCAAATATGAGAAGAAGAAAAAGAATATAATTCTTGAATCTATAAAATTTGTAATTTTACTCCCAACTTTAGTTATTATTGGCCTCCATACCTACTTATATCCAACAAAATAAGAAAAAATATTTTTAGTTCCAATGATATAAGAGAATTGGACAATTAATTTATGCCCAACCTGGGCAATGTTAGTAATAAAATAAACTGTTATTACTGTTTTTATGGGTTTGATCTATTTTGGATTATCTCTTAAAAATTAATATCTGATAAATCCTTTAATCACCTAATTAGTTTAATAATAATTGGAATAAAATAACTCAAATCTTTCAAAAGCATACAATGCCTTAATACTTTTATATTTAATTTACTCTTTTATGAATATAATATATTTGCTAGAATTTATAGTTCTTTCGACAATAAAAAAGGATGAAGTCATAGATCTAAAAGAGTAATATTAAAAGCCTGTTATAGAATAGTAGAATTAAAAAATTATATAAAATCTAAAATATAGTAAGTCTGGAGGTTTAAATTAATAGAAAATAGATGATGAGGAAGAAATGCCTTCCATATCAGATATAAAATCTGATATTCACCCAGTAATTGTAAGTCCTAGATCCCCGTAAGGATTATTAGAATAAAGATCTCAAAAGTTTTTTACAAGTAAAAACAAATAAGCATCAAACAATTAAAATATTTATACCACACTTCAGTCTCCTACTTCTTATTAAAGCAGTGCAAATATTTCATTAATAAATTAGAAATATACTAATAATAATACATTTCAAGATATTCAACAATAAAACAATATGTATAATTTTATTTAATAAATTTCTCCATAAAATAATGAATAGCCAATATCTCCTATTAGTTAATTTAGAGATAATACTCGTCTTTAAAAAAAACAACATTTGACTAATTAGTAAATGTATTTTAAATAAAAAGAAGCAGAATATAAACTATAAAATTAAAAATATCTTGAAGAATAAGAAAAATATAGACAAAGAAAAAGAAAAACATAGCAAATGGATAAAAATGAATAAATCTAATAGATAGATAACAAAATATAAGATACTAATTTGTAAACTTAGTAAAATAGGCTTAGCTAATTTGATTTAATTAGTAATGTTAAAACTGAATAAGAACGAAGTGCATGATTAATACTATACTATATAAATATAATATATCTACTGTTATTCTAACTTATATAAAATTATAACATACGAATTAATTTATATATTTTATTAATTATATGTAAATAATAAATATAAATTATATTATTTACGTCATAGGAATATTATTTCAATTATGAATGGCAACGTACTTGTGTAATTTATTTTAAAATTTATACCTTAAAACACAATAAGAAATTAATTAAGTCTAGTAAAAATTAATTATTTATAAGTATATAATTAATTAAGAAAAAAAGCAGTACTTTTAACAGAAAATAAATATGAATTCATCAATTCATGTAAGTATAGCAAATAATATGTTAAAAAGAAGTAGAGTATAATAAGTTACAAGAAAGGATAAATTTTGGCGCTGTGCTTATTTTTTATTTCTTCTAGCTAAAATAATTTATCACTATATCGATATAGGAACCGATTTAAAATTATTATATGAATAAATTAGAGTGTTACAATATAATGAAAAGGGAAATTAAAAAGTTATTTAATACTAAATAGTTATAGCAATGATATTTTTTTAACCATTGAAAGATACACAACGTTTTATTTTATGAAAGATTTATATAAAGAGAAAGATAAAAAGAGATCATTAAAAAGAAAGATTACGCAGAGATTATATTAACTTTAATATTTTATTTAGATTACTTAGTTCTATTATATAATAAATATAAAATAAATCTAAGATCTAATGTAATAAGGAAGTCTTTAATAGAGT
The DNA here is from genome assembly GCA_037039885.1 of Miamiensis avidus. Classification (NCBI taxonomy): domain Eukaryota; phylum Ciliophora; class Oligohymenophorea; order Philasterida; family Glauconematidae; genus Miamiensis; species Miamiensis avidus. Next base: position 204,458 of record JAWVGU010000086.1, read on the forward strand.
TATATTGTGAAAATATGTTTTTTGGAATTATATATTCAGTAGTATTATTCGAAATATACTTTTTTAGAGAAGGAACTGCGGTCGATTTGTACGTAATCGTAGGCTTTTTTACTTCAAGTTTATCTACAATATATGTAATTTCGTATAAATTAAATTATACTTTCTAAATAATTATTTTAATAATATAGTTAACATATATGCAATATATGTACAGAATAAAAATATCAGGTATTGTAAAATCAAGATAAGAAATTAAACTTTCATAATTACCTATTAAAACTTAGTTATATATATCTAACCCCTATATATTAGGAATTATAAAATAGACATCTAAAAGATGTATAAAGTATGAATAGCTTTTCTATGATATGTAGAGTTAAAGTTAAATTACAATAAATATTTCTAATAAGAAAAAAGTTTATTTAGCTATATATTTATTCTTGTATATATTTCAATATAATCTCTTATTCTTATACGCTAGATTAGTTGCTGTTTTTATTCATCCTTTTTTCTTTTTTATTGGAGGTGTACTATGCCTTTCTCCTTAGTTTTTATACCACTATTATCTAAAAATTAAATCTTATAAAGGAAAATATATTATTCTGATAGTAATAAAAGAATTTATAATATTTTTATTTAGTTTACCTCTAATTATGTGCTATTCATGTATTTAGTTTATTTTTCCTTTAAAAATTGAAACCATACCACTTATTCCTGAGATTAAAGAAACATGGCTCATTAATTTTTTTCCTTCAAGTTATTGTATAATTTTTAGACAGATGCTATAATTATTATGGATCGGACTTAACTATTTAATATTATATAGGGGACATTAATTTAAATATTTAATTGGAAGCAATAGTTAATAAAATTAAATCCTTGATGTCGAAAACTAGCCTCCTTTATTAAAAACTGGGTTTTTAATTGCCTTTTTTGTAGTTTTATTTGTATTCTGATAAATATAACTCATTTTATAGAATATTATCATAAAAATTATTTGTTAAAAATGAGGTTAACAGAATCTACATTTAAATATTGTTAGTAAAGCTCCATTCGGCGTATAGATTGTTAAAGTAATTAAAAGCTTGAATTGAATGCAGAATATAAATAAAATCTTGATATGAATGAAGAATGCTATGTAAAGTCTATGGATTTAGAAATAAAAAAATAAGATGATTTCATTAAAGAAGATGAACTAGCCCAGGATTAATAAGTAAAAAATATGATAAATATAATGGGTCCGAATATTATACAGGAAGAAGAGATTATACTAGATAAACCATCAAATTAACTCAATAATGATATCATAAAGAAAAAACACCTTTTTAGTAACAATTATAGGGATTATAATAATTCAATATATAATGTTGTTGATTTTAGTTAAAATTAATAAATTAAGAATAAAAATGATGTAGAAATTATTTCTTATAAACAAAAGGGTTCAAAATGAAATATATGTTTATTATTATAAAATACTATTTTAAAAATTCATTGTTATTACATATAGTAATTTTTGAATAATATATACTTTATTATATTGTAATTTTTTTGTATATTATAATATGTTTTTATGTATAATTTCTTATATATACAATATATTAATCATTTTTAACTTATAGTTAGTTGTATATAATTTAATAAATTTTTGCTTTTATTCATATTAGTTGTTGTTTCTTATTTTGATAAACATAGTTATTCTATTGAAAATTAATTTACAAATTCTAAAAATGTATCAATTAATAAAAATATTAATTCTGGATTTTCTATAGCTTATTTTTTTTTATGTATAGTATTGGGATGTATTTTAAAAGTAATGATTATTCTTGATTTAAAAAATTTAGATATATATTATTAATGTCCATCTCCAGGTCTTCTTTTTCACTAAAGTACTCAATAATTTTAATTAAAATATTTAAAATAAGATTTTGATTATCTGATTCGTCATTTTAAAGTAATTATGACTTAATATTTTTATTTTTTAATAATTATATTGTTTTTTCTTTTATTTTAAAATTACAATCCTATAGTTAAGGTAAGGTGTTCTCATAGTTTTACAAATCGTTTGCTTAAAAAATATTTAATAATTTCATATTATTATTTATTATTAAATTAGTTTTTACAATTCCACTAATTTTAGATCTGATATAATTTTAGCATATTTGCCCATACTTAATATTCTTATTGGATTAATTTAATTGATTTATCTATATAACACCTATCATTTTAATATTACTATATTCTACTTTTTAATGATTGAATAGAGAGATTTTTAAATTGATTACAAACAGTAATTAATGTTAGTAAATCCTATAGTGTAAAAAATTAAAAAACAATAGATAAAATATTTTATGAGAGTTAGTTTTATAGTCCATTTTTAATATCTCCAGAAAAAAATAATTCTAGCTTATTATTATATTATATAACTTTTAATTTATTATTGGTTTAAAAATTAGATAACTATTATAGTAAACGTTTTTGATTTTGGAATTGATAAATTTGATAAAAAATTTATAAATATTTTTCTTCATATGATATCTAATTATTTAATTGTTTTCCATATTCCTTTTATAAGTATAATAAAAATTCTATCTATAAGGTAAAATAATCTCTGAATTTGACTAATGGTTTAGGAGGATGCAAAAGAAATTTAAATTTTATTTATGTTTAATTTATTGTTTCATTTCTTACTTTTAAGGAATTCATAAAATTATCTTTTTAAATTAAATCATAAATATGATTTTAATATAAATTTAAATATTCAGTATGGTTTTCTTAAAAATAAGCTGACAGTTAAGAGCAAGAGCTCCCAAATTAGGTTCCTTCATAAAAGGGACAACTGATATTAAAAAAAAAATCTATAAGGGTAGATATAGAAGTTTCAAATGGTTTTTAAACTAAATTATTAAAAAGATAATTAAATGATTCTGGCTTATTTAATAAATATTTTTCTCTATAATTTTATATATTTTAAAAATATCTATAAAGATCCTCTAAATTAATGCTGTGAATTTCAATATTTTTCTCTATTTTAGTTTTTTCTTTATTATTAGATTATTAAATAAGTTTTTCTTATTAAATTTAGATTTCATATTAGATTTGTAAATCTTTCAATAATTCATATTAAGATTTTATTTATTGTTCTAATTTTTTAACTTGATTTAAAGAATAATTAAATATAATATTATAGAATTTATGGTTTACTAATTATAATTATTGCATATCTTTTATCTCTAAATAATCAAGTATTAATGTAAGTTCTATAATTTATTTATCTTTTTATTTCCATTTAGCTTAATCATAAAAATAATAATTACAAAATTATAAGTTTTGTTTATCTAGATTGTTTTTTATAGTATTTATATTTTATCTTTTTTTCTTGATTTCTTTATAATTATTAATCTATTTATTATTATTTTTAATTTTTATAGATTTAGTTTGTTGTATAAAGTTCTTTTTCATTTTCCTTGCTTAATTGTTTATATATTTTTTAATTATATTATTTTAAAGTAAATAATAAGTCTATAATACTATTAAATTATAATATACTTAATAATAAATAGGATTAGTATGAAGTAATAGAATATATTAGGCTATAAAATAGTATTTACGTTAAATATAATTTCTATTACTTGAAATAAAAAAATAAATTTATGAAATAAATACTTTTTATTAAAAAATAATAAAACATATTTTTAACTGATAAAGTTTTATACAATTACAATTTATATATAATTTACAATTTTTATTAATATTATATTTTAACATATTCTGAAAAAGCATAAATATTCTAAATGTCTATTCTTTATTCTTTATTATTTATATTGTTGATGAAAATAATTTTTGTGTGAATTTAATTAAATATACAAATTATAAAAAATAATATAATATAATTAATTGAAAATTCTTAGAATAAAGATGCACATAAGTATAATCAAACAAAATTACGCTAGTAAAAAAGACTAAAACTAAACCTTTATTTAAAAACTATGGATATGGATAAATAAGTTTTATATTTTTATTGCAAAACCTGTTTATCATTATGCTGATCTAGGAACTGATATAGCATTAGTGTATTAAGTATTTACTTGGGATATAGAAAGTGAAATAATACTTCAATTAGGTTTTTTACTTATACTATTTTTAATATTAGAAAGACTCATAACACTTGTATTTATGAAAGAGCTCTATAAAATTGTTTAAATATAAAAATAAAGTAAAGAATCTTCAGGAATTCCATATTACAATGTTTCAAAGTTAGAATAATTTATTTCAAAAAAGTTAAATTTTAAGGATTGGTTAATAATAGTAATTATTACATTATTTTACATGGATTATCTCTATATTTTTAAAAATCAAAGGCTAATTAATATAAAATCAAGTATTATAAAAAATAAAGTATTGAATTATATTGCGAACATTTGGTTTTTACATTGATAGGTTTCATAATTAGTATATCTACTATTAATTATAGTATGAAAATAAATGCTTTCATTATATTCGGAATAGTTATGTCTACTCTTACATCTATTAATGTAAAAATAATATTTTTTATTTGCTATTAAATTAATTATATTATTTTTAGATATAATACAATTTATACATGTACAGAATTGAGAAAAATGGAATAGTAAAAAATAAAAAATAGATATAATTTTAAAAATTAGAATTAGAAACACAAATATTTGTTTGTGACCCACATTTATTCGGGTTTTATAAATTTACTTCGATAAAAATGTTGTAATATAATGATTTATTCTTAAAAATAGATAATAAAATAAGTAAGTAAAATAAGTAATAGCTGTAAGAATCTAATATGCAGTTTCGATAAATGAGTTTAAAAAATAAAATATGTTTTATAAAAAAAATTTATTTGATAATTCATTTATTCCTATGGATCTTATTAATTAGTATAATATGCCTTTTATAAACTTTTACCATATTTGAGCTAAATAGGAGATTTATATTCGTTTGCGGATTTCTTTTAGGATCACCTTAAATAATATCTTTTATGTGGTGCTATTTTAAAAAATGCTAAAAAGAATTTGATAGTTAATATGTAAGGTATAAATAATTTTTGTTAAAAGTAATGTAAATTATTATTTTAAGTCCTATTATATCTGGCTAAAATTTAGTAATTTTTATGTTTCCGTCTAAAATTGAGTTTATTCCATTTATTCCAGAAATCTAAGAAAATTGGGTAATTAATTGGATACCTTCTTATTATTTACTTTTAACTAAATATTTTTATATTTTTGCAATAACAATTTCTGTATGCTTAGTTATTTTTTAAGAAAACTATACTCTAGCTAGCAAAAATATATAAATACATGAACTAAAAAAAATATTCTAATCAGAATCTTTATTTAGAAATTTGGGGATTATATGCGTAGCAAGTTTTATTTTAATATCTATTCCAAATATTTTTTTTTGATTAAAGAAACGTTACGATATTTTTAGTGCATGGTTAAAATATTAGAAATTCAAAAAAGAAAAGTGATAAATAAGATGAGGATAAAAAAAAGAAATATTTAGCCTTCCATTAAAAGATTCTGAAATATTTTATATAAATTCTTAAAAGATTTAAAAAATTTAAAAAATTTCTAAGTAATTTCAAACAGAAAATATATGTGAAGAAGAAGTTCCAAAAATACCTCAAGAATTTTGCTAGATGAAGTAATGGATGGAAATAAATGATGTTTTAATATCTCCTAAATCCCCCTAAGAATTAATTATAAAATCTTAAAACAGAGCTTAGCAATTTTTTATAAGTGAAAATAAATAACTTTTTGAATAAAAAATTATTAAATAGTAATTCAATTCCTCGATACAAGTATAAAGTTACTATTCTCAATAATTAAAGAAAAAATAATTATTAATTGAATCTGATAAGGACTCAATCAGTTCTGATAGTTCTTCATTTAAATTTATATCCTCTTTATAAAAAAAAATAATACTACTATTGACTGTGAAGATTTATCAAAACAAATAGGTAATCAATCTAATAAGTAAATATAGAACTAAGATAATATGATAGAAAATTGATGAATAGAATGTTATTAACTATTATGATCTACAAATTATTTTTATTATTTTTAATAGATTTATAAATTAAAATAATTTTTAATATAATTTTATAAATAATGTTATAAATAATATTTAGACATTTAATATTTTAGTTTTATATTAAATTAAATTAATATTTAATATATAATTATAATAAAATATATCAAATATTATTAAAACTATTTATATAGAAATTTAATAATAAATTATATTTTATTTTTTTAAAATTTTATTTATAAATATTATTAAATATTTTTCATTAACTATTAAAATGCTTACTATCATTTATATCATCTTCATTAAAACTTTCTTCATCATAATCGTCCGTAATACTATGTGGAATTTATGATTAAAAATTTAAAATATTTTCTATAAATTAATAAAGATTTATCTTATTAATTTTTCAATTTACACTTATTTGTCTTCTTTAAAATTATTTTATAATTATGAATTACTTCTATTTTCATCCTTTTCTTTTAAATCACTTGAACTTTTCTTTTCTTATATATAATTATCATATAATTAGCTTTATTCTATTTAATTCTCTGGATTTAATTTTCTTTTCTTTTCACTTTTTTCTCCAGTATTTACTAGCTTTTGAGCAACATATAAAATACTTTATGTATTTAACATTAGGTTTGTAGAACATTAATGAATACTATCTAATTCTTTTTAAATATAATTAATGAGTTATTTCTTTTATTCTATCTATTTTTAATCATTTTAATTGCTAAAATATAAAATTTTAATTTATTAAGTTTATTATTCATATTTTGTATTGATTTAATAGAATAAATATTTACAAAAGCTCATCAGATTTTGTATCTTCACTATTTAAATATTCTATTTCTTTTCTCTTCATATTTAAAATTTCTTTACTATTTGATATCTAATCTCTTGTAGATTTTATATTTTCTAATTATTGTTATATGTAAAATCTCAAAAAAATAAAATAGCAAATAATTACCATAAAATATAGATGATTTAGATTATAAATCTAATACACTTGCTTTTTTTAGAAGATCATCATTATTCTCTATATTATTTTAGATATCTGCTGTATTATTATTATGTTCATCAAAAGCATTATATTTTTAAAATTATTCGATATAAGGTTTCTTTTCAACAATACTATGTTTTCCACTATTATTGATCTATATTACACTATCTTACTATTCATTTTACTCGCTATCTTTTTCTATAAATTGCTTTTAAAAATATTTATAAAAATCAGAAAGATATAATAATAAATTATATACTTATTCTAAGATTGGTTAGGTAATTATATTTTTTTGTATCACATTTGACTTTTCCTCTTCTTATTATTAGTTTTAATTATTTTCTTATTACATTTTTAGGATAGTAATCATAAAATATTTCACCTTTATTATTCTTCTTCTTCACAATTTAATTTTCTTTTTATTTAATAAATTTTATTAGATTTTAATTCATAAGAGAAAGTCTTTCAACAATTTTAAATTGATAGAGACTTTAATTAACTTTAAATATTATTCTATAAGTACCAAAAGGTTATTTATTATAAAATTACTCTATTATAAAATACTAATTTTATTATATTAATAAATTTATAAATTTTTATTTTTGTTTTTTATAAAACATATATATTTATTATAGCAAAATTTCATATATCATTAATCTATTATATATAATTTATGTCATCATTAATTAATTTATTATTTTTAAAACTTACATTTTTTATTTATAATTTATTTTTAAACAAAAATATAGCATCTAAGCAATTTTTACTTTCGACAAAACGCTATCGCTTATCTTAGAGGTCTAATTAAATAATAAAATTAGAAATTTTACTTACAATAATTAATTAAAAATTACATATAAAGTTGATATTGTCTAAATAAAGCTTCTGTAATTATATTTTTTTTAAAAAATCATTTCCATATTAAGATTTTTATATATCTACGATATTATTTAAATATATAAATATATCATACAAAGTAGCTGCACTAGATTAGGAAAAGTTTACTTATTTACTTTAAAATATTAAATTAAAAAATTTGGTGTCATAAAGATAATTTTATCGCTCGGTCTATTCTTTTTTCAAATAGAGGTTCTTCAGGTTTAGATATTCTATACTATATGTAATTTATTAAGAAATATCCATTTATATTCCATTATATTCAATATTTTAATTTTAATCTATTTAATAAGCGTCCTCATTTATATCTTATTTTGAAAAATTAATTTCTTTTAGATTTTGAAATTATAGTTTTTATTAAATATTTTGTAAGTATAAAAAGGAAATGTGATTCCCTTCAACATCTAATTTATTTAAATTTTTAAAAGTATCATTATTAAATTCTGGCAGAGTTTTCAAATTACAATGAGATAGTATTATTGTATTTAAGTGTTATAGATTACTAAGTGAATCCCATAAATATTTTTCATTTTTTATAAATGATATGAATGACAAGTTAATAAATAATAAATTATTTAGATTGCCAATTTATAGCTATAATATCTCCCTTTCGTTTAAATCATTATTGCTTAAGATATTGCATAAACTTAATTATTCTAAATTATTATTCTGCTTTTTTATTAATTATTTTAAAGGATTCAAATTAATTTTGCTTAAGTAATTATATTCAAGATCTAAATCAGTTATTTTTTCTGCTTTCTATAAAGCTTAAAGCACTTTATATTTATAAATATTATTAGATTTTTTATTTTTTATTTAACTATTTTACCTGAAAAAAGTTCTACATTATTTAAAAAGTCTTTACTAAAGGAGAATTTAGTTTAGTTTTTGATATCTAATATATCTAAAACTTCTTATTTAGCCTATATACCTAAATCAAGACATTATTTCTTATACTCCTCAGATATTTATAGTCTATTAAGAGCATCTAGGTCTATCACACTTTGTGCTGTATCACTCTAGATAATATAATTTTCTGGATCCCTTATATTTAATAAATGGATATTTAAATAAAATATGATTTTAATTATAAAAATCATTACTTTTTTTTAATTTTTAAAAATTTTGATTTTTTTGATTATATTGGTTATTATCGATTAAACATATTAGAATTATTATTTTATTATATTTCCTTCTCTGCCATTTCATCACTTTCAGTTTCACTTTCATTATTACTTTCACTTTCATTTTAATTATCACTTTCACTTTCATTCGAAGCTTCGATACTGCTTTCACTTTTATTATCTAACATATTTTAATTCAGCTCTTATTATAATTATTTACTTTTATTAATTTCTTTTACTAATTATTTCCATTCATTACATATATTTTTCCTTTTATCTTCTTATTTGTTTTCATAATAAAAAATTTCTAAATTAATCAATGAATCTTTATAAATCTATAAATAATGCTTTTTATCAGAAGTTTATTTTCTATAGTTTTCTTCACCACCTTATTTACATTTTAAATATATTTGCTCCACTTCATTTAATTTATTTTGTTTATTGTAAGAATCTAATGACTATTATTATATATATTCATCTAATGTATTGCAATAATCAATACATGTTCTATAATAATCTAATGTATTAATTTCTTATTGTTAATTTAACACTATTTTCATTTAACTTATAATTTATAAATTAATTATCTTATTTTTATAAAAATTATTTATATTTTTACTTAAGACATTATTCATATTTTTTATTATTTTTCAAATTATATGCTTTTTTAAGTTTAAATTATGTTACTAATTATAAGGATTATTAATATTTATCTGCCAATTATATACTTTTATCACATATATCTATACATTCATCATATTTTTCAACACTTTCATATAAATCTGCTAGTTGCAGGGCCTTAAAAGATATAAATTAATATAGGATTTTATTGAATAATTTGTTACATCATTAAAAAATTTATCAACTTTTAATAAGGGTTTATCTTTTTACTAAATTAATATCTGTTTCATTTTTTATATTGTTTTATTATTACGCTTTTCAGTTTCAATAACATTTATTGATTCTGTAATCTCTAAAGAATATTCTTATTTATGATTCATGTCTGCTAATTATAAGGCCTATTTATACATATTATGTTTTAAATTATAAAAAGTAAATTTATATATAATTGTTTACTTTATTATATTTTTCTTAGCTTTCAAAATATTTTTTTGCTAGAAAATAAGCTTTTCCTATACTTTAAAGAGTTTTTATCTCTCCATCAATATCCTTTTATAATTAACAAATATCTAAATCCTTTTAAAAATAATTTATTGATTTTATGTATTATTTTTTTTAATTTAAACTTCTCCTAATAAAAATAGACATTTTCCTTGTAATATTTAGTGGTTGATTTCTCTAGCTAGCTACCAATAATAATAATTTAATATAAATGATATTATAAAAATTAAAATATTTTTTACTTTTAGAGTTTCTATTAGTTTAGTTTCAAGTTATTCTTAATATATAGAATCATAGTAACTTTTAATAAGCAATAAGTTTGCTATATTCAAATTGCCTTCAACTACATAAATTTTTGCTTCTTTTAATTATTCTTCATTGTTTACTTTTGTATAATAGTCTATCAACTTTTTAGCATATTCTATACTCTATTTAAATTATTCAAAGCTACACTTTGCTAAACTTTCAAATTGATAGCTATCTTTAAATTCTTAATCTAACATATTTTCAAGTTTGTCAGCATTAATAAGTCCTGCTTATGAATGTCTTTAATAATTTAATAAATTTTCAATTGTTGTTATAACTATATTTATAATATGTTAATTTATTATTATGTACCCTTGCTAAAGTTAAATAATACTATCTAGTTTTAATTAATAATTACTTTATAATTCTAAGTTTTTTTTAGAATTATCCCTATAAAATTTATTGTATTTAATTGCTTTTTAGTATTTCTTTAATAATCTATAGTTTTCTGCTATTTTTCTTAACAAATCATTTTTAAGATGATATTATGGATTGATTGAAGAAAAATTTATTTGTGGAACCATCTTTTTAATAAATTTAATTGCAGTTTTATATTCCTGCTATTCTTCTGCTAAATTAATTATTCTTAAACATATATTTTCTTTTTCGTGTTCTTTGTAATTTTTATAATTTTAATTATAATTATCTTGTAGATTTTTCAAATTTTGCTTTTGCATATTTTTATTTTATGGTTCTTATTATTTATTATTTTATTTCTATGTTAATGTTTTTTCTAGATTTCAATCAAGACTATATATAACTTTAAAAAGTTTAATTTATAGCGGTAAATTACATATTTATTAATTGTAATATGATTTCAACTTAAAAATAATATAAAAATATTTAAAATGATAATATTTATAATAAAATAGCACCATATGAATAATTTTTCTAATCTATATATAGATAAAATTAATAATCAAAAATAATCAAAAAAGCGATTATTTCTTAGTTATTAAAATGTTACTATAGGATTTTTAATAAAGATTTAATTTAACAATTTGTCAATAAATTTTTTAAGAAATGTTTCACCAATAAGTATGAGTTAATACATTAATAACTAATAAATAGTTAATAAATTTTTATACAATTTATTTTAAAATTTTTTCTAATAAAAATAAATTATTAACATAAATTATGAGTTGGAAAAAATATAAAAATAAATTTTTCTTATATTATTATTAGTAATTAATAAATAATAACGCTAAACTTTAACTAAAATAATAAATAATTAGATTAAATTTGTTATATTAATTTATGTATTGATCATATTTCCTTATAAATAATAACGATGCTTTAATAATAAGCTTTAATAATAATAAACAGCTTATTAAAAGTAAATAAGAAAGACAATATTTATTAGAAATAAAAAAACTACTGCCACTTAATATGGAAGAATTATCTATAAAAGAAATAATTCCAAAAGAAAAGTTGGAGCAAGAAGAGAAATTTGATGGATAATACTCTGACTCGTAAAAATTTGCAATATAAGTTTATACTTTTTTATTAAATCATCAATAAAGTATTGCATTTCCAATTTTTTTTCTTGTTTACAATAAATGATATTCCTAGAATATATAGGATTTTATCTCTAAATTTAAAAAATAATTTATTCCACAAACTAATTACTAATCAGAAAGTTATCGTGATACAATGCAATATATTATAATATAGAATTTTATTTGCTATTTTATTTTTATGAGATTATTTATGCATTTTCATATTTAGAGGTTCTAGTTGTATTGACAATACGGAAGATGGAGATGAAGAAATAGATGAATAATCAACAAAGGGCGAGATAAATAAAAAACAACATTAAAGAAAAATTAAAAAAATAAACTAAAAAATTAAAGCCAAAGCAAAAATAATAGTTGGTTTTCAATGTTTCAGATACCAAATACAAAGTTATTTTATTTGTTGGGAAAAAAATATATAATTGGAAATTATAATATGACCCAGGTAAATAACATTGGAAATTTAAAGATAATATATTATTAAGTTCAGTTATATATATAATATACAGAGGCAACTGATTGGGATATAATGTGGACAGATAATGCGGTTTAAACCGAATAAATCGGAAAGATGGGACATCACTAAAAGATTAATCATTTCCCTGTAATTTTTCATGAACAAACTTTTAATTTGTAATTTTATTGAACAAAAAATATTTAAAAATAAACAGGGGATGTATAGTTTAGCCAGAAAAAATCATTTGGGACGAAATCTAATGAAAATAAAAAAAGTTTATCCAGAACATTATAAATTTTTCCCTCAAACTTGGAATCTTCCCTCTGATTATAATGATTTCAAAGCTTAATTTGACTCAAAATAAAAAGGAAAAGCAAGAACTTTCATAGTAAAGCCTGAAGCAGGATGTTAAGTAATATTTATATTTATATATTAAATTAAAACATTCTTATAAGTTAATTATGATTCACAGGGAAGAGGTATATTTTTGACCAGAAGTTTAGATGATTTAAATAATACAGACCACTATGTTGTTTAAAGGTATATGCATAAACCCTATTTAATTGATGGATTGAAATTCGATCTTAGAATATATGTTCTGGTTGCAGGGTGTGATCCGTTAAGACTTTATATGTATGAAGAAGGATTGGCTAGATTTTCTACAGAAGCATATTCACCCCCTAACAGAGATAATTTAGATAATTTGTGTATGCATTTAACAAACTATGCAATTAATAAAGATAACCCAAATTTTTAGTAAAATTATAATTATATAGAATCATATATTTAAAATAATTTTATTCACTATTAGATTTAACACCAATGAACAAAATATGGATGTTGGACACAAAAGGAGTTTGAGTTCTGTATATCAGTATTTAAAAAAAAAGGACATGACACAGATTTATTAATAAAATAAATCAAAGATATAATTGTAAAGACTCTCTGTTGTGGGTAACCCATTCTAGCTCATGAATATAAAGCAAGTTAACCTGATAATTATTCTAATAATATGTGTTTTGAAGTATATAATATAATGTTATAATAAAACTTATTATACCTATTTATATTCCTAACCCCTATAGTTATTAGGATTTGACGTTTTACTTGATGAAAAATTAAAGCCTTACCTTATTGAAGTAAATCATACTCCAAGTTTTGCTACTGACACTCCTTTAGATTCTTTGATTAAAAAAATGCTATAAGGGATGCTTTAAAACTAATGAATATCTCTACTAAGACTAGAAATGAAATCATTGCTATAAGAAGAGAAATAATGTAAAAAAGGGTTTTAACCGGAAAGAAAGTAAAGCTAACTTAGGAAGAAAAGCAAATTTTAATCAGTGAAGGTTAATAATTAATTCATATTTTTACCAATTAATAATATCAATATTAATGCTATTATTAGGACAAAAAAAACGTAATGAATGGGAAGAAAAAAATTCTGGAGGATATTCGAGACTTTATCCTCTTTTTTAAAAGAAGGAGAAGAACCCTAAGAAGATATTTATGTTTAATTTATGGAATTAGCAAAGTATCTATTATTTTTAGAGATCTATAGATAATTATTATTTTTACTTTATTTACATTCAAAGCAAACTATATGAATAATCAACTGGAGCTAATATAAGAAGAAATACAAAACTTTAAAAACCTGACCCTAAAGATTTACTTGCTTAAAATTCTTAAAAGCCCCCAAACTAAAGAACAAAAGACATTGAAAAAATATATAATTAAAAGTTGAACCTAAAAACTTCATCTAGCAGTAAATTCACTATTATCAAAATATTAGAATTGTAAATAATATTAATTATATATAAAAGACACTAAACCGAGTACTGGACAGGGTCAGCCATAACCCTAAACACTCAGTGAAAAGCAATTATAGTAATAAGCAGCGATGTAAAGATTAAGGTAATTTATAAATTGTGCATAAAATTTTATTCATATTATATATGATTTTAACAATATTATTGTATATAGCAAAGGAAATTCATCCAAGAGGTAGGAAAAATCTAATAATAATATAAATACATCATACAATTTTTACCAAGATTAAAATTTAAATTAAGAATCATGTGAAGAGTAATATTTAATAAAAGTGCAGCATATTTACCAATTCAATTTTTATATTTTTTAATTAGCATTGATTATCAACAACCAATGAGAGAAAAAGAATTCAGAATTAAAGTTTAATAGAAAAATGGCTCTTATAATAGCTTTGCTAAAATATCTTAAGAAAATTTTGAAGAAGTTAAATTTAACTAAGAAGATCAAATTGTTAATGATGAAAATAATATGCCTAGATTCTAATAAAACCCTTATTCTTCATACAAACCAAGTTCTAAAAATGATTTAAAGAGAGGAATACCCTTATATGGAAATAAAGTAATTTTAATATAAAACAATTGATACGAGTATTTATATAGATATTATTTCTTTATATTTTAATTAAGATTTAACCTCATACATAGGGATTCCCCTCAGTTTAAGATAATAATAATGTAAATTCAGCCTATAGTTAATAACAACAATAACAGCAATATGCCCATAATAAAATATATGGTACTTAAAATTATAGAAAAAGAGGATAACAGTAGTAATTCCATATTTATGGATCTAATCCTCATTACAATAATAATATGTATGCGGGAGATGGTTAACCATAAGGGTAAGGGGGACTATTTGTAACACCTAAATTATTCGATTTAAATATGTTGTAAAAAAATTATCAGAATGAATAATAATAATAACAACCATATTCATCAAATACAAACTAAGATGTATATAAAAAAATAACAATTGGAAATAAAAAGCGAGACACTATACCTTACGGAGCTTTAGAATAGCAGTTTACTAGTTAAATAGAAATATAAAATTTTAAGGTAATAAAGCTAATTACTTCCCTAATTCTGCTAAAAATATATGTGAAAAATATTTTTTTTTTCCAAAATATACATACATACATTTATTCGTTTATTAAGTAATTAATTTTATTTTTATTTATTTATTATTTATAAGATTACTCACTAATATTTTTTTATAGATAGTTATAGTATAATAATAATAAATTATAATTATATTATAAATTATTTTGTTAATATAGACTCTTTATTTAAGTTATTATTATATATTTTTATTAAGCCAATAACTATTCTAGATTTTGGTATAATTTGTTAATTAATATTAATACATTAATTATTCTATCCAGTATTAAATAAGTAATAAAAGAGAAATTGGGATAAATCAGATTATTTAAATAACACTAAAATGCAAGGATCAAAAATTTAAACAGACTAGTTTAACCATAGACCTAATTCTTTGGGTTGTTTGTTAAATTAGAAAGATGAAACTTAAATTAGAAATATGACCTATACCCCGAAGTACAAACAAATTTTAATGCATTTAAAACAATAATAATAAAATTATTGATTTTTTCTTTGTACAAACAAATATTTGTAGTTAAATTATTAAAATTTAAATTAGATCTTTCATCGAATAGTGCAAATTTCCTTCTCATTTACAATTAAGTAAAAGGACATCTAGAATTACTTCCAAATATAATTCTGGCCATTCATAATTTCCTACTGCACAAAGTTCTTTATAAGATAAAACTTTTGAGCAACTCTTAACTGGAAAAAAAATGGAACACTATAATGAAAATGATGACTTGACCAGCCCATAATATCTTTCTGAATAAGGAGCAGAGTATTATAATAACCAACTGATTGAGGACTTTTTATACAAACCTTCAAAAAAAATATAGTATTAAAGGAAGAGATAAAACATTGTTTCATAAAACCAATTTTAAAATAAAGAAGAAAAAAAAAACACCCTGGAAACTCAAATGATTTATCTTAAAATATGTAAGTCCTTATGCCTTAACTATCTTTAGAGAGCTATTTTGTTATATAAAATAACTAGTAAAATATTTAAAAAAACCATTCTAGAAAGGTAAAAACTAGTTTCTCAGCTAGCCTTAATCTCCGGAAAAATTAGAAATTGGGAGCAATAAATTACTCTAAAAGTAAAATATGTAGAAACCTGGAATTAAATTAGATTTAAATTCGATAAAAAACATCTAAATATAAAATAATAACTTAGCCAGTGAAAGAAGCAGCTACCATGATAAGCAAAATACTCTTCGGCAATTAATGGGTGATGATTATGGGTATTAGAGTTTAGATTCTTCTAGGCTCAAAAAAACTCTTTAATTTTAGACTACTAGAAATTCTATAGCTACATCTTCTTATAAGTAGTAACAATAAATCATAAAAAAATAAATTAAGGCAGAAGTGGTAGCTAAAATAGCTTAAGCTCATAAAGATTTTAAAGCCCGAATAATAATGGTATTTCTCCCCGTATACCATCATTAAATATTATAAATTAAAAGAAAAATATATAGTAATTCTAATCTGAAAGAATTATTAATTAAGAACCCAAGTATGAGGAAATATCTATTAAAAATCAAGTAAAAAATTTTGATAATTCATATGAGAAAATTTCAAATTTTAAAAAGTAAATTAATTTTAATATAAAAAATGATAATGGAGTTTTAAATATTGAACCAAAAAATGATTATAAATATATAAATAATGACGAAAAAGAGAAAGAGAAAAAAGAGATCTAAAATTAAAATTAAAGTTTAAAAAGTGTTAAATTAAAGTGTAAAATAAATATATAAAATTCTCTTGCACCTCCCCTATAAATTACACAAGAATAAAATTAAAACTAAATTAAGCAAATTTTTAAAAATTTCAAAATATCAGAATAATAATTTGAAAGGGATTGGAAAAAGTTTAGGGTCGAAAAGAAAAGAAAAACCCTAATTACAGATGCTATCTTATAGAAAAAGAGTGGATATGCATAAAAATAAAATCATATTATACATTAGTTTTTGTCACTTTTTGACCGATAATAATAAAGAAATGAAGAAGAGATCAAACAAATTATTACTTAATATTTTTCCTGTCATTTTATCCCTATAAATATAAAGAAAAAGAATTTCAAATACATACTTTTAGAGTAAATTAATAAATATTATCATATTTTTTGTTTATGCTTTTCAATTTTTACATTTTATTTCTATATAGATACCATCCAGATCGATAAATACATGATAAAAAGATATGTATTGAAATATTAGATTTTTATAAACAATGAGGAAATATTTTACGGGGGAATCAGAAGAAGAAGCAAAAAAAATTAATTTTTCCGTTGAAGCTTCATAATTAGCCAAAATAAGTAGATTTATTGTTGAGTTATCGTAGAAAGGCAGTTATCATTAGGAAGTTGCATATAAAAATGCAATGAAATTAGAAAGAAAAGTTGGATAATCGTCATTTTATCCCTCAGAATTAGGTTAAGAGATATCAGAGTAATAGTAGGGCTTAAAAGAAAAGAGTTCTCCGCATGTATCATTTGGATAAATTCTATTAGTTAAGTAATTTGCAAAAAATTGTTATCTTCTACAAGTAATCAATCCTCTTATATAACTAATCAGAATAAAGATAAAAATATAAAAAGACCTAAATCATTTTTAAGTTTAATATCTCATAATAAATGAAGTATAACTTACACTTATCTTGAATATATATAATTATAACCAATTTTCCCATTTTTTAGCAATATAATATAATTTATAGATAATATAACTATTATTATTATTTTAGTTAATCAAAGTATGGTATATATTATCTTTCTCATTGTTATGATTTATACAATATATATATTAACTATATAAAAGTATTACACTATAAAAGAATTAATAATAAAATATAAAAAATTGTATTATGCATTAAATATGAAAAAATAACCAGGTTGGGTAACTATCAAAAATATTTTTTGATCTTTAATATTGAATATGTAATATATAATACATATAATTTTATACATAAATATAAAATTTCGATAATATTTATTTAAAATAAAAAGGCAATAAATTAATAATTGAGTAATTAAAATAAAAATTAATTTTGATTAATGCGAGAATATTCACTGATAAAATGAAAGAATAATAAATTTGTTATTATTAATACAAATAAACATATTCCTGAGATAACCTTTACACACACTCATTCATATTATTGCAATAAATTTATAATATATTTATTGTAATAATTAAAAGCACACAAAGGCTTCGTAATGCTAATATGTGTATCTTTAATATATATATGTACATTATATATACTCCGTATATATATATATTAATAAAAATATATACACACAATACATAGGTGAGCGAAATTAATAAAAATAATTAAATAAAGATAATATAATAAATAAATAATATCTAATAATATTAATAAAAAAGAAAAAAACTTAAATCAAAAATGGCCAGCAAATCTGCTAGACAAGAATTAGAAGAAAAAGAAACAAGCTGTAATTATTTTTTTTTATATTTGATTTAATTTATTGCACTATTATCTTTTTACCTCTTATTAATTTCATGCTTTGTTTATAGACGGAAAAGTTTTCAAAGTAGCCGGACCTTGTAAATAATATATATATTAATATTCTTATTATTTCTACGAATATCAATCTGAAAAAAATGCGGTAGATAGGGTAGCATCTACTAAAAAAAAAAATATAAATATTATCTTAAATATATGGCAATAATTTGATAAAGAATATTTAAATTTCAGGCAGTTTCTTAGCTTGAAAATTGCAAAGCTACCAAAGTCTCTCATTTAGAATTATAAATAAATATTAATTGAAATAAAAATTAATATAATTATTTTTAAAATCTATAAATATTTTAATTTATTTAGTGGTTATTGCTCAAAACATGGTTGGAGCTAAGATGTATGAACTTGTTAAAGTAGGTAATGAAATTATTATATAGAATTAGTTATAAAAAATAATTATTAGGAAAAAGAATATATGACTAATATGAATAATATTAATAAAAATATATAATAATAAAATTTACAATATCAATTCGTTATCAATAATTTTTTTACTATTTTTATAGGATGGGAAAAATTAGTCGGAGAAGTTATTAAACTAGATGGAGACAATGCCTCCATTCAATGTTATGAAGATACTGCAGGAGTTACCGTCGGAGATCCTGTATTGAGAACTAAATCTCCCTTATCCGTTCAATTAGCTCCCGGTAAAAAAATAATTTAATAATAATAGAAAATAGAATTATTTAGCATACAAAAATGATTTATTAAAATTAATATCTTTCAATAACTTAAGGAATTTTAAATGAAATTTTCGATGGTATTTAAAGACCTTTAGAAGTTATCGCTAAAGTTAGTCAATCTATTTATGTTCCCAGAGGTATCGATGTTGCCCCTTTGAGCACTTCAAGACAATGGGATTTCAAACCCTTACCCACCGTTAAAGTTGGATCTATGTTATCCGCCGGAGACATTTACGGAGTTGTTTACGAAAACGGTTTGTTCCAAGAACACAAAATCATGGTTCCCCCCAAGTACACATTAACTATTTTATATCAATAACTAAAGTATAAATAAATTTAAAATAAAAATTAGATCCAAAGGAGGAAGAGTAAAATACATTGCTCCAGCCGGAAACTACACCATCGAATAAAATATTTTGACTTTGGCCGAAGGAGACAAAGAAGTTGACTACCAAATGGCTCACTGGTGGCCCGTCAGACAAGCCAGACCTGTTGCTGAAAAATTATAAGGAGACACTCCCTTATTAACTGGACAAAGAGTTTTGGACGCCTTGTTCCCTTCCGTCTTAGGAGGAACCTGTGCTATTCCAGGAGCTTTCGGATGTGGAAAAACCTGTATTTCCCAAGCTTTATCCAAATATTCTAACTCTGAAGCTATTATCTATGTCGGATGTGGAGAAAGAGGAAACGAAATGGCCGAAGTACTTTCCGATTTCCCCGAACTTACTACCATGATCAATGTAAATATTCTTTGCTATTTTTTTATAGTATTTATTTATTTACCTAAACTTACTTTTGAATTAAAGGGAAAAGAAGAATCCATCATGCAAAGAACTTGTTTGGTCGCCAATACCTCCAACATGCCCGTCGCCGCCAGAGAAGCTTCCATTTATACCGGTATTACCCTTGCCGAATATTACAGAGATATGGGTTACAACATCAGTATGATGGCTGACTCTACTTCCAGATGGGCCGAAGCCTTGAGAGAAATTTCCGGACGTCTTGCCGAAATGTAACAGCTCTAACATTTATTTCTTAATTAAAAATTAAACATTAAACCAATCATATATTTTTATTAAAAAACAGGCCTGCCGATGGAGGTTATCCCGCTTATTTAGCTTCCAAATTAGCTCAATTCTACGAAAGAGCCGGTAAAGTCACCTGTTTAGGATCTCCTGACAGAAGTGGATCCATCTCTATTGTTGGAGCCGTCTCTCCCCCAGGAGGAGATTTCACCGATCCCGTTACTTGCGCCACTTTAGCTATTGTCCAAGTAATTTATCATTATTTAGAAATTTTACTAAACTCTCTATGATTGATTTATTTATTTCTTATTAATTACCATTAGGTCTTCTGGGGATTAGATAAAAAATTAGCCCAAAGAAAGCACTTCCCCTCTTTGAACTGGAACATCTCTTCCAGTAACTACGAAAAAGAATTGAACCCTTATTTCAACGGATTTGACAGTCAATTCACCCATTTAAGAACCACCTTCAAGGAAATTTTATAAGAAGAAACCGAATTGAATCAAATCGTACAATTGGTCGGTAAAGATTCTCTTTCTGAAGATCAAAAATTAACCTTAGAAGTTGCCAGAATTATCAGAGAAGATTTCTTACAATAAAACGCTTTCTCCAGTTACGATTTCATGTGTCCTCTTTACAAAGTAATTTAAATCTATTAAATCTAATAAATAAATAATTTCATTTTATTTTATTTTTTATTATTATATTAGACCGTCGGTATGATGAAATGTATCGTCCACTTCTACGATGAATCCAGAAAAGCTATTAAAGAATCTCCTGCTGAAGCCAAAATCGCTTGGTCTGTTATTGCCAACGGAGAACCCAGAGAAAACTTCCACAAATTATCTGATATGAAATTCGAAGTAAGTTTTAAAAAAATAATAATTTTTTATAAAATAATTGCTGTAAATGATATATATTTTTATTTTTTCTTAGAACCCTAAATAATCTAAAAGCGAAATGGACCAATACTTCAACACTTTGTGCCAAGACATTACTAACGACTTTAAAAAACTCACTTCAAGATGATTAAATTTTTTGGTTTAAAATAATTATATTTAATATTAACATAATAACAAATTTAGATTTGTTTTTATTTGGTTATATTCGTTATTTAAGGTTTAAATATTGAAAAGTTATATATCAAAATTCATAATCTCTACAGTTCACTCTCTTTAAATTAATATTTACATCTATATTTTTTTTAATCATAAATTATTATTATTTTATATTAATTAAAGAAGTAAAAATTTAAACAAAAATTATTTATTTTTTTCAAAATTCATTTTAATTTACCACTAAACTAACTTTTATTACTAATCTCAAAAAAAATTTCTTATAATTTTTTTTAGTAAAATACTGAATTCAATTTGGTTTTATATATACATATATTGTGCTAATGATTATTAATAATAATTATAAGAATATTAAGGATTTTAATGGTTAACTTAATCATACCACTTTCTGTAGTTTTTATGATATTAATAAATTATTATAAATAATAAATAACAAAAACACATACATTGAAAAAAAAAAAATTTAAATTGAAAATAATTAGTTATAAGAAAAAAATTTTCTTAAAAAAAAGTTAAACAATTAAAACAATAATAAAAATAATAATTGGTCAATGGAAAGTCAAAATTTATCAGCATAAATCATTCATGAAAATTGCGATTAAAAAACGGATATTCCCAGTTAGGAATAAATAAAAACTAAAAAAAAGAAAAGTTAGCTTTAAGAAATTGGAGAGTGGTTTAAATAAAATAATACGAGCACTTCATAGAAAAGTTCGTTTTAGTCATTGACAGATATTGAAAATACCTTTGAATAATTACAATTCTAGAGGCTTATAGATTCTGCTACAAAAAAATATGAATCGAATATATTAATGTTAGAAAATATTTTTTCATAAATAGTTTTCTAGAGAAGGTATTCACAATTATCATTTAAAAATAATTAAACTATTTTTAAATATTATTTATTTTGGTTTTTTAGAGGAACTTAAATAGCATATGAAGATAAAATTTCTGAAGCTTTAAAGCTTTCTTATAAGAACTTAAAATCTCGATTTAAAAAAGCAAATAATGTTATTTTAGAATCATCCTTAGCTTCATTAAATGAAAATAATTCAATATAATATATAAGAAATTTGCTAAAACAACTTCTTGATGTTAAATAGCTTATGTTCAGTGTTTTAGAGGAAAAAAATAAATCAATTCATATTACATAATATTCGTCAAACTTAGGAATGTCAATAGGCGTAATTATTATAATTAAATTGAATTATTATTTATTTATTTTACTTTATACAGGAATTAAATGTTGAAGTATCAAATATTGTGAATTAGAATTTGAAATAATTTTCAAATAACTAATTCTACAAAGTGAATTTTTAGGAAAATGCATTTTTTAATTAAATCTTATCTATAAATAAAACTGATGTAAATACTAGTGAAAGTGATAAAAATAAATCGAATAATTATGACTTGTATGTAGCACTTCACAATATATCTGAAAATATAAAACTTGTAATAGGATTTTAAATTATTCCCAAAGAGAATTTTAACTTGGCAGAGTTTATATTGTATATCATTAATAATTTATTCCTTTTTTATTAATTTTATGTTTTCTATAATTTTTTAAAACAGATTAAATTAAAAAATGTATCCTGATTTCTGGGAATCTGTCATTTACACTTTTAGGATCTTTGGTTTGGAAAGACAATACAATAAGTAAATGAAATAATTAAAATAGCTATTATTATTAATTTTATTGTTTATATTTGGATATAAAATAGGAATGAATTTATTGAGAATTTAGTTGATATTGTATGTTAGTTTCTTGATATATCTGAAGAATTACAAGCATAACTAATGAAATAAACATTTGAAGAACTATTTTCGATACCCTGTAGACTTTAGATGGGAGCTGGGATAGCATAGTCAGTAATAAATACCTATTACCTATTATTAATTACATAAAAATAAATATTTATTTAAAATTAGCCATTAAAAGAAAATCACATTATGAAGACTATGAATATTCCTGGTTAAAATTTAGCTTATTAATTTAGCATTGATGGTTTAGATTATATTGATAAATTAAGGATAATATAATATTTTGAGAAAGTATTATTATTTTTATTAATTAAATTTAAAATTATTTAATCTATATACTTTAAAAAAACCAGATAATGGTCTTCATGTTTTACAAGTGGCAAAGATATGCTGAGTCGTAGATTGAATAATACCATTTGTTTTAACTATATATTAAGCAAGGCTAAGTACTGATGTATTTCAATTCTGATGATGAATTAAGCTTTATATCAAATTCTTTTTCTCAGGAGTTTTAGTAATTTATCAATTTTTACTATTTCATTAGAATATTTATAAAAATAAAATTTTCATTTTAAAACTCAGGACTTAAAATAATATAATGATTGACAAATAGAGTTCTTTATAATTCTAAGATATCTTTGAAAATTGTGAAAATATTATAAAAATAAAAGAAAAAACAGAAAAAAATATTCATAAGGTTGTAAGTACGATTGATTCACCCGAAGGTTAAGTAAAAGAATGCCTTTTTTAAATGCTGTTTATTATAAAAGATAATTTTAAAATATAAATTTCACTAGATATTTATAATCACATCAAAAGATAATAAAATAAAGGATTCATCGTGATAATATAAGATGATAATGAGAACCAAGAATCATTTTTCTAAACTAATATTACATAAAAGAAAGATAAAAATATAATAATGCTAAAAATACGCTGCATAAACTCAATTATTTAAATAGGAGCGAAAGCTTCCATAAATAAGTAAAAAGGGTATCAAATTACACATAATAGGTATTGAATTATACTTTTATTAATTACATAACAGGTTTTGTAATTTAAATATTTAAAAAATATAGATGCTCATTCAAGATGTAGACACTTCTAACTCTTGGGTTATAGAATTCTTACCATAAAATGAATAGGCCAAATTAAAAAATCTAAAGCTTGCTACGAGAAACAAAGACTAATTTTACAACTAAATAAAAAAAACATAAAACAATGCACTACATAATATTATTCCAAAGGGAAACTAAAATAGTGAAAGGTATATGAGTTATTATTAATATTATATATATTTTTAATAAATTTGTCTTTAGAAACAAAGATGAAATATAGCGTTCATATTCTATTTTACAAACTCTTGGGCAGACTAGGCCAAAGGCTAGAAGCTTAATAATGTTATCAGAAAATGATATGAAACCCATACCAGAACTGGACGATTTGATTGACAAATTTGATTTTAATATTTTTAATTATGGAGAAAAAGAGAAAATGAGAATAGTTTGGTCTATTTTCAATAAAAGAAATTATTTACAAACTTTTAATATTCCCTAAACAGAATTTTGTAATTTTTTAAGTAAAATAAGAGAGGGATATAACAAAAAAAGAAATTCTTTTCATAATTTTGACCATGGGGTTACAGTTATGTAAGGGTGCTATATGATTGGATGCCATACAAGAGCAAATAAATTTTTAGATAGTTTACAGGAGTTTTCGCTAATATTTAGTGGTTTATGTCATGATTTAAAGCACACTGCTAGGTAAAATAATATACAAATATTATGATTCAATTGATAAAAACATATATATTATAAACAATTTAGAACAAATGCGTTTGAGGTAAATAGTTCTTCTAAATTAGCTTTGAGATACAGTGATAAAAGTGTTCTAGAACAACATCATATTGCCACTACATTCAAAATTATAAGCAACGAAGAGTACAATTTTTTAAAAAATGCTTCTATAGAAGATTTTTAATAAATTAGAAAATACGTAGTGAAAAATATATTATCAACAGATATATCAAGTAATATAAATACATTAATCATGGCAATTTTAACAATATCAATTATTTTAAAATTTCAATAATAGAACACTTTAAAAAATTGAAATAATTTGAAGAGCTGCTTCCTTAAACTGCAGATAATTTATGCGAAATAAGTATTATTTAAAAAATGTATAAACATAAAACTTTTGTAAAGGTTTATATTATTTTTAGCTCCAGAGTAGAGCTAATTGCTAACAGGAATTGTTATTCACACAGCAGATTTCCATGGAAATGCCTAATAATTCTCACTAAGTTCAAAATGGTATTTAAAATATTTTAATAATAAGGATATTAAAATATTCTTAATTAATCAAACAAATAACTAACCTACAAACTCTTTATAGGTCGTATAAGGTAAATGAAGAATTTTAGAAATAATATGCTGAAGAAGAAGAATTAAATATACCTTAAACTCCTTATTTAGCTAACTTAGACTAACCTCATATTCTTGCAAAAGGAGAAATGGGATTTATTAAGTTCATTGTAAAGCCTCTTTGGGAGACACTTAATAAATTTCTAAATAATGATTTAAGTAATTATAACTAATTAAATCTTATTTCTTAATATTATTTCTTATAAAAAAAGACACCAGTGTAAGTCATATGGAGTAAAATCTTAAAGAATGGTAAAAGATTCATGATGAAGAATTTAATAAATTTAATGAAGCATAGAATTTAAAGTCGCAACAAGTTGATGAAACTTTAAAGGAATAAGAATAAAAATAGTAAAAATAAGAAGATAAAATTGTAAAATTTATTTATTGATATACTCTAATATAAATTGATAAATAAATAATATAATATTTTTTCATTAAAGAATATAACATCAGTAGACAATGATCCGTTGGATAATAAAGAGGAAATTTCACTTAAATAAAATAGTGACCAAGTATGATAAGGAATTGATTTCTAACATAATTTTATTTCTTTTATCTTATCTTATTTATGATAGGTTATAATAGTATATATATAAAATGATTATTATAAATATTAATATATTTTATTAATTTTGTAAATATGGAATATCAATTACATCAATATGATACAAATGTAATCACAATTATTTCTAATAA
Source organism: Miamiensis avidus (assembly GCA_037039885.1). Classification (NCBI taxonomy): domain Eukaryota; phylum Ciliophora; class Oligohymenophorea; order Philasterida; family Glauconematidae; genus Miamiensis; species Miamiensis avidus. The sequence goes on from JAWVGU010000086.1 coordinate 231,075, forward strand.
ATATATTTTATAAAATTAAATTAATAGCATACTTAAATAATAACTTTATTTACAGTCAGATCAATTAATAAGAGTTGGTTGTAGAACATAAAAATTTCTAAAATAATAAATTAAAACAAGAATAAGAAGTTGTAATGTTTATTCATAATACAAGAGCGATATAAAATTCTACTAAAATAAACTCTTAAAAAATTAAATTCAAATAAAATAATTTACTTTTTATAATCATTTTCATTTCACTAAAATGACTGAAGCAGACAAAGAGTTAAAATTAATATTTCCAAAAAAAAGCAAAATCTCTTCTCCTAATTAGAAAATTTTTGAATAATACAATGAAATTTTCAGATAATAAGAAGAATTGCAAAGAAAAACCAATATTTAAATGTTAATGAGAGAAATAGCAAATGACACTCTATAACTTCCTATCAAAACCCTGGCTTATTATAATGGTATTTGCAATATAATATTATAAATAATAAATTTGCAATAGATTAAATTATTTATTGAAATTAGCACCAATGAGTTTAAAATCAACTTTTTACGCTGAACTAGTGCGTTCCTGTACTTTATATATTATTATTTTTAGCTTTCCATTAATTCACATTATAAATTTTATTATTACCTTCCTTTAGTTATAGATGCAACAAATCATGTGATACTTTTAATAACAAACTTTGTCCCAGTCGTAATTAAAAATATAATACTATATAAAAATTAGTGATATAGGTGTTAAATACTTATTTTTATTAAAGGGACCGTCTTTAAAGTATCCTTACGGAATTGAAAAATTAAAAAATGCTGTAGTACTCATTCCAGCAGCATTATTTATGTATATGGGAGGAGAATTATTGATAGATTAAATATAATCTTTATTTTATAATGGAGCTTAAGTTGCTCATGGTTAACACCATGAAAATAACTATTCTCTCATTTTGTATTTAGTAAGTATGGGTATAGAAATGGGAGTCATATATAAAAACATGATGGATGCGAAAAATATTGAAAATAATGAGACTGAAAATGATAGTAAATAACAGTCTATAATTTTTATATATTTTAAAATAACAATTTATTATATAAATATATATAATAGGTATTTTTGGATTTCTAAAATAAATATTCTACAAAAAAGATCCAGTTCTGTAAGTTATTTTGTTTGAAAATATGATTACATTTTTGTCAACTAGTATACCCCTTTTATGTATGACAATAAATCATTTCTATTCTTCTCCTTTTGTTGAAATAATTGGTAGTTCAATTATAGGTGTAATTTAGCTATATTTAGGATTTCATCTTGGATCTAAAAATTTAGGTAGATATAATAATATATATCTTATATAAAATTATGATACCATTTATTGAATATAACGCAATATATATAAATAAAGAGCATGTAGTTGGAGAAAAGGGAATAGAAACTTAAATAATGGATGATGTAGTTAAAATAATTAAAGAAAACGAATATATATTAGATGTGAAAGATGTAATTGCTAAATAATATTCTAAGTATTTATATATATTATGTTTAGTTCAAAAATATATTATTTCATAGGAAAAAGCAGTAATGATTGGATCTAAAAAATTCCGATTTTATGCCAATATTGAATTTGATATTCCTAAATTAAACGAAACAATAAAAGAAGAATACAACTAAATAATAGAGAGAGTAATTTATTAACCTCACTATACAGATAGAAGAGAAGAATTAAATGATTTAATTATGTAAATTATATATTATAATAATATTTAAATAAAAACTATTTATATTTCGATTTTAATTGTATAAATTTAGTTCAGTTCCATCAAAAGTTTTACGATAAATTCAATAAAGCATAAATGAAATAGAAAAGAATATAATGACAAAATATCCCAGTTGTTCTCATGTAATTTTTAAATTCAAAAATATTATACATATGTGTTTATATTTAATGTAAAAAAAAAATAGGTTGATTTAGAAATAGATCATAATAAATTATTTACCGTTTTTGATGAATATGACAGTTTTAGAAGTTTTTTGCATGATGATGAAGAGCACTAAGAATATACAATGAACAATTCAGCTATTAGTAAACAATTTTCAAAATGGGTTTTGAAGGAGTCAGATAGAATATTAAGCTAAAATATAGATTATAAAGCGTTAGGTGAAGAATAATAAACGAAACCTCAACAGAAAAATATTTTGACCTATAAATAGTATAAATAAACATTTTAGCACTATAGTAATCAAATATCATTAGACTTTATAGAAGAATACGAAATATTGAATCAAAATTAAAGAGAAATTATAATATAAGATGACGTTAACTTAATTGAGTAAAATTTTGAAATTTAGGAAGAAATGGATGAATAGTCTTTAAGCTAAGAAAAAATAGTGTGATAACAATAAAAATTTATTAATTAAAATATTAGTTTCATTAATTTTATATAATTTACTTGTATTCAATCATTTTATTACAAAATATTTATATTTCATTATATAAGGAAGAAATTACTATTTATAATTAAATATCAATAATTATAGTGCTTATATGTAAATATTTTAGTTATTTCAGAATATGGAATCATAGTTATTAATTAAAAATAATATTATATTATAATACCAGTAAAAAACAAAGAAAATTTATTGTGAATGAATTTTTATAATTAATAATTTAATAAGTATATTCCTTAATTATTAAATAGCCAGAAATCTAACTATAAAGCATAATTTTTTAACCAAAAAGTTGATAGTTCATACAATAAAGGAAGAAAATGGGTAATTAGTGTTGTGCGGTTAATAAAAATACTGAAGGTATTTATATATTTTCAAATATATTTAAGCTTTTTATAACTTTTTCAAGATTATTTACTATTATCCATCACAATTATTATAAAAGGTGTTGATAAAACATTAATATTATATCATGGTGAAAATGAGGAAGAATAGTAAAAAACAAATTAGCATTCAGAAAATGAACCAATTCTGGATTAAATTATCGATGTGAAAGGAGGAAAAGATATTTAATGTTCTAGTGAAACAACAGATGGAGTAAATTCAGCTATGCAAAATAACCTATAAAATGGCTAAAATCACCAATAAAACAATTAATCTAATTAACTTAATTAACCTGGTATCTTAGAATATAAATTTTTAGTTCAAAACACTTATATAAGGAAAATTTAATAGATAAGACTGAGGAATAAGAGAAATAACCTTTTCATAGAAAATAGAGAGCAGATGTCGGAACACTAATTTCTAAAGATTAATTTATTCATTTAAAACAAGGATCAATCTTAGATCACTATTTATTAGGAGAAGTCCTTGGATAAGGTAACTAAGAATAGAAAATTTATAAGGAATTTAATGATTTTGAATTAATGTTGATTTCTTTCAGGGGCTTTTGGATAGGTGTAAAGAGTTATTCACAAAAAAACAGGTATGGTTAGGGCTATGAAAACCATGACTAAATGTTCATTAATAAAAGAAAATGAAGAATAACTATTTTCTGAAATGAATATATTAAAGGATTTAGATCATCCCAACATATTGCGTCTTTTGGAGTTATATTCTGATAACAAGTGCTATTATTTAATAACAGAGTAATTAAATTTTTTGGATATGAAAAAGAAAGAAAAAACTAAATTGATAAAAATTATTAATAATTAATAGATACATGTCAGGAGGAGAGTTATTTGATAAGATTAAGACTCTAACATGCTTTACTGAAAAAATGGCTGCCAATTATATGAAATAGATTTTGTCAGCAGTAGTTTATATTCATCAAAATAAAATTGTGCACCGAGATTTAAAACCTGAAAATTTAATTTTTGAAAGTGATAAAAAAAATGCCAATTTGAAGTTAATAGACTTTGGAACTTCAAGAAAATTTATGGATAATACAAAAATGAATAAAAGATTAGGAACTGTAATATTGGTTTTTACTAAAATTTACTATCATACTAAGAATTAACATATATTTATTTGCTAAGCCCTATTATATAGCACCAGAAGTATTGCAGCATTCTTATGATGAAAAATGTGATGTGTGGAGTTGTGGAGTAATATTATATATTATGTTGTGCGGATATCCGCCATTTGGAGGTCGTTCTGAAGAAGAAATATTAAGAAAAGTTAAAAAAGGGAAATTTTATTTTGATTAAGATGGTAATACTATAATTAAAAGCGCAAAAAATATATATATGAAATATAAAAATGCAGAAAAAAAAGTAGTAAAATATTTTTTTGTATTTAAGATTGGTAAAACATATCTAAAGAAGCAAAAAATATAATTAAAAAATGCTTACTTATGATCCGAGTTTAAGACCTTCATCATATGAATGTTTGCAGGATCCATGGCTATAAAAAAATACACCTAGTACTAAAGTGCCTACAAAAACATTAATGAATCTAAGTAATTTCTAGACTAAATCAAAACTTAAGTAGGCTGTATTGACATTCATAGTTTCTCAAGTTATATCGCAATAAGAAAAAGAAGACTTAGAAAAGGCTTTTAAAAATTTAGATAAAAATGGAGATGGGATACTGTCAAGAGATGAACTAATAGAAGGTATATAATAGTAATAAAATTTCTGTATATAAATAATTTTTTTATTATGATTATCCTAGGTTACACTGTAGTATATGGAGATTAATAAAAGGCAATATAAGTGGTAGACTAAGTAATGGAGAAGGTAGATATAAATAAATCGGAATAAATTGATTTTTCTGGTAAAAAATAATTAAAAATAAAATTTAAAATTATTAATAAATATATACATATTTTTTAGAATTTTTAATGGCGTCCATGGGTTAAGATTTAGATTAGTAAAAAGTAAGAATTGAATAAGCGTTCAAAATATTTGATCAGGTATTTAAATTATATACTTTAACTGATAAAATGATATTTTTAAAATAGGACGGAAATGGATTTATAACAAGAGAAGAATTAGAGGAAATAATGGGAAATGTCGGAGACAGTTTCTGGGAAGAGGTACTTAATGATTGTGATACAGATAAAGATGGAGTTGTAATAATTTTAAAAAACTTATATAAACCCATTTTATATTCAAATTATTATGTATAAAAATTTTAAGATATCGAATGAAGAATTCATAGATTTATTACTAAAAAAAAAGCTATGAAAATCAATAAATCTTTTACTATATAACAATAAAACTATCTTTTATATATATATAATTTTAATTAAATAATATAAATTAATTATATTTAATATCATATGATTAACTTTTTATATTAATATATTATTTCCAGTTTAAATTATAATTTTTTGTATATTAAGTTAAAAAAGCTAAATAGTTTAAATTATTATTAGTGTATTAGTATATTTTTAAATAAAAATTAAAAATAAATAAATACCTATATTTGATAGAAATTATATATATATTTATAAATTAATGAAAATTCAATTATATGTAACATTGCTAATAATTCTTGTATTATAATGTGTTGTAAGTATTTATAAAACTAATTAATTGAAAAATTAAGCAAGTAATATTATATTATACATGTATGTATAAATTCCTTTATATAAAACGTAACATAATAATTGAAAATATACCGAGAAACTATTTTTTTCAATCAATAAAAACAAAAAAAATAGTACTTTTATTTAATAATGCAATAATATTAGCAGGAAGAAGAATAAGAAAGTCCGGAATAATATTAGGACAATTACTATCCGAACCAGAGAGCAATGAAAAATAGGGCTAACGAATTGAAAAGTAGACTTTACGGAAAAGGATTTAATCTCTAATAGTTTCAGTCTATAAGAAGATCACAAATGAAATCAGTCCCAATAGTATAGGGAGAAATATCTAAAAATGGATAAGATGCTTAAGGAGAACAACAAAAATAACGATCAAAAAGACCAAACAAAAAAACAAGCCTTAGTCTCAAGGCATAAGAAATTCAAGCAAATTAGATCCAATTCATTAAAAATAAATTGTTCATCATTAGCAAGGCGGAGATTTGGGGTATATGACAGGATAGAATTTTAATACTCATTCCTTTGGAAAAAGTCAAAATATGTTGGCTACGAATTATGTAAGCCAGCCCTAGGGTAATTTTAATAGTAGTCAAAATGATTTTCATTCAAATCAGGCGAGAGAGTCACAAGATGGATTTTCTAAGTTTTCTAAAACTGTAAAATTATATTATCATTTAAAATATCAATTTTTAAATTAGAGAGGAATTAAAAATATTTTCTTTAATAAACATTCATTCATTTGCACTATTTAATATATAAGTATAGTTATTGCAGTATTGTAAACTGTATTTTTTTGTAAATTTAGGCCAAAAATGTAACTACATCTCAGGATTTCTTCCCCAGTGCTAACAAACTCCAAGTATAATAGCAGCCAAACTAATTTTTAGGAAGTAGAGATTTTCTAATTGAAAGTGGAATTGATTTTCACTCTTAAATGCACAAAACTGCATCGCTATTTAATTTACCTTCTTTGCATCATAAACCCAAATTCGGTTCCACTCTGCACAGTGATTTTATGATGAGTCAAGATTAATTTTTCGAATCAGTGGCAAGAGTAAATAATTTAATATTTATATTTTAAAGTTAGTATACGTATTTATGGTTTTTAAATCTTTCAGTCTAGCCCAAAGCCATTTGAACCGAAAGAATTTAAAAGAACCAGATTTTTAGTTGATAAAATCTCAGGAAAATTTAATATTGAAAAAAGGTAAAAAAATAAAGAAAAATAAACTATTGATGAATTTATTCATTTATTTGATTAGATATCTCTAGTCCTCTTAAAAAATAAATTACAAGCCATAGAAGAATAGGCAAATGGAGGCGAAGGTGCCAAATAGCAAAATTAGCATTAAAACTAACCCGAAAGAAAACAAAGAAGCACAAAATTAGACACCTATATTGATTTCATCGTAAAGGGAGTAACAAATATAGAAGAATACATTTATTTAATTAGAGTTGGAGACGACGATCCGTAAAAAAAATTTATAAAATAATAAAATAGCAAACTTTAACTGATAAATTTCTTATTTTTTAAAGCTATAATTTAGAAGTTACTTAGTATGAAACCATTAAGAAAAAAGAATAAGAGGAGGGATTAAAAGAATATTACATAATCAGTAGAAAGGGATTGTGTCACTATGTTAACGGAAAGCCCATTGAATTTATATAGTTGGCATATTGGTTAAAAGAAAGAGAAACTTATGATTCAATCATCGCCTTGAATTTCTTCACAAAATTCAGAAAATGGAAAACACTAAAAATGTGGAAAAAAAATGTCATCAAAGAAAAGACTTAGAAATACTCGAAAGATTTGGAAGAAAAACTATTTATTTTAAATCCCGTTCTGAGAAATACCATATTAGATTTCAGAAAAGACACCTAGAATATGATGGAAACCGTCCGTTTTATTTCTTTAGAAAATAAAGATAAGTATTCTTAGGATGATGGAACTTATAATCTTGATTAGTTCAAGGTTTTGCAAGAATAGTAAAGGAAAAAAATGAACGAATAAATTCAAGAATTTTCTAAAAAATGCAGAAAAACAGTATAAAAATCAAATATATATATATTTTCGTATTTTTAATTTTGTTATGTTTATTTAGGTATAAGATGGATTCGAATCATCATTAAATTTACTTAAAAAAAATCATTAAATGACCTCAAATGATGATGATTTGGGAGGTTAAAAGAAAGGGAACTAAAATTTCTTTAGATTAAAAGAATCTGCTTACGAAAATTTGGGATTTTCTGATAATATGAACTATGAAAGAAGATCAGAGCTAAGAAAAGAATGCTCGAAATTCCTAAGATTTTCATACCTTGTAGATTTTATAGCAATGGAAAGTTTGTCATCAATTTACTATCTCTCCTGCCAAGAATTGGAGGCCAAGCTTAAATAGCTTACAGAAGATGAAGGTAATAGCAACACACACATAATTTATTTAATTGCTGAAACTAAAATAAAATATTTATTAAATTAACTTAGTGGAATACGTTGTCACTGATGCGCAATAAAAGGGAGGTGGTATCCACGAAGACCCTTTGTTTGAGTTGGCGTTGGAAGTTAATTTTGATCCCATCGAATAGAAATATATTGAAATTGAGCAAATCAAGGAGTTTTTGCCTCCCCCTTTAGGGAATTCTACAGTAATAATAAAATTTTTAAAGAAATATTAATACATATTTACATGCCTAAAATAATTATTATAGGATAGTGACTTCAATCCTTTGTACCATATAAAACAAAGAAAATAATTGGATGAGGACGAACAGCAAGGGGGCGCTAAAAACGAAGATGTGGACATTGACGACATCATGATAGATAGAAAGGTCGTGAAGGGCATAACCGAATTATGGCTTAAAATGACTCCTGATAGAGAATCGTTCTCCAGAGATATAATAAAATGCATCACGGAGGGAAGGTCATCTCTTCAGGTGTTCGAAAGATGGAGTAGAAGTGATGACATGACGAAATACGTCGGAGTTTTAGAAGAGTGGGATGACCATGTCGGTAACGACTGGCAAAACCCAGATTCGAACTACCTTAACCCTTCGGATTGGATTGAACAAAACGACACCGAACTGTTCAATAACGTGTATAAAGGGGTAATTGATAAGGCATTTGATAAGTGTGATGGCTGGAAAAGGAAATAATTCCATTCATTTTTGATGAATTATTGGGAACTCTAGCAATTAGATCTGGACCAATTTAAATTATACGAATTATTTGAAAACCCGGGTACATATATTGAAAAGACTTTGGCTCAGTTAACCAATTATAAAGAAATCAATGAAGGCAAACTACCTTATTCAGTGGATTTAGGGCTATTTAGAATCGACACTGAGAGATTGAGAGAGAAAATTCTTCCAGCTCCTTAAATATGTCTAGATAAATTATCAGTAACTTGATTTGCCTGTTTACTTAGTTTTATTTTTCATTTTTTTTTTAATAATTAAGGGTTTCATGCCTAGTGTAATAAAAGATAAAATGAGTTAAGTGAAAAAATGGATGGAACAAAAATACATAGACATGAAAATGGGATCCATAGAGCTTGAAGATTTTGTTTAGTAGTAAGAAACTTTAAAAACTATTTAATCGACCATAGGAGACAAAAAAGAGACATTGCAAGAAATAGATCAAATCATTGGAATATTAAAAAGTTCAATTTTGAATTTACCAAAGAATAAGTCGCCGCTTTCAATGATAATAATGTCGTAAAAAAATGGATGAAGCCATACAAAAGTCCGAAGAAAATTCACAGAAAAAAACTGAAATATTCGCTAAAAGTATCAAGGTAACTAACTAACTAACTAACTAACTATCTATACAATACTATATATTAAAAAATAAATTATAGTCTAAATAATAAATATTCACTAATTCAATAATAGTCATAACTTGTTCCCAGTTTGCTTAAAGAAGTTTCCGATCTCAATGCTAAGATAGGAAACCCATAATATATTGAAGGAAAAATAAGTTCTGAATAAGCTATAAAAGAGTTGGGAGAATTTGTGGTTGAAATGAAGGTATATAAAAAATTAGAAATTTTTCAAATTATTTAATATTATTGAAATTTTTTTTAATATATATAGAAATTAGTCATTCTTGGATAAAAATATAACAAATACGAAATGATTTTAGAAATGGATATTACCATGTACGATGATCTCGACAATTTAAGATAGGATCTGACAAATAAGTATGACATGTGGACCTCTTCTAAAGAATGGAAGAGTTTGGTGTCACAGTGGATGGATTCACAATTTAATGACATTTAAACAGATATAATCAAAGAAAAAGTTGATTTTTATGAAAAAATAGTAAGAAGATGTGATAAAAATATGCCTCCGGTAAAAAAAAAAATAAAAATAAATAAATAAATAAATAAATAAAGTTATTTTCAAATTTTTAAAATTTAATTAAAAAAAAGGGTATTCCTACACTTATGGAGTTAAAAGAAAATGTGGAGGAATTTAAAAATCAAATTCCCATTGTGCGTGCATTGAGAAATGATAAAATGCTTAAATATCACTGGGATCTCATTTTAGAAAAAGTGGGGCAGACCTTTGACGTCAAAGATCCTGAATTTACTTTGGCAACGATGATCGATATGAAGTTGGGATAATTTGTGGAAGACATTGTTGAAATTAGTACCCAGGCCACTCAGGAACACAAATTAAAAGGTGACTTGGAAGAAGTAGACAAAAAATGGAAGGATTTAGAAGTTGAAGTGGTTGAGTACAGCAAAGGAGATAACAAGGGAAACAAAGTGACTGTAAATAAAGAAAGTCTTTTTTTGAAGGGAAATATTATTTTAATACTTACAATTTTTTAGGTTTTAACGGCAGTTGATGATCTTAATTCCATTTTGGATGAAATTTTGGCCAGCATGAATAACATCTTGGGGTCAAGGTATCTTAAACAGTTGAGAAAAGAAGCTGAAGAACTGTAAAGAAATGTTTTGAATGCTTAGGACACATTGGGAGATTGTATAAATATTAATCGTATAAAATTTTTTCATCATTCATTTAAAAATAAACTTATTTCCAGGGGTAAATGTGCAGAAAAACTGGATGTATCTGGAAAACTTGTTCTGTTCCTAGGAAATTAAGCAGGCGATGCAGGAAGAAAGTGCTTCCTTTGAAAAGGTCGACAAATCGTTCAGAGAACAGATGAAAAAGGTCGACAAGTACGGGGGAAATTGTGCAAAATTCTGGACAGAAAATCGAAAAAATTGTGGGAGGAAAATAAAGAAATCTTAAACTCCATCCAAAAGGCGCTGGACCAAATTTTAGAAACGAAAAGAAATATTTTCCCCAGGTTTTACTTTTTGTCAAATGATGAATTGCTTGAAATTATGGCTTACCCCGACATAGTTTCTGTCGAAAAAAATCTGAAGAAATGCTTCGATGGAATTCAAAAAATCAAATATGAAGGAAATATCATTAGCAAAATAATTTCGCCCGAAAATGAACAGGTCACACTCAAAAAGCAGCTCTCCACGACTGGGACCGTTGAAAACTGGCTCAGCAATTTAGAAGCACAAATGCGAGAAACGGTAAAGGATTTGATCAAAAGAGGTAAAAAGGACTTTGAAAACAACACTGAGACCTCTGAGAAAAAATAAGAGTGGGTCAGAATTCACAAAGCGCAAGTCGTCGCCACTGTCGATAACATCATGTGGACGACTTATACGGAAACCTCTATCCAGAATTTAGAAGAAGACCAGGATGCCCTGTATAACTGGGCTTACAAGTCATTCCCAGTTATGCTTGATGAGCTGACTTAAATGGTAGAATTTATAATGCAGATTAATTTTTAAATAAATAAATAATTGTTTGATTGCTTTATATTTGCAAAGGTCGCCTCAAATACCCTCACTAAATTGGAACATAAGAGCATTGTAGCTTTGATCACTCAAGATGTACATGCAAGAGATATTCTTTATGGTATGTATGAAAACAATGTGGTCGCAGTAACTGATTTTACCTGGCAAAAGGAATTAAGGTATTACTATGAAGATGACATTTCCAATGTAATGGTTAAATAAGTAAATGCCACAATCAAATACGGAAATGAATACATGGGTAGGATTTTATTTTGGCTCGTTAAACTAAACAAAACAATTAAAAAATATAATTTCTATTTTTAAAGGGGCAACCTCAAGACTGGTTATTACCAAACTTACTGATAGATGTTGGATGACTATTACTGGAGCTTTAAATATTTAATTGGGAGCTGCTCCGGCCGGGCCTGCAGGAACAGGAAAAACTGAATCTACAAAGGTAAATAAATATATATTATTAATATTTGTATTAAATCTTACTTTTACTAAACAAAGGATTTGGGAAAAGCACTTGGATAACTATGTATTGTGTTCAATTGCTCTGATTAAATTGAATACAAAATGATGTAAAGACTGTTCGCAGGGTTATGTGAGTAGGGGGCCTGGTAAATATTTATTATTTTTGGAATTAAGTAATTCATTTTGACTTTTTCACTCTTTCAGGGCTTGTTTGGATGAGTTTAACAGAATTGATATTGAAGTCCTATCAGTTGTTGCTCAATAACTTTAAACCATTAGGTCAGCTTTGTTACGAAAAGACGAAGAATTCATATTTGGAGATAATGAAAAGAAAATCAAATTGTAATTAAGAAACAACAGAATTGATATAGCATAAATAATTTTAATATTTTTTTTTGTTTAGAAAAGCTGAAGGATATGGAGTATTTATTACAATGAATCCTGGATATGCTGGAAGAACGGAATTACCCGATAACTTAAAGGTTCTTTTCAGACCTGTTTCTATGATGATTCCCGATTATGGTATTATTGCTCAAATCATGCTCTTGGCAGAAGGGTTTAAAGACGCAGTCAGTTTATCGAAAAAGATGGTTCAACTTTACAAACTTTCTTCAGAATAGTTATCTCAACAAGAACACTACGATTTCGGTAACTTTCCTATTTTTTTGCGCAATAAATAGTATTTATTTTTTCCAATTTAGGTATGAGAGCAGTGAAAAGTGTTTTAAATATGGCTGGTGCCTTGAAACGAGGGAATCCCAAAATGGATGAATAAGTCGTCCTTATTAGAGCCATGCGAGACTCCAACGTTCCCAAATTTTTGAAATAAGATTTGCCTCTATTCCAAGCCCTAATCTTAGATCTGTTTCCAAGTATAGAATATTAATATTAAATACTTTAATTTTGTCATTTATTTTTGATATCTGAAATTTTTAGATATATTAATCCCTGAGCCGAACTATGGAAAACTGCCTGACTAAATCAGTGAAAGCATACAAAATCTAAAACTGTAGTAAAAGCCAGAATTGTCCACCAAGGTTATTCAGTTATATGAAACCTTCAATGTAAGATTCGGAGTTATGATAGTCGGGTAGACGAACTCAGCCAAGACAACCTGTTTCCAAATATTACAAAATGCAATGACAGAACTATGGAAAAAACAGGTAATAAAATTATACGTGTGTAATTATCAGCAAAAAAAAAAATAAATAAAAAATTCATTTTAAGATTACTGGATTCTATGAAGTAATCACTAAGATTTTGAACCCGAAAAGTATTACAATGGGGGAACTGTATGGAGAAGTCGATATTTACACCCAGGTAAACTTTTTTTTGATTTTTGGGCTTAAAAAAAAATTAATTTCCATTGTTTTTTATACCAAAAAAATAAACTTAAATATAGGAATGGACAGACGGTCTCGCTTCATAAATCATGAGAGAAGGAGCTATGAGTGAAACTGATCAGAATTTATGGGTTGTTTTCGATGGACCTGTAGATGCTCTTTGGATCGAAAACATGAACACAGTACTTGATGACAACAAAATGCTTTGCTTAGCAAACGGATAGGTAATAAATATAAAATTAAAAAAAGAGTCGATTTATGTAAAATAAAAATATTTTAATTTTTTTCAGAGAATCAAACTGAGAGATGAAATGAGAATGCTATTCGAAGTTTAAGATTTGGCGGTGGCCTCTCCAGCGACTGTTTCTCGTTGTGGTATGGTGTACATGATGTACGAAGATTTGGGGTGGAGACCCTATGTAGTCTCTTGGATAGATAGACTTTATGTAACCAAATATTTTTAACAATTATATTTTAATAATTAATTCTAAAAAAAAAAAAGGGACCTGAACTTGATAGGGACGGAGAAGTATTGGTAGAAGGAAAATTAGATTAAGAAATGAGAGATCACCTATATTAACTATTCGAAAAATCGATTGATGACTTTATAGAACTTAAAAACACGAAGCTAACTGAACCCATACAAACAGTGGAATTACAACTCGTGATATCTCTTTGTAAGTTATTTGAATGGTAATAAATTATTAAAAATATATGAATTAATAAATAAATTAATTAATTAATTAATATTAAAATGATTAGTTTCCTTTACGACCTACCTGGATTTGTAAAAATCGATAGACAAGATCAGAAAAAACGATTCTTAAATCACATATTTACATTTTCTTTCATTTGGAGTATGTGTGTGACTGTTCACGATAACCACTTCCCAATTTTGGACACTTTCGTTAAGGAAAAATTCCCTTCTACACTCTTCCCTAATCCTTAGACTGTATTTTCATACTACTTGGACACCTCCGACCTTATGTTCAAACACTGGGACTCTTTGGTACCTGTTTTCGAATACGATCCTGAAGAAGCATACTTTAATATTTTGGTGCCCACCATGGATACCGTCAGGTTTTCCTTTGTGATGGAGTATCTACTCAACAAAAAGAAACACATTTACGTGACGGGAGCCTCCGGTATCGGAAAATCCGTTATTGTCAGTGGAAAATTGTTGCAAATTAAAGAAAAGAGACAAATTGACAGTTTTCAACTAATTTTTTCCGCTCAGACTAAGTCGGACATAACGTAATTGGCGATTGAAGGTAAACTCAATAAGCATTCGAAAACACTTCTTTCCGCTAAACCGAACAGAAGGAACTGCATTTTCATTGACGATGTGAACATGCCCTCCGTTGAAGTATATGGAGCCTAGCCGCCGATTGAATTGCTTAGACAATTGGTTGACAAGGAAGGATTTTACGACAGAAAAGAAAGGTTTTGGAAAGATGTAACGGAATTCATTCTTTTAGTCTGCTCCGCTCCGCCCGGAGGAGGAAGAGCGAATTTGACGCAAAGGTTTACAAGACACTTCAACATTATGAATATTCCTCAGCCTGGCCAGGAAATCCTCAACAAAATTTTCGAGTCCATCTTGAAGGGCTTTTTCGAAAAAAACAAATTCCCAGACCCTGTCAAATAAACAGCAGACGGGATGGTCAGAGGAACCATCGCTGTCTATCACAGAATTATGGAAGAAAAAAAGCCTATTCCTTCCAAATTCCACTACACTTTTAATCTCAGAGATGTCAGCAAGGTGTTCATGGGCGTGATGATGGTAATTATTTTTGAGTATATTTTGTTTTAATTTATATTAAAATAATCCGATTTTTAAATAGGTATCCCCTGTCAAACTAAGAGACGAAAATACGGCTTCCAAACTGTGGATCCATGAAAACTGTAGAGTGTTCCACGATAGATTAATAAATGAAGAAGATAGGGAATGGTTTTATGAATTGATAATGGAAATCCTGGGAAGGGAATTTAAGTCCAAGTTCGAAAAGGAAGCCATTTTCGGGAGCAAAAAAATATTGTTCACTGACATCCACAAATTAGTGGCAGATCCTAGATATTATGAGTAAAATTTTTTTTGTTCCATAATATTTTTTTTTTTTTTTTAAATTTCTGATTAATTTTTAAGGTATCTGACTGAGGCTGGAGTGAAAGAACTTTTAAGCACTCTTGATAATAAATTAGACGACTATAATGGAGAAAACCCAACTAAAATGAATTTAGTTTTTTTCACAGAATGTGTTGAACATATACTGCGAATTTCAAGAATCCTAAGATCTCCCAGAGGTTCAGCTATGCTTATCGGAGTTGGGGGTTCGGGAAAATAGAGTTTGACGAAATTGGCTACCTATATGCTGGAATACCATTTAAGAACTGTGGAAATAGTGAAGGGATTTAACATCAATTCCTTCAGGTATAAACATATATTTTATTAATTAATTATTTAAAGTGTAATTATTATTTTTGGTTATTTAGAGAATTCATTAAGGAAATTATGAAAGACACCGGAGTATGTCCCGAAGGAAGAGGAATCACTTTCCTTTTCACCGACACCCAGATTATAAATGAAGGGTTTTTAGAAGACATCAACAATATTTTGAATTCCGGAGAAGTCCCCGTAATTAATTATCTACACTTCTATAAACATAAATTATTTACTTTATATTGAAAAATAACAGAATTTGTGGCCTCCTGATGAAAAGCAAGTTGTAATAGACGACTCAAGAGAATTGAACGAAAAAAAGAGGAGGGCAGAGGACCCAGATACCATTTACAAAACATTCGTTGAAAAAGTAAGAAATGACCTGCACATAGTGCTGTGTATGTCCCCCGTGGGAGACTCACTGAGAGTAAGATGCAGAAAATTCCCCTCTTTAGTTGACTGCTGTGGATTAGACTGGTTCTCCTCATGGCCCTCCGAAGCTCTGATTTCCGTCGCTAAACGGCTTTTGTCAGACGAAAGGGACTTCCCCTAGCCGAAATCCTGCAACTACGACAGTCTGGTGGAGTCTCTTTCGCAGATGTGCAAAGAAGTGCACACTTCAGCCACAGAAATGACGATAACCTTCGAAGACGAATTGAAAAGAAAGGTTTACACCACCCCCAAGTCCTATTTGGACCTGATTAAGCTTTACTTGCACCAACTCAAGATCGTCAGAAAGAAAATGGGCCATCAAAGAGATAAATTAGCTGGAGGAGTGAACAAACTCACCCAGGCTAAAAGCTAAATTGCCCAACTTCAGGAATAACTAAAGGAGTTAGAGCCGGTATAAATATTTGATTTTAAAATACAATTTAATCATCCATCACCTTTTATTATTTATTTACAAAGATTTTGGTTGAAAAATCCAGATTGGTCGAAATTTCTCAAAAATAAGTCAATAAAGATAAGGAATTGGCAGACGAAAAAGAAGAAGTCGTACAAATGGAAGCTGATAAGGTCCAAATTCAAAAATCGGATATCGAAGTAATTGCTTCTGAAGCCCAGTCAGAATTAGACAAGGTGCTGCCCGAATTAGAAAAAGCTTTGCAGGCAGTGCAAAATATTGATAAAAAAGAACTTCAGTCTCTAAGAACGATGAAAAGCCCTCCTACAGGAGCTGTAATATCGCTTGAAGCTGTTTGTATTCTATTTGAAGAACCCAAAACCGATTGGGCTACCTCTATCAGATTGCTTCAAAACCTTAACACCTTTATAAACAATCTCAAAAATTATGATAAGGACAATATTAAGCCCAAAGTGCTAAATAAACTAAAGGAGGCTTTGAAAAATCCTGATTTCAATGTAGAAAAAATCAAATCCCAAGTATCTTATGCAGCAGATATTGCCGGATTTTGTATTGTAAATTAAAATATATATATTTTATGTTTGGGGTAATTCATAATAATTTTTCTTATAGGCCATGAAAATTTATGCAGAGGTCAACCAAGTGGTCAAACCGAAAAAAGATTTGGTGGAAAAAATGAATAAAGAATTAAAATTAGCCAATGACGCCCTTGACATCAAATTATCCGAGTTAAAGGAGGTTAAAGATAAAGTTGAAGCCCTGAATAAAGAGTTGCAGGCACAAGTCAGATTGAAGCAAGAGCTAGATGATAAGAAAAAATTGACAACACTTCAGTAATTTGCCCCTCTTTTTATTTCGTATTTATCTATACATAATTTATCTTTTTAATGTAGATTAAAAAGAGCGGACCAATTAAAAGTACTTACTGCAGATGAGTCCGTGAGATGGAAGCAAACAGTGGAGGCAATGGAAGGGCAATTGGAAAATTTGTTTGGAGATGTTTTCTTATGTGCTGCCTCCATCAGTTACAATGGTATTGATTTTTATTGTTTTAAACGAATTTCTTTAATTTTTATTTTTTTCTTCGATACAACAGGGCCATTCACAGGACACTATAGAGAATAACTCATATAATAATGGGGAGAATAACTAACAGAGGCTTGCATTCCCTGGTCGGAAAAATATGACATTGTTAAAACACTTGGAGACCCCATGTTAATAAGAGAGTGGATCATCAAGGGACTACCTTCCGATTTCGTCTCACAAGAAAATTCCATTTTTGTTTCGCAAGGTCACAGATGGCCCCTTATTATTGACCCTCAACTTCAGGCGAGAAAATGGATTTAAAATATAGAATTTGATCAATATTCTGACTAAGAAACCTTCTTTGTAATGAGGTTCAACAATCCGAAATTCTCCAGAATAATGGAGCTAGCACTCAACAATGGATATTCTGTTTTAGTAGAAGATGTTGATGAGACTTTAGACCCTCAAATCGACACAATTTTGGGAAAAGATATATACGAATCTAACGATGGAAGAATGCTCATCAAATTTGCCGATAAAGAAATAGATTATGATAATAGGTATTAATTTATATATATTTTTTTATTTATTTATTTGTCAAACTTAATTAGATTCAGAATATACATGATGACTAAGAAACCAAATCCTAGCTATTTAGCTGAAATTTTTATTAAGGTTACTGTAATTAACTTTACTGCTACCTTCGAAGGATTAAACGATCAATTACTAGCATTAGTAATTACTAAAATAAATATAATATTATTTTAATAATCTATCAATTTATTGCTTCTTAGGTCGTGGCCAATGAACAACCATAAATCGAAAGAGAAAGAGATGAAAATGTTATGAAGTTGGCAGAATATAAGAAAAAAATAGAAAACTGTGAAAGCTAAATATTGGATTTACTTGAAAAAACAGAAGCTGACTAAATGCTAAATGATGACATCCTCATTATAACATTAGAATCTTCCAAAAAGACATCAGATGATATAGCTGTGGAATTAGAAAGTAAAATTTTAAATGTAAATAAAAAAACAAATTAATTAATTATCCCTTTATTTACAATAGAATCCTAAAAGGATGAAGAAAGAATTAACAAAATTAGAAATGATTATAAAATTGTTTCTAAAAGAGGATCTATACTATACTTCGTAATTAAAGATTTAGCTCTTATCGATCCTATGTACCAATATTCACTCCAAGCCGTTACTAGACTTTTCAGATTTGCTCTTTAAACAGCTGAAAAATCTGAAGATGCCTAAGAAAGACTAAATAATTTAATTTCAACCATTACCAAAACTATGTACCAAAATGTCTGCAGAGGGCTTTTTGAAGCCCATAAACTAATATTCTCGTTCCTTATATCTACCAGCATCAATAAATACGAAAATATACTTGACCCCAATTTAATGTAAATCCTACTTACTGGAGCAGGAATGATAGATATATAAAAAATGCCGCCCAATCCTGACAAAGATAGAATATAAAGCAATATGTGGGAACTCGCCTACTATTTAGATATACATTAGGAGAAATTTAATGGTATTTACATACAATTTATTTATTATTTTATTTACTACTAACGGCGAAATATAATTTTAAATCATAAAATTTTCAAAAAAAACTTAATTTTGTTTTATTTTGATTAATGCTTTTTTATTTTGTGTCAACACAATATTTTTTTTTTACAAAATTATTTATTTTTTCTAAAAAAAAATGATTAAATTCATAAATATAAGTATAATACATATTTTTTTTAGATCTGTTTTTTTTAACAAAAAATGATTTTCATAATTTATGAATGAAAAATAAAAATTAAAGGATATACCATAGATACATAATAAATTATTAAAATACCTAGCATAAAAATTTTGATTTGAACTTTTATTTTGAATTTAGTAATATAATTTATAAATAAATTATTACTTTACAGGATTAACTGCTCATATGACCAATCCTAACAAACTTAAGTTATGGCTTGATTATATATTATGTGAAAATCCCATTAAATAGAAGCTGCCTGATGGATGGTAAGAAAAACTTGACATTTTCGAAAAAATGTTACTAATCAAGGTCCTACGTCCTGAAAAAATCATGTTTGCAGTAGAAAACTATGTTCTCACTTATATGGGAAAATAATATCTAGAACCTCCCACTACTGCTATTCAAAAAGTATACGAAGATTCTGACAAAATAACTCCAATTA
This sequence comes from Miamiensis avidus, assembly GCA_037039885.1. Classification (NCBI taxonomy): domain Eukaryota; phylum Ciliophora; class Oligohymenophorea; order Philasterida; family Glauconematidae; genus Miamiensis; species Miamiensis avidus. The sequence goes on from JAWVGU010000086.1 coordinate 250,746, forward strand.
TATTCGTTTTGAGTTAGGGAGTACCTTTCAATAATTTTAATATATACATTTTGATAATTACATGTGAATATATCAATTTATTTAAATTTAACTAGGCTGACCCTACAACTTAAATTGAATCTTTTGCCAAACAAATGAATATGGAGGAAAAATTGAAAAGAATTAGTTTAGGACAAGGGCAAGGAATAAAGGCTAAAAGACTAATTGAAGAAGGAAAAGTTTAGGGAAATTGGGTCTTCCTTTAGAATTGCCATCTTGATAAGACATTCATGCCTGATTTAGAAGTTATAGTCAATCAATTTGAAGAAGACGCTGAAAAAGTAAACTATTCATCCATATATATATTTATTTACTTTAATTTAAATGTAATATTTTTTTTTTTTATTTATTTATAGGGAGAAGTTTCAAATGACTTCAGACTCTTCCTTACGAGTATGCCAGCTCCTTATTTCCCTGTTGCCGTTTTGTAGGCAGGTATTAAAGTAACAAATGAACCTCCAAGAGGTATGAAAGCTAATTTGAAAAGGTAAAAAACAATAGTTACTTGTGAAATAAAAATAATAAAAAAATCATTAATTTTAATCTCAATTTAAAGATCTTGGGCTAGCATTGATAATGATATGTTGTAAGGAGATAACCAAAAAGAAACAGATGCAATGCATAAGTTGGTATGGGGTCTTACATTCTTCCATGCCATCATACAAGAAAGAAGAAAGTTCGGACCTTTAGGATGGAATATCAGGTATCACAAAATGATTGATATTTTATAATATTTTTTTTGTCTTTAATTTGTGTTTTAATTTCTTTACAGATATGAATTCAATGACAGTGATTTGGAATGTAGTATTAAAGTCATGCAAATGCTTCTAAAAGAAAATGATGATATCCCATGGGACTCACTCTTATTTGTATCAGGTCATATCAATTATGGAGGAAGAGTTACGGATGACTGGGACAGAAGATGCTTATTAACTATTTTATCGAAATTTTATGTGCCAGGTATTGCCAATATACATATTCATTTTAATTTTTTGTTTTAAAATAATTTTATTATTTTATTTAGAAATACTTTAAGAAGAATATTAATTCAGTGATAGTCCAACATATTTAATTCCCCAACTTGGAGAGCTCTAAAAATACAGTGAATATATAGATACTTTACCTTTATAAGATGATCCTGCAGTATTTGGAATGCATGAAAACGCTAATATTACTTACTAATCATAAGAAAGTAACAAAATTCTTGAAACAATCCTTTCTATTTAACCTAGATCTTCTGGAGGATCAGGAGGTAATTAATTTTTATTCAACTTAAATAAAACTTATAATAAATGTATGTAAATCTATTTGAATTATTATTTATTTAGGTAAATCATCTGATGAAATAATTATTGAAAAGATATAAGGTTTATTAGAAGAACTGCCAGAACTTTTAAGAATCGAATAAGGAAATTAAGAACTTTTCGAAGTCAATGAAGCAGGGCTTATACCTTCTCTTTCAACTGTCTTACTACAGGAAATAGCTAAATTCAACAATTTATTGGATTAAATATCTACTACTCTAAACCATCTAGAAATGGCAATTGGAGGTTAGATGGTTATGAGTTAGGTAAATAAATAAATAAATATATTTTAAAAACTTGAATTTTATAATAATAATAATTTATAGGAATTAGATGCTGTATACACAAGTATTCTTATGAATTAAGTACCATTGAAATGGCAAAAATATCCTTCATTGAAACCCTTAGCAAGCTGGATTTAAGACTTGAAAGAAAGAGTAGGTTTTATGAGAAACTGGCTAACAGTTGGAAACCCTATTTGTTATTGGATGTCTGGAATGTTCTTCCCCTAAGGATTCTTGACAGGTATCAAATATAACTGTTATAATATATATACATTTAATGTTTGTTATATATATATATCTATCAATCTATCTAAAATCAATTTTTTTAATAGGAGTTTTGCAAACACATGCCAGAAAACATCAATTAGCCATAGATACTATAGAATTCTAATTCAGAATATTAGCATTCGATAAAGAATAATGCGCACAAAGACCCAATGATGGAGTTTACATTTATGGACTTTATATGGAAGGTGCCTAATGGGAAAGAAAGAAATAAACAATTACTGACTCAGCACCTGGTATTATGTATAATCCTATGCCAGTTATTTGCTTTATCCCTGCAGAAATCCCTGATGGCAAATCTAGTCAAATGAAAAAAATGGATAATTACGAATGCCCAGTTTATAAAACAAGCGTCAGGGCAGGAGTTCTAAGTACTACCGGATAATCAACAAATTTTGTACTTAAAGTAGATATTCCCAATGCCGAATAAATTGAAGATTATTGGATATAGAGAGGTGCTGCTTTATTATGTTAATTAGACTATTGATAAATTTAGTTAATATAATAATAATAATTTTGTTAAAATTTAATTGAAATATTTATAAATAACTATCAAAAACATTTTATATATTTGTTTTATTAAAATTAAAGTGATTTATATTAAATTTTATTAATAAAAAACTTTAAATAAATAATTACATACTTAATTCCTAAATAACAAAATAATTTTAATTTTTCAATATAATGAGTAATGTATAGAGTTTATATATAGTGATGAAAATAATATTAATAAAATGTTCATTCCAATTATATATTTTAATATTTTTAATTAGAAAGTACAAGGAAGAATATTAAATATCATCACATCTCTTAAGTATTAAAGTTATTAAAAAAAAGAAAAAAAAATATATTAAGACATTTTTATCTTTTATACACTAAAGTATACGCTATAAAAGCTCAAACTGAGAACAATAAAAAATGGAGGACCTTTTTAAATTCGGAGAAAAAAAACAAAAAGAAAAAAGATATAACAGATAAAAAAAACCAGATATTATTGATCATAAATATTATAAATGTGGATATCCTGAATGTCAAAAAAGTTTTCATGATTATTCTAGTTTATATACTCACATCAAATCAACCCATGATGGAAATATTCACCCAGATACTGGTAAATAGATTGCAGCTATATAAATTTTTTATGCTAATAATATAGTAAATTTATTATTATTGAATATAACATGAGAATTAATAAGTTTAATTCATAATTTTTCTGTTTTAACTATATCTCCTCAATTTAAGTGATTATATACCGTTATATATTTGAATTTATTTTATAGTTTCTAAACCTCCAAAAAAATCAGAGTTGCTTGAATGGATGAAATAAGAAAAAGGAAGCATAATTTAGGACCCTTCATTTTGTATTGAAATTGAAGATTTCGTCGTTTATTTTTTTGAACAGTTGGAACTTTTAAGAACATATTTGATATTCCAAGCATTACTTCCTTAAGATTTTAAATTTTCAACTTATTTTCATTCTGAAGGAGAAGTAATTTTTTTTTTTTTTAAAATTGAAATTAATTATTATTTTGATTAAATATTGAAAAAAAAGAAATGCTTCGATATACTTACTCTATAAATACTAAGGAGATTTAAGAATTATTTTAAGTAAAATATAAGAAAGAATTAATGCTTATACGAGAATATATAAAACCATTTGGATCATAAGCAGCGAAAGAAATAGTGCATATTTTATGGATTATTATTAGCAATAAAAATTAACAAGATAATTATATTGTAAATACTATACAATTAGCAATATAGAAAAACTAAAATGAATTTTTTCCTATATTTAAAACTCTTGATAATATGGAATTATATTTCGAATCACTCATAGATGGCTTTCTTCCAGCTGCTGAAGGTATGCCTGAAAGGATTTTTTACATAATTTAGAATAATACTGAATTTTAAAAGCTAGTAAATACTTAGGTATAAAATAAACAATATTCAAATGATATTCTATTTGAGCGATAATAATATACTTTCTAAAAATTATAAAAAGAATAGCAGCAAAAATAGCAATAATAGTAAAATAACAAGTATCAGTATTAATAATAGAAAATACAGTTTTAATAAAATAATAATAACAGTAAAGACTTGATTTAGGAAAAAAATATTTAAATGGAATTTTTGCCCTTTGATAATATTTAAAGTGATAATAAACAAATTAAATAATTTAATAGAAGTAATGGTAGTGAATTCAATGTTTATATTTCAAATCAAAGTATATAACAATTGATAAACCGTGCAGATTTATAAAATAGTACGGATTTGAAAAATTAAAATCAAATAAATAATTTAAAATATTCATATTCTTAGGAATAAATGTTTCCTGGTGATAGCGCATAATCTATTGATTTCTAAAATTAAAAAATTAATATTAACCATATATAAATTAGCATAATCCTACACAAGTAAAAAATAGTCATATAGGGCAAAACTAAAGTTAAGATAATTATCATACTACTTTACTTAGCACTTAGCTTAAAAAATAATTATTCGAAATAAATAGTGAAAATAACAGCATAAATTTAGTACCTTCTAATAATTATAAACTTTAATGAATAATTAGCTTTATTTAAAAGATTAAAATTAATTATTTTATATAAAAATAAATATATGAAATTTCTATTTTTATAAAAATTATCACAAAATATATATATATAAATTAAATATTATATACTATTAAATGTTGCTTTACATTTTTTACATTTATAATTTACAATAATATTATTGCTATAGTTAGATATTTCAATTCTAAATAAATCTCTTTTTTATTTATATAGGTTTTAGCTAAAGGAATTTATTAGGAATGATAATAACCAATTGTAATAGAAAAAAAGATATAATGAACTCAAAATAGCAGATTTCAGAATAATAACACTAACAGGAAAAATTACAAAATGAAAGCAAAAAAGAAAACGATAGCGAATCAAAATAGGGAGGAGATGATTAATAAATGGTTCCTTTTGTGGTAAGCGGAGATCAAAATGCATTTAGTATGAATATGATGATAAATTAAAATAATGAGGAACTGAAATCTAAAAGTGAAAAAAAATATCACAGAAGGAAAAAGACAGACATAAATGATAAACCTTATAAATGCGGTTGTTCAAAAGAATTTAATGATTATTCCAGTCTATATACACATATAAAGACAAATCATGATTTGAAAATACCAGAAAATACAGGTAATATGAGTTATTTTAATTGCATAAATATCTAAAAAGAAAGAATAATTATTGATTTTTTATATAAATAGTCCTTCCATAGTTGAAAAAAAAAGATGTGATGACTTTTTTAAAAGAGTAAAAAGGGGATCCTATACAGTCTAAAGAATATGAAGTTGAGATAGAAGATACAGCTTTGTTTTATTTAGATTAAGAAGAACTGCTTTGCACTTTTTTAAAATTTGAAGACTGCTTTCAAAAATCAGAATAAGAAAGCATGATTTCAGAATATTTTCATCCAGAAGATTAAGTAAGCTTCTTATAATTTACTAAATTAAACTATTAAAGATATCAATAATTTTAATAGCAATGCTTTATTTTAAAAAATGTTGAAAATTTAGAAAGCTAGTTTCCTAACTTGTATAAAGACTAAAGTGCCTATATAATTAGTAATGAATATTTAAAACCCTTTACTGCACCGGTGGCTATGGAAATCACATAATTAATAGAACAGGTTATAATTATGTGGAATCAAACAAAAGATATAAATCAGATTTAAGAATAAATTACAGATTATTATGAAAAAACCTAGAGAATTAAAAAAAAATTAAGAAATAGCATCAAATGAAAAATAATAAAGCTAAAAGTAAGGTGCATATTTTAATTTATAAAAGTTAAATATAGAAGAGCTAAAGGTATATCTGAGTGAATTTACTTTGTATTTCTTGCAAGCGGTTTAATAATTACCTGAATATTTAATAAAGTCATCTTCCAGGAAATAATCTTCTGGAGTGGAAACATAACCTAAACAATCAACTGTTTCATCTTCTTAATAATTATAAGAAGAAAATCAATAATAATTACAACAGAAAAAACGTGCTCGTACATCATCAAACAATAATATTTTAAATCTAGGATCTTAATAAATATCTTAAAATATAACATCATAATAGTTGTATTATCAAATTCAATAGGCTTAAATATAGTAGCAATAGTAAAGTGGTTTAGGTTTCTAATAAACTACTCAATAGAATCCTTATGTTGACAGTATAAATTAATTAAACGAATAAATTAATAAATTAACGTAAAATTAAAATAATATGTAAAGGACTTTGGGAAATGAATGAAATTATTGATATAAATTGCTTTTGTTTTCATCAATTGTGATAGTTTTTTCAAAATTTAATAATTTATTGAGTAAAAAATTAAAGCAATACATTATTCTATTATTATTATAAAAAAGTTAATATTTCTATAGTAATTGACATATATATGTATATTAATGCTATCATTTAATTCATTATAATAACACCTTTTTTATTGAAATTTATTATAAAATACTAAATAAAAAATTTAATTAAAAAAATATGAGTTAAACTGCAAAACATAACAATTCCTATTTAGATTCAGGAAATTTGTACTAAAGTTTTAGTGGAGCTTTTTCTATGGGTGTATCATCACGACGTAAATTGCAAAATATTGGATTTTTATATGAAATTCTATTCTTAATACTAATCAAATGATTGATAGCGAATTTTTGGAATAAAAATGATGTTCCTCCTCCGGGAGCCTATAATTTAGATGCAAATGGGAAATTTAGTAAAATATAAGGACCAAAGTAATTAAATTGTTAAACAAATAAATTTACAATTATTTTAATATTATTTTCTACAAAAAAAATGTCTGATAATTGAGTTACTTTTTTAAAAAGGTGGTCCAAGTTTAAAAAATAATAGTTGTTTGATATAAATAAAGATACTCCTTCTCCCCATTCATATTAGATTTAATCAAAAATTGTAAATTAGTCTTGATTTATAATATATACAATTCTTCTTATTCTAATCATTAATCATATTAAATTCAAATTTATAAAATGGTTTTAGTTTAGAATTTTATTTTTTTATTGATTAATAAATAAATTAGAAGTTAATTAATTCGTTTTAAGGGAAAAGGGGGAATAACAATATGTGCAACTCCTTTTAAAGATTTGAATGAGAAATTCTAAGTAAGTCCTTTAGAGTAAATATAAGCAATATGTTTAAAATTATTTTTTATATTTTATAATTTTTTTTCTTTATAGATATGATAATAATACAATAAAAGTAAAATCTAAAGCTCCTGAGTTTTCTCTTCAGTCTAAAGGAGAAGATCAAACATCTAAACACACTTATATGCAGACCCCTGGTCCGCAAAAATATTAAATTATAAACTTAAGTTAAAAACAATCTCATAATAAAAAATAGTATGGATTTGGTAGAAATAATATAAAAATATTTGTATTTATTTTTTCTCTTAAAAAAAATTAATATTGAAGGTTCTGGAGATAAAAATTCGATATACAAAAATAATAATGTCAGTAATCCCGGACCAGGATCTTATAATTATTCAAATGCAAATAAAATTTCAATCAATTCTAAGTACATATTTTTAGTTTAAAATCTAAAAAAAAATAAATGGTTCAAATAATTAATAACTTTTAAACTTATTGAATTACAGATTTTCTAAAGAAAGAAGAAAAGGATTAGAAAATATGCATTCCAGAAGTATTCCTGGTTCTGGATCGTATGATATAGATAGATCATTAATTAATAAAAGTTTTTTCCAAGGAAAGTCTATATACGGAGCTGATAAGCACAGTTAATCATAAATTATTAAAAGCACTCCAGGACCTGGATAATATCCTTTAGATAAAATTTTATAAAAAAAAAGTCCTTCATTTAAGTAAAATTAGATTCGTTAATTAATATTATTTTCTAAAATATAAAAATTGTTTAGAATAGGAACTTCCAAGAGATAAGACTTAATTAAAAATAATAACTTACCCGGCCCTGGATAATATACTATGTAATCAAATCCGAAAGCTACATATGCCGACCTTGATTATTTTTAAGGTATATAATTTACTAATTTCATATTTACTTTAAATTTAGATATTAAATTAATTGATAAATTTCAAAGGGTTTGGAAGCAATCCTAGAAATACTTCCCTATTAAATGAAAATAATGTACCTGGACCAGGTACATATAGTATTGCTGAAAATTCTGGCTTGGGAAAGGATGGAAAGGGATGTATAATTAGTAATGATAATGCAACCATTTTCTAAGAAAGGCCATAATTGCCAGGACCTGGATCATATGAAGTTTCTTGTGCATGTAATATAATAAAAAGATACTATTATAAGTTAATATACCAATCAATAATTTGTTAAAATAAACCCAAAATTAATAGAATTTAATATTCCAAAGAGAGAATAAAATATGAATTATACCAGGAACTTAAGGACTGAATTTTAAGAAAAAAATATTCCTGTAATATAGTTAAATAATTTTTTTTAATTAAATTTAAAATATTATAATTACTAAAATACAGGGTCCGGGCAGATATAATTTATCAACTTAATCAAGTTTAGGAAAAGGGTTTTCGTAATTTTTATATATTTTTATATAAAATTTAATAAAAAATAACAAAATTTCAGGTTCGGTGGTATGAAAAGAATGGCAGATGGAGATGAGTACAGTGTATTTTAAACCTCGCCATAGTCATATAATATAAAAAGTAATATGGGATTTCTTCCCTCATATTTAAGAGAAAAAAATAAAACAGAATTCTGAAAAATTTTTAAAAATATATTTTTCAACAATTTATATTTATTTTTATATAATTTTAATTTAATATTTTTAAAAATTAAGAAGATGGGTTTTTGTATAAAATAATAAGTTTAGGTTTACAGATCAAAAAGATTATTATAGCATATAAATTATCAGTATTTCATTTACAAACCTCTTATTTAATTATTAAATTTTCAACAATATATTAAAACAGAGATTACAAAATTTTAATATAAATACTAATTAGTTGATTAAATAAAATCAATAAATAAATAACTAAATCCTAATAAGGACATCTACTAATTCGTTGGAACAATTCCAATATCAATTTATAGCCAAATAGCAAATAAATAAAATTTACAAATGAAAATGTTTAGTAAGTTAGTGGGAAAAGATTCCGAAGAAAAAACTGGTGAAGAAAATAAAAATTCCGATAAAAAAGGAGATGAAAATAAAGGGGCTGCTGATAATAAAAAAAAGGAAACACCTGAGGAAGTTGCGAAAGTTAAAAAATAATAGGAAGAAATATCAAAATATAAGTTAAAAGATGGAAACTATCAAATATAAGTTAGAGTGATTGAGGGGAATGAATTAATACCAAAAGCCTCAAGTTTCTTTTTATTTGGAAATAATGGTATTTGTAATGCATTTACCGAGATAACAGTAAATATAATATCATTTTAAAATTTTTTAATATTTAGCTTTATAATTTAATATCAAATTTTAATTTATAATTTTTTTTTTTCATTTCAATAGATAGAAAATCAAACCAAGAAAACTTAAGTTAAAGAAAAAACATTTTCACCCATTTGGAATAAAGGTTTCACATTTAGGTAGAAACTAAAAGTCTATTTACTTTAAATAATCAAATTTAAATTAAACTAAATATTTATTAATCTATCCCAATATCAATAGATTTGAAGGTTTGAAATAATAATAAATAGAAAATATGTAAATAAATTTTACAGTTAAAGATAGAAAATCTATTGTTGATACAGAAATAATAGGAAGTTACTCTTTAGATATTTCAAGTGTGTATTTTTCATATTAACATGAAATGTACTAAACCTGGTTAACCTTAACAGATCCTACAGATGAAGTAGAAGGAGTTATGGGATACATTTTAGTTAATATAATTGTTTTAGGTAATTGGCGATATATTTAATATAAGATGAATTCTCAATGATTTATTTATTTATTTGTTAATTTTATTTTAGGGCCAGAAGATGAACCCCTGTTCATGATTTATCATGGCAAAAATAAGGTAATGCTGGTAAAGATAAAGCATTAATGCCATAAAAAGTGAAATAAGTAGGCCACCAAATTAAGTTTGATGTTTACAGAGCTGAACATTTAGCTCCTTTAGATTCAACTGATGTTATAGGACCTAGTTCAGTTATCCAAGCATATACAGAAGTAATATTTGACACTTTGTAAATATAATATTTTCAGCGATTTAAAACTAATTATGAATCAGGTGAACTATGGGGGTTAATCATAGAAAACCTCTAAAATTGAAAGTATAAATCCAGAATGGAATTAGAGACTTATGATTTAGTGCATGCTTCCAAACAATTCTAAATATCTGAATGTTTCAATATTTGATTATGATTTAACATCAGCAGATGATCTAGTATTTTTAATTTTAAAATTTAAATAATGTCAAATAGATACAATTCCATTTTATACTAGGTTGGAACTATTAAAATCCCTTTTAATGAAATAAAAGATACAAATGGAGAACCCAGATGGGTAAATTTGTATGGATCTCCCATTTCTGTGGATAATGAATAAGCTACTTTAATGACTAAATATGGGCAAGAATTAGGATCGCATTACAGAGGAAGACTCTTTTATAAAGTAAATTTAATCTATCTACAATATACAATGAATGCATATATATTTATAATCTAATTAGGTATCAACATATTACAAATAATAACCTAAAACATATAAAAAAAATTACAATTTTCCTTTCCCAAAAATCCTTTCCCAAATACCCCGTAAAAAACCTATATTTTAAGAGTAGCAGTATTAGAAGGAATAGAATTTCCGTAGAGAAAAATGGCTGTGATTCATGTTTAATTGGGACCCTATTTTATGAAAACAACAGACCGTTATGATCATGATGCTATTCCTAAAAGTGGAGAAAAGTATAGTAAAAATGATCCAAGAGTGTCAACAAAAATTGATGGAATGGCAGATTTTTACGAGCAACTTCCTGATAAAAAATATAGCTACCCATTGATATAGAGCAATGTCCAGATATTATTTTTTATTTTGCAGATGCTAATAAAGAAGGCAGGAGGTATGAATTAATATTAGTATATTTATCTATCTTTTGATTGTTAACGTTAACCTAACATAATCTATTATATAATTATTTTTGCTTATATAGACATAGTTTCTGCAGAATTTAAGCTAAAGATATTTTATGTAGAAGTGAATAGGAATATAAATAAAAATGGGAGCCTAGAGTATTACAGATGAATGAAGATAGATCTCTTAATTTAGTTAAAGATAACGAATTTCCTGGGTAATGAATTTTATTACTTTTAATAATATAAACGACTGTTTTATTATCATTAGATTCCTCTATGTATAAGTTGCTTTAATTGCATTTAATCCTCCAGAAATCCCATAAAAATTATATTTGGTATATTTTATATTTTGAAATTTTAATATTTAAAATTTATATAATGAGTTTATATTGTCTTTGCTTTTTAGTAAGATAAATATAGTAAACAATCTCTTTAATTCAGTGAAGCTAAGAAGCACAACGATTTTATCTTAAATGAAAATAAATTATTATCGAACTAAAAGTAACTAATCTAAAAGGATGAAGATGAAGATGAATTTTATGCAAACTAAGAAATTCCTAAAAACCAATTAAAACTTAAGTTTCAAGCTAGACCGATTCCCTAACAATAAGAAATAAGAGCCCTTCCATAAAATATGGAATAATAGTAATAAGGATAATAGTAATAAGAAGTTATTGTATAAAAAGATCCTATCAAGGTAAGTTAAAATTTTTAGATTCAAATAGTAAAAATATTTATTTTATTATTTAAATAAGTTTATGTTGCTTGATCCTAAGCTAAATAATTATCATAAATATGTGATTACTTTTTAGATTTTGGAAAAAGGAGAAAATGATTTGATATATTTAGGGTATTATTTTTATATTTAAATATGCGCATATTTTGAAGAATAAATAACATTTTTTCAATTGATTAATAGATTAGTAAAAAATAAAGACAGCGATGATGATGAATAATTGATAGACTTTGAAAATTTGATGGATAAAGATTGTAAATTACACATTTTGGGGTCTGATGGTTCAGTAATTAATACTGCCGTAAAAAAAAGGGCATAATAACTGGGTTTCGCTTTTGAAAAAAATGATTTAATTAGAGTGGAAATAGATCTAAATGATTCAAAATCCAAGATATCTTTTAGCAAATATAAAAATTTAACTTCAGATGTGATAGAGGAATATGTATTAAAATTCGATGATCATGAAGAAGAAAATGAACTTCACATTTGTATTGGTCTAGACTAACACACATCTCAAGTAGAGTATTTGATAGAAGTAGTTATTATTCATTATATGCCATGTTTTTTTTATATATTTATTTTTTATTAATACTAACCATGATTGTTTTTCGTATATAGCCTCCGAAATAATCCCAACTCTAAGATAAATACTCTGCAACGTAATATAATTAGTAAATGCCTCTTTAGATACTTGATTAAAGTTAGGATAACGAATAAGATTATTAGTAAATTCATCAGATTCCGCACTAATTTTTAAGATAGTCTCACATTCTATAACTGTAATAAAACTTTAAGGCTGTCCCAAATAATAAAGCAAATTTAGTAATTTTAAGGACTTAATTTAGAAAAAATATTAATAATAAAATGAATATATACTATATTATTTATATTTTTTTCAGACAGAATATGAGTTACGAATTTTCTTATATCATGGAAGAGGTATTCCTCCTTCAGATGCTTCAGGGACGTCAGATCCTTTTATCTAAATTAGATGTGCCGGATCCACTGGTTATTCAAAAACATGCTATAGCACTCTGAATCCTGGTTGGTTTGAAACTATAACTTTAGATGTAAAACTGAATATGAGCTCTAAATTAAAGCCCGGAATGTTTGTAGTATGCTATGACTCAGATTCAGCTCCTAGAAATTAAGAAAGTTCTGAAGAAGAGCCTGTATGTCTATAATAAAAATATATTAATTAAAAAGTTATCTTATAATTTTTCAGCCCACTCCTACCTCTAATCATTCAAAGGAAAGTTCAATAGAGTTACCAAGTATAATGGATTAAGCTGATTTGATAGGAAGAATTTGGATTCCCTTCTAATTTACTCATGAAAATTATAAAATCCCTAGATTTGGTGTAATATATATAATTATAAATAAATAAATTATTTATTTATTTATTACTTTCTTACCAATAAGATATTCTCAAGAAATACAGTTAATCCTCATATAAATATTGTTGACCCTTACACCGTTAGGATTGATAGAAGAATATAAGCTTATTAAAATAAAATAAAAAATCTAGTAAAGTTTTATTTTTTAAAAAACTATTAAAATTGGATATCTAATATATTTTTATAAAGATGGCTCTATTATCAAAACCAATCGATTTGAAACAAAAATCTATCCTGGAAATATCATTTAAAATAGAATCACTGAGCTAAGATTAGAATATGTCCATAGGGTATTTTTATTTAAATATTAAATACCAGTATATTAATGCAACAATAAAACAATAGGTTATGCCATATGAATTTGGAAGATGAACACTAGCAAGCCAGAAATGATAAATTTTTATTGGACAAAGCTCAATCTCATTGTGCCTTTTAAATTAGTGCTTCTGGAAAGTTACTATTTGGAAATAAGCATATTTATGAATACCCAAAAATTAGAGAAGATAGTCTAACTAATCTTCATTGAAATTTTCAGAAAAGGATATTGTGAAACTAAGAATAGATTTAACATAATAGGAGTAATGGTAATATATAGAATCCCACATTTTAGAAAGCAATGAAGAAATCAATTATTAGTTATTCCAAGTTACATATTCAGTTTATGACTAGTATAATGTAAGAAAGTATAATAATACGTATTACTTCCCACTTCCAAATTAGGATAAGGATACTTAAGTATATGTTTCGTGTTCATTAAGTACTTACCAAGATAAAGATGCAATTAGATTTGTAAACTTAACCTATTTTTTTAAAATTATGTTGAAAATTTTATTTTTATAAAAAGATTGATCAAGATACCCCACTTAAATAATATCAACCCAAAATATTTGAACCCGAAAATCAATAATTGGTAAACTTATAGTAGCGGGATCATCATGATACGATACATGTGTATTACAATAGGCCATAACAGTATACCCTAATATATGACCCCACCGGACAAAAGGCAGGATAAGTAATTTTCGCAACATATTTTTCAAATTCTATTATAAATTTGAGATTATATTGTAGTAAATTAAAATTATTTATTAATATTAGATATTTATGGGATATGCTTTAGTTGAAAAACAATATGCTAACTATGTTCCTATTTAAACTATAAAACCATTGTCCCAATGCTTCCCACTAACAATATTTTTCATTGGACTTAGAGATATAGAAATGGAACATCCAGAGTTAGGAGTTCCTAAAAAAGCTTCTACCCAGTTTGACATTTCAGGTAAGTCAATCATTTTGCATTTTATTTTACCATTTAAAAAATTAAATAAAAATAAACTGTAGGAGATGATATAGATCCTATAAAAACTGATAGCCAAGAAATTGTAAAAAGAGGAATAAATGTTAATAGAATTATCACTCTTGATGTGGATTTACCTCAAAATAAAGACTTTTGTCCGGTCATGGACATTATTGCTTGGGTATTCATTATTAAAAAAATGTTGATATTACATCCTTAATTATATAAAAAACATTAAATATTCTTAAGGAATGTTCCAAAGGAGATTATTTAGTTGATAAAAGAATGCTTGGATATGGGTGCTTTGAAATTGCTTCAGTATTCAAATCATATTATGAAAATTAGGAAAATTTTGAACATACTAATAATGAAGATAACATATCTCAAAATACATAGCGACCTGATTAACTATCTTTAACCAATACTACAAATGTAGAAGGCTTACCAGAATAACCTAATGAAGAAGAAGATGATTTCGATGATGATTCTTTATATATTCCTTAAGAATTTTAGGAAGATACTAAACATTTGAACTAAGCAAATACAGACTTGAAGAATAAAAATAATGCAAAAGGTATTTTTATTTACAAATATAAAAATCTAATTTTTTATTAATTTTATTAACAGGCTCACAATAACAAAAACTGTAAAAAATGCCTTTAAAATTAGACGATAATCTTGAATTTGAAATATAAGATTATAATGCAATGTAGCATGCTGGAAATAATTTAGGTAATAACATCGATTTTAAAGCTATATTTGGGGACACAGAGAGTGAAAGATCAAATAAATAGGATATAAATAAATAAAAATAGCAATAAAATGGAGCTACTTAAATTTCAGAACCATCAGAAGAATAAAGATTAAACCCCCCTAAAAAATCAAAATTAAAAGCTGCTGGAGCGCCAGAAGGTGATAATGATAATCAAGAGGAAGAAGATTAGTAATAGGATTAAAATAAAAGTGCAAATAAAAATTAAGATGAAAAAAATGATAATGAAGATGAAATAGATTTGCCTTAATAATAGCAATAGTAAAAAGATAATTAAATTGCATAAACTAATGGATAAAATGCTTTGCAAGTTAAATAATAATTACCATTTACTAAGAATGGTTTAGATATGACCTAATTAGCTATTAAAAAAATGGGATAAAAGACATAATATGACAAAAAGAATGCTGCAGCTATATTAAGCAATAAATTAAGCCAAAAAAATAAGGCTAAATCTGTGTAGATAGGATAAGTATAAAAAAAATCATATTTTATTTAATTTTTTATATCGACACTTTTTAATACTATTTCTTAAAAAGGAAGAGGTATTCAAATGTGAATAACACAACCATACATTGTATTTTAAATTAGAAAAAGGACCAAAGAAAAAACTTATTGTCAAAGCGTAATTTTAAAACGAATTGTGAATTTAATAATTTGTTCTTTTTTAAATTAATGATAATAATTCTATTTAAGTTGGACAAATAAAATGCCGAAATAAAATTAATAAGGAGACGGTGATTTCGCTCCTGTGACTGAACCTCCTGTCATAACTGTATCTTAAATCATATATACCGAATCAAGCAATAAAATATATGCTGGTGAAGGTTTAGAAGGAACTATACCCAAAACTTTGGTGAGCAGAGTTGTTAGAAATTTATAGGAATTTTGTGAAGAAGCTAAAATACAGTTTAAAAAGGTTTTAATTTAAAACATTTTTTGTGATTATTAAAATTATTTGTATTAGGAATAAATAATTATATAAATTTTTTATTCTTAGAACATATGCATTTTTAGCGAAGAAAAGAAACATGATGAAATATCTATTGATAGTTCAGGATTAATTGCTTCCCTCACCTTGCCTTCAGATAATTAAGATTCTTTAAAAGTATAATAAAATTATAAAATGCAAGTCTATCAAATATTTAGTAATATTTTTGTATTCAAGTTAGCCATAATGGAGCCAATCTTGACTAAAGGAAATGAATATAAATTTTCATTTAACATTGTTAAATAAACCGGTGTACTATCTGTAGGGTAATATTTCGAAAATAAAATAAAATGCATAATTTAGTTAATTTTGATCATTATTTATAGAATATGTCATGAAAGAGTCAAGCAGTTTGGATATAAAAAAGTATTTTCAGGAAGCAATTTGGGTCATGGAACCTATATGATTTGCTCTAATGGAATAATTTTCAATAATTTAAATTAAAAGTAAAATAACATGCATATTTCAACTTAAGATAAAGAATATGAAAACTTAAAATCTAAAAACCTATTTTCTGACAAAAAAGGAATGAATATAAGTAAAAAAGCATTTAATTTTAAATAAAAAAATTAATATTAAAAAATTAAATTAGTTGAGTGTACTATTGATGCATTATAAAGTAGAATAACCTATGAAGTGAAGGGTAAAGGAATAAAGTTAACTTAAAATATTCTTTATTTCCATGAGATTATGAAAGAAAAAAAAGATCCTTTTAAAATTTGTACATATGTGTTGGGTTATCAGATATAGGAGACTAAATAGAATTTGTAATAAAAATATATCTTAAATTATTCTAGTTTTTTAAGTACTAAATTTTCCATTATTATTAGTTAGCAGGAGAAAAAGTTACTATATCATAAGATGCTTTAACTCAATTAGAAAAGCAAGAAAAATAGAAAAAAGAAGATCTTGCTTCATAAAATAATGGATTAACTTAACATTTTGCCAATTTTAAAAAATCATTAAGTTCCTAAGCTGACAAATTATTGATCAATCAAATTAATAGTATTATTAAAGAAAAATAATAGGAAGTTTAAGAAGATTTTAATACAGATTCTGATGAAGATTTAGAAATAACTCCTGAATGGATGAAGGTAACATTTTTAATATAAAATAAAAATTGTTGAATAATAAAAAAAATATAAATTTTTAGAATCGTAAAATTGTGCATGATGAATTAGAAGATTATTTCAAACCGAGTAAAAAAATGCTAAAAATCCCTTTGATGACCGGATAATCAAGAGGAGTATAAAAGAAATATTTTGAGTATAAAATAATTATAAATAATCTAATAATTTATTTTTAAATAGGATTAGGCCACAAATATATTTGAGTCTATATTTTAAAAAGCCCCCCCAGAACCATCAGTAGCTGGGTACTTGAAATGTAAAGTTATCCCAAGAATGGGAAACAGTTTAGAGGAACTTGAAAAGTATAAAAAAAAGATTGAGGATCAAAAAGCTAAAATGGTTTAAAAAGATTTCGTATGCAGAGTATATGTTACTAGAGGTATTCATATAGGAGGAGAAGGAAACAAATAAGATATGTATCTACAGATAAACATGGATGTCAAAGATGAATTATTTGACAAAGAAATGAAACAAAAAACGCTGGTACCTGATGCTTGCAGCCCAGATTTTTATGTGTAGCATGATTTTGAATGCAGATTGCCTGGTAAATGAAATAATTCTATTTATTTATATAAATCCTAATGAATTCATATATTATATATATAGGATGTGCAATTCTCACTTTGGAAGTATATAGTCCAACTAGTATTGGGTCCGATGAATTGCTTGGATATACAAAGGTAGACGTAGAAGAGAGATATTTCACAGAAAAATGGAATATTGTTAACGAAGCTTGCACATCAGAAAATAAAAAACAAAAGAGTAGAAATTAAATTTGAGTAAATTTAATTATTGTTTATCGCACGCTTTTATTTATTTAGTGCCTATGGAGCAAAGAAATTTGCTTACAGAAGATGACTCAGGGTCTGCAGGAAGATTAGAAATGTGGATAGAACTTATTCCCAAAAATAAAATTAAAAATCTTCCTCCCGTTCACATTTACCCTCCTCCGTAATTTGATTTTGAATTAAGGGTTATTTGTTGGGAAACTAAAAATTGCGTTTTGAAAGATGAAGTAGAAGAATGCAATGTAGAAAATTTTCAAAATATAAACCAAATAATTAAAATTATAAAAAATATATTATTCTAATAAAGGATTTATACGCAAGAGCTGGATTAGCAAAGGGAGATCAATAAGAAACCGACATTCATTGGAGATGTAGAGGAAAAGGAAGCTTTAATTGGAGAATGAAATTCCCTGTTAAAGTATTAAATATTTTTTTTATTCTTTGGTATAATAAATAATTAATATATCTAATAGTTTCCAATGGTATCAGAAAATGATTTTGGAAATGATAAATTCAAAGTGTCTTTGTGGGACAAGGATTTGGTTGGAGCGTAAAAAAATATTTTAATATAAATTAAATGTTTTTCATATTTAAATGATTGAATAATTATAGGGATGATTTGATTGGAGAAAGTGAAATCGATTTAAATTATCATAATATGATAAATAAGGCAGTTAAAAGATAAATTTAAACATAAATGAAAACTGCACTATTTACACAAAAAGATGATGGAACTCTTGTTCCCAAAGAAAATAAAATTCAGTAAAGAGAAAGAGTCTAGAGAGAAAGGGAACTTGTATGAATATAATTGCATATTTGAAATTATATAACTTTAAAATTAAACTACATATTTTTACATAGAAAAAATAAAAGAAAGAAGAGGAAAAACTAAAGAAAAAATAATAAAAATAAAAAGTAGGAGAAGTTGAAGACCCAGAAGAAAAAGAGTCTCTGAAATCGAAAGAGGAAGAAAAAGAAGAAAAAGAAATAATTAGATCGGAGACCACTAAAATTTGGTATGATGTATTTAATCCTAAAGTGCAAATTCCTTCTAAAGACGATGTATATTTTAATTTTTTCGCAATTATTATTAAATAAAATTTATAAACACTTAACTATTCATTTAAAAGCCTGAAACTATGCTATAACTTCCCTAAGGATAAGTTTGTATGAGTTTTGAATTGGTTCCTCTTCTTATAGCTGATAAATAGAAAAATGGATCAGGTAGAGATGCTCCCAATATGTATCCTGTGTAATAAACTATTCTTTTAAATGAATAGGATTAATATTTAAGACAAAAATTGTTTATAATAGATTACCTGAGCCTCAAGGGAGATTGAGTTTCGATTTTAGACACCCTCTTGAATTTATAAAGTAATTGATAGGACCTACTCTATATAATAAAATTGTAAAATGGATGTGTATTCTAATATGTCTAGCTATTTTTGTTTACATAATTGTGTTCTTCTTCAACAACGTTGTGGCAGTTTGGGTCGCTTCTCCTAATGCTTCCCCCGATAATGCCAATAGTAATATGGACAAGGAGGTATTATCATAAGTTCACCTTAAATACATGGTGGAATTCTTTGGATACAAGTATGAAAAATTTTATAATTTTAATTAAAATGTAGTTTCTTATTTTAAAATACTTTATTTTATAATAGATGTGATGGAACAACAACAGATGCAACCAAAATTTGTGCTTTTAAATGATACAATAATAACAAGATTTATATATTTTTAGATACAAAAAAATAGATATTTATTATATTTTTTAGAAAATAAAAATTTTTTTAATTTCAATTAGAAATAATTTTAATTGAGATATAGACTCATTCCTATTTAGTATATTACTATTATTATAACTATTCTTCATTTTGCTTTACTACATTGTAAGGTTCGTTTAAATTATTTGGCATTTAATTTTATTAAATAAAATGGTGGATTACATCTAAAACTGTTTATTTTGTAAACTAAGGGTATTAATACTGGAATCCCTTATCTATTAAACTTTGCCCATTAATACTTACATTGTAATTATCTACATTTTCTTTATATAAAACTAAAGATAATCTACTATTATGACACTATTACGCCTAACATAGATTGTGCCATCTATCAATTTAAAAATTGGATTAATAAATGGTAACTAAAATTATAATGTAATGCTATCTACCCTAGCAAATGTTTTTCATTAATTTCTTTTAGTAAAGACTCAATCCTCAACCGCCCTATTTGACTTTTTAAATATCCCACTGAATTTATTTTAATTCCGTAGAGATCAGTTAAAATGCTATTTATCTTTCCCTGGGTATTTTCGGATTGATCTACTAAATTAAAAATTGTTTTATTTATATTCGATTTGTTCAAACAATAAAGAATAGCTCTGCATACATCAATTACATGGACCTTATTTAAAGTTATTTATACACCTACTAATAATCTGTATTTTAATTATTTACAGTTTATGATTTCAATTTATCATCCCATAAAATAGTATAAGGTTCATTCAAATATTTATAAATAGCGCCAGCCATTAGTCTATATATGAATCCGTGTTCTTAATAATTACCATATATTTGCGCAGCTCTAAAAATTACCCAATTTAAATTATTAGTCTCTCTAACACAATTTTCGGCCTCCAATTTAAACTTAGAAAATTTATTTACGGGATCAACGTCTTTTCAAAATAATTGATTTAATCAATGTCAAAAAAGAGTGCAAAACTAATCATTACTTGAATTATTTAATTATTCTCTATTATTTTTTGCTCCATTTTTATACACATTTGCAGTACTGAGTTCAATATATTTATCTACCTGATATTTTGCCGCAAAACTGGAACTGTGCTTTGATAGCATCACAGTTTTTTCTTTATAATGTTCAGTAGAAAATCCATATCTAGTTTCTGAAGCCAAATTCACAACAAAATCGATTTTACTTTCTTTATTGAAATTTGCGAAAATTATATAAATTTATTTAAATGATTGATAGTAAATTTACTTCTTAAATTTATTTACCTTTTGAAAACTGATCAAAGAGATCTTAAACATTTTTTTCTTTTGATAGATCACACTATAGATGTTAAAAATATTTACTTTTATAGTTTTATAGTAGATTTTATTCCAATCCGCAAAGCTGGGGCAATTGCTTATCTGCCGTGATAATTCTTTTAAATAATTGATATTTAGAGCAATACTATAACAAATTCTTTCCTACAAATCCTAATCCTCCGAGTATTAATAGAGTTTTTTCTTTGAAATATTCTTATTATTAGTTTAAGATATTTTACTATTATTATTCCATTAATATAAAATAAATAAATATTATATTATTTTTTATTGATTGTTGCCTGAATTCTAAAATTAATTTTTTTATATATATATAATTAATCTAATTATTAGAAATAATAAAAATTATTTATATATACCTTATATTCTTATAAAAATATTAATACATAATAATTTATATTCGGGAAAATATAATAAATTACTCTAATAATAACATAATAATAAAAATTGACTAAAAATACGATTAGTTTAATTTCTTAAAAAAATCTATTAGTTAGTGTAATAAAAAAAACATAAGAAGGAAAACTAAATTATATGAAACTAACTAGCAATCTATTATTTATCTCAAAAATTCTTAAATTTATTTCTTTCTAAATTTTTCCGATCGAGATGTTCTATTAAAGAAAAATAAAATCTCATTTTATTTTATTAAAAAAAGTAAAGAAAATTATATTTTCTTACATTTAACAAGGTCGGTTTTGTATCTTTCCCATTCTCTAACCCAATTTTATCCAAAATTAGCAAACATATATTAATTAAAACTTATTTTTTCTGGTTTTTTCTTTTTTAAATCTTCCACATCTAATTTATAGGTATTGTCATATTCCCAGTCATATTCTTTTTTTAGTTCAGCCCATCTATGAAAACTTTCTATTTTAAATTAAATTAAATTTTTTAATTAGTCGCCAATTAAACAAATATTTTTATTTTAATAAATAAATAAATAAATAAATATATTTACTCTTAAAAACACTGGTAACTCATATATTTTCATTTTATCTATTCTATAAATTTCCGTTTCAGCTGAATCAGCAACCTTAATTAAAAAGAAATATTTAATAAAATAAATAATATAATGTAATTATCTTTCATACAATTGTCAATCTTGCAGGCATATGAACATCTTTATTTTAAATTTCTGAACTATATTTAGGATGTAGTTTCAAATACTCAGAAATCAATGATCGCCCCATGAAAAAATCACTCCTCGCCATTGTGCCAAAATCAAACTATGTAAAATAAGTATAAGTTTTGAATAAATATATTTTGAAATAATATATCAATTGAATATGTACTTAATATTTAAACATGCATTTATCATCATTTTAATAAATCATTTTGTAATGGTCAGCTTTCATTTTAATTTGTTCTGTTTAGTTGTCGACATATTCATCATCATTCTACTCATCATAGTCATCAAATTTTTGTATTTCATGTTTTAAATAAGGATTGTTTCCTTTGGTGACATCTTTATCTGATATAATTTAATAAATTTTAATTTAAAAATTGAAATATTATAAAAAATTTAAACATATTTACAGTCAATCTTTCCATAATTGAATCTTTTTTCATACTATTTCTTTCCATCCCCAGAAGCTTATTCTTTCTAATAAACATTTCCTCTTTTAGTATTTTAACTCTCCCCTTTGAAATTAAATAAAAATGATTAGGGGGAGTAGATTCTTTTAAAATTATTTCTCCCAGTTTAAATTTCTAAACTTCTATGTGTTTGGCTAGAGTCATTAAACTTACAGAACTGAAAAACTAAAGAAAATTATACAAGTTTTAAAATAACAATAAGTATGGTTTTAATAATTTTTAATTTACATCAAAAAATGAAAGAGTTTGGAGCAATTATAACTTGTCATCTAAATCTTTTTTCATCATATTTACAATAATATTTTTATACTAATCTCTAGAAATAGTGAATAGCATTGTAGATTCACAAGTCTTAGAAAAAATATTAATTGATTACTAATAAGATTATAATATATAAATAAAAAACAATTAATAAACCTGAATAGTAGCTGCTCTTTTCGCATTTTCAGCCTTTTACATTAGTTGTTTAATATCTTCTTTTTCATCAGAATCTTCATCTCTTTACTCTCTCATTTTTTTCCTTCTAATTCGTTCTTCTTCTTCTTTTTCTCTCCTATCTTGCTCCATAATATCTTTTAAAAAAGTACATTATTAGTATTAATGTTTGAATAAATCATATTTCCTTTACTTTAAACATCTTATAAACTTTTAACTTTTTATTCTTCTCCCATTAAAGTAGCAAACAATCCTTTAGGAGCTTTGTTTGCAGCTTGTAATGCCAATTCTCCAAATTAAGCACCGTCGTATAGGGTTACAAATACAGGGTTTTCTATTTCTCCATTGATATTTGTTCTTTTGATACGTACATGACATCCTCCCTTTATTATTATATACATTAAATCTCCTTCATCTCCTTATTCAAATATGTTGACATTTGGAGGATAATTAGTAATGTTAGCCAGTTTTAATAGATAAATCCTTGTTGGTCTTGTAAACTGAGTGAAAAATCTAAGAAAAAGTTTTAATTTTTCATTTAATTTTATTTTTTCTAAAAATTTAATACTTAAGTTTGGAACACATAGTGTCTAAGGCATTATAATCTCTTTAGTTTACATCTTTCATGTATTCTTATGTAATAAAGTCGATTTCATAGTCTGATAAATATTTGCCGTCAGCCTACAGAAAGTCTAGTTGGTGTAATTTGTCTTCTTCCATTTCTTAGAACATTTTTTCATCTTCTTTAACATATTATTTAAATTTATCCACAAACTAATCACCTAGTTACTATCAAATTATATAAAAAGATAAAAATTAAAAAATATCCAAAAAATAAATATTTTACTAGCTAACAATTAAATATATAAGTTTAATAAATTTTTACTATTAATTCTTCTCTTATATTATTGTCATTAGAAAAAAATTCAGTGTGCTTTTTCCCTATATCAACAGTATCCTGTTTAATTTCATTATCTTAAAATACATTTTGTTACTTTTTATCAGTTATATCAGCTTCTAGCTATTCTTTTTATGATTTTTTCTTATTTTCTAAACTTTCTATCTCTTCTATTCCGTACTTTAATTCAAATTTCTCAATTTCTTATTTTTATTTATTTATATAATTAAATTCATCTTAAGTTATTCCTTCGAATTCGAAATCAAAGCCTACATTATTATTCTTTTCTTTTTCTCTTTATTTTTTTTCTCCAATTTTAGTCTATTAGCTCTTAATAAACGTTAAAATATCAATAATAATGCATATAAAATCTTTAAATTATTTTTTTTTTACCTTTTTACCAGGAATTCCTTTCTTTATATTAACATCAAACATAACACTTCCTACTTATTTTGTTTTTTTTTCTTGATCAAAAGTACTTAGTTTATAAAACTTCTATTATTATTATAATTATTCTTCAGCGAGTGTATTTTATCCTTGATAGCCATCATAAAATATATCTTGAGAAGGGAAATCTATATTTTGATCATCAAATTAGCTTGCTTTTTATGAAAAAGAGTCTTTTTTATATTTTTAAGGAAGTGGAGGACGTTGATTTTATTTACTGTTTGACCCTATTATAACAGGTTAAGTCGATGCTAAAAAACTATTCCGTTTTTACTTTTATTCGCTTTATTCTAAATTATCATCTTATAAGGATTTTAATTTAGATCTTGAGCCACTGTGTTATTAAGTAAATGGTCTTTTTTCCAACTCCTAATCAACAAAATTATTAGTGGATCTCCTTTTTTATTACTACGCTGTTTTTGATATCCTTTTATTACTATTGTTGTTATTACAACTTTAACTCATTTGTAAACTAAAAATTTTATAAAATAAAAATAAAATTATTAAAAATATTTTATTTATTTTACTTATCATCAGCATATTAGTTCCCACTTTGTTATTGCACTAATTTTTAATACACAGTCTTTCCTAAATATTTTCGTGGGGATAGTGTATTTTTTTTCTTCCCATTTAATGCATATTATGAGGCAGGTCTCAAAAATTTTGTCATATGACTTCTAACATCTCTATTTATTTTAAAAGTTTCATATTCTTCCCCTTAATCTTCTAGATTAACTCTGTTAATGTAAATCCCATTGCCTGTAACCTATCGAATAATTTTAAATTATATATGATTTCATATTTATTCTACAAAAAATGTTAATACTTTATATAGCTCTTAATTCGAATCTGACATTCGCTGGTTTATTAGACCTGCCGTTTTCGCTCGGTTTTAATGCTCTGCCATTTCTCGAAAATCTTTAATTTCCTAATCTTTCATTTCTAGCTCTTATAAAAACTCTTCCTCTTATCTTTATTATTACTTTTACAAAATCATTTAATTATCTTGTAAATTACTTTAGTATATATTAGATTTCTTGTAATTTTTCCGATTTATTTATCCAGCAGTAGAAGGTTTTATATAATTTTCATTGAAAAATTTCTTTGCCTGTGATACAGCTAGATCAGGTTGAGCTGACAAGAACGGCATACTATCATGTTATTCTTAAAAATAATTATTTTTTAATAACTAATTATTGATATTAAACTCTTCAGCTTATTTCCCTTAAATTTTTTTATAATTTAAGAATGGTAATGTGCACTTGCCACTCGCTCAAATTTCGGTCTCAGTGGTTTAATAATACTTGTCTAGAATATTTGAATATTGGAAAATAATATTAAATATACAAAAAAATAATAATAATTTTACAGGCAAATCTATATTAGAGAAAGCATGAGGGTTTGGAATATTCTGTATAGCTATTTTCTAATGATCAAATCCATTGTTTTCCTCATTTAAACTAATTAATTTAACTTGGGATAATCTTGGCTAACTTTCACTTTTTTTGAAGATGGAGGTTTTTGTAATTTACTAAGCTTCTTTCCATGTAAAGATTTACCTTAATTTTATTAATTTCCATTTTCATCTTAATATTATGATTTTTTTTAGAAGTTCAATAAATTGATCATTGTTTTTATTCTTAAGTTATATATATTTGATAAAGAAATAACTATAAATAATACTAGTTTTCTTCTTATTATTACTATGAAAATATTTAAGTGCTATTTTAATAGTGTTATTGTTTTATGTATTTGTTGTTGTTTTTTTAGTATGATAAATGAAAGCAATAATATATTAATTTAATGTACAGTTGCGATATTAATAGTTTTAATTATATATGGCTTGTTGGTTTTATTATATTATTATTTCTCTATTTTCTCTACTAAACTCATTCATTCAACTTTAATATGAAATATTATTAGGGATTTATTTTTATTTCTTCATGTTTATTTTGTTAATTATTGCTTTAGGCGTAATAAATACAAAAAATTATATTATAAAATTTGAAAAAAAAAAATAATCAAAATGATAAAATAAAACTAGTTAGAATTTTATCGTCGTTATCAATAATTTATTGGAATAATTTTTTATAGAAATTTAAATTAATTGTTTTTTAATAGTTAAAAATAGGTTAATTAAACTCAATCAAGGATTTTAGCCAATTATTCTTTAAACTCTTTACCATCAGCATCATTAGAGAATTGAATTTTAAGTTAATCTTATTAAAGTTTTTCTTTTCCATCATCATCAGTTCCTTTAACAATGGTGGAAAGGAATATATTTTATTCTTTATTATTTAAATTTCTGTATTTTGATATTTATTTTATGATATTTCCTTAGTAAACGACTTATTTTAAGTTATTTCTATAAACGAAAACACTTTAAGAAGAGTCAGATTCTTTTTTCTTTTCAATAGAAACACTTCCTTTTTCTTAAATGTCTCCATCATTTTTCTTAAACTTAACAATAACTTTTTCAATTGTTTTTTCCATTACATTTTCAAAGCTAAACTTTTCAGTTTTACTTTTGTCTATTTCTGGAGAGTTTTAACCAGATACTTTGGCATCATCATCTTCATCATCATCTTCTTCGTTATCATTATTGTTGCTTACGGTTCCGATGTTTAATAATCCACCAGATTGTTGATTCATTGAGAATAATCCTCCACTCGGTTAAGATGTATTACCGAAAAGTCCACCAGGTTTTTGAGCGGTTAAATTACCAAACAAACCTCCAGAGCTTATAGTATTTCCAAATAATGATGTAGATTTACCATCCTATTTAGTAAATAAAAATATAATAAAAAATGTGTCTATAACAATATAAGTGTAGCTTTTTTACAGTATCTTTTTTATCTTGATTAACTATTCCAGAAAATAAACCTCCTGTTGAGCTAGTTGCGGTATTGTTTGAGAATAATCCACCTGATCCTCCAAATAATGATATTGATTCAGTTTTTTATTCATTTTTATTTCCAAATAAGGAGGATCCGGTACTTTTATTTGAGAATAATCCACCATAAGAAGCTCCAGTATTTGATGAATCTTTAAATAAGTTATTTTTATTTCCGAATTGCAATTAAAATATATTTAAATTTTGGTAAATTTACTTTGAATATTGTTAAACAATCCTGAAGGTTTTACAGACTCACTACTTTATTTAAACTTATCTAAAATTTTATCTTTTTCCTCAAATGATATTTCAATTGGTTTTTTATCTTCATTTTTATCTTCATCCTTTTTATTTTAAGAAGAATTATCGAATAAACTGGTCTTTTTATTTTCTTCATCATTTTCATTAACTTTTTATAAATTCTAAGTCAAAGAAAATTTGACTTCTGCATGAGATGATGATTATTATTAATCCTTTGTTCCTTTTATTTTCAAGATTTTTCTTTCTTTTATTTCTTACTAAATAAAAAAAAAATTATCATTATTATAAAAGTACTTATTTTTCTATATATATAATAACTGATTAATAGAAATCCCAATTTTACTTATAAAAGTAAATTAATAGATAGAAAATATCTCATATGAAATGGTCATTATAGATACACTTTAGTAATGATAATAATGAATTATATTTATTTTATATATTTACAGGAGTAGAGATTTTCCCTAAATCTTGTTTGTTTCCATCTTCATCTGAATATTCTCCATTGTCAATTTTTTTTTAATCAATATCAAAAGGAGCTTTTCTTTTAGCTTAAGACATTTTTGAGTTAAATATATAATTTATTATTTTTTATATAATGTTTTTTGTTTATTAATTTGTTTAATATTATTATTATAATTTTTGATGCGCATAAAATTATTAATTTAATATTATGTATTCAATCTGATTATTAATAACTAAAATTAACTTTCATTATTTAATTTACTGTAACTCGATAAACATAGAAATTTGCCTTGGGTTTTATAAAATTTTTATTTAAATTATTAAATAATATTTCACTGTATTAAAAATTATAAATTTACAATTAAAAACATTAATTTCAAGTATAAATTACAAACTGTTGAAAATAATATTAAGTATAATTTTATCTTATATACGCCAGAATTTTAGTTTAAAACATAACAATTTTCTACAATTTCTCATAACATCTAGCTTATTAAAATTTAATTATTGTTTTTTTAATTAAGTAGAGTGTTAAAAAAAGCAACAAAAAAAAATATAAAAAATATAATAACATGAGTAGTGACAAGGAAACACAAACAAAATCTAATAATTTTCATAAAGAAAACTCATAAGAACAAACATAATAGCAATTTTAATATTAATTTGAATTCTTATAAAAAAATTAGCAAATAAATACATACACACTAATTATTAGTTACCTCTTCGGAAGGATTGCTCGTAAAAATATAAATCAAAAATGTTACATATATTATTAAAAAACGTATTAGAATCTTAATTTATTATAATTATTAATTTAATGTTTTAAATTAATAATTGTAATTAGGAGCTTTAACATTTGACTATGCAGATCTTGATTTAAAAGATTTCTATATTGAGGCTAACAGTTATGAAAGCACATAATTTTCCTTTAGTGAAATTGGTAGGAAAGTATTATCCTTACTATATTAAAGATTGTTAATTTGTTAATAATTCTAATAATAATATGATCCTAAAGATCTTTTAGTTATCAAAAATAAAGAAAAGGTAAAAAACAAGCATTTATATATTAAAATATTATTTAATTATATAATTTTATAATAATGGAATTGTGTTGTTTAGTATAATTTTGTTTTAAGATTAGAACCAATTTGTAAATACTAGATTAATATTTCTAAGATAAAGATGTTTATTTCTTAAAATAATCTGCTAAAATAAATTGGTATAATGCATAATAATATGCTTAAAATTAAAAGAAATTAAGTGAAGACATATTTAGAATTGAATGGATCATAATCATTTTTATTTTGGAATCAGATCTGTATCTTAACATGTAGAAAATTATTTTAATATTAGAAAATTACTTATTATTACATAAATTAATATAAAAAAAAAAATAACAACAATTAAAAAATTTAAATATATTTTTAGTAAAGATATATATAATGCTTTATAATCTTAAAATATTGATATAATTGAGCCAATAGTAGGAAGAAATGGTAATGAAACTACCCAAATTGAAAAAATTCAAAAAAAATATAAAAATAATCTACCAGATACATTCAAGGTAAATGATATCAGAGGAATATTGGCGCATGGGTAATAAAGTGATAAATTATATGTGGTATTTCATGGATCTAATAACGAGTACGATTGGAATAGTAAGAAATAATATAATAATAATTTGGTATATAGGTATTTATTTATTTTTATACTTAGGTAATTACGATATGCCTTTACTTCCTTTAAAAAACTCAATTTTACCAGAATTACCTAGGCACTGGGTAATTCATTCAGGTTTTGCGTATATCGTAAATGCAACATGGAATACTCCTTAAGTATTTCACTTAGGACAATCAAATAACTATAGTGCTTAATTATTCAGACATGTTCTTGAGGAAAGAATATCATAAAAAAGACAATAATATTTTCCGGACATAGTTAAGGAGTAATAAAAAATATGAATTTTAATGCTATATACATAAATACTATATATATTGTAGGCTTCTTTAGCTCTCATTGCTTGTGCTTATTTATAATACTAGTATTTAAAATACAAGCAGACGTATGATATAAAGGGATATTTAGTATCATTGCCCAGATGTGTAGATAAAAACACAGCGAATGAAATTGATTAAATGTTTAAAATTCCAAACAACTCTTTTAAGTTAATAAGGTATAAATGTCAATAACTTAGTATTAAAATTGTTTTCAATTATAATATATAATTATTTTATTTTTAAAGATAAAATATGTTTGGTGATCCTATAACTTTAGGATTTTCGAATTAGCATGACATATACTGTATGGTAAAAAGAGCCTGCGCACTTTTATAGGTGGTATTGTAAAATGAGATTTTCAATATGATAAAATAGGTAAATAGAGTGTATTATAAAAAAGCTAATATACGTTATTTTATTTTAGATTTTGACAAAT
Source organism: Miamiensis avidus (assembly GCA_037039885.1). Lineage (NCBI taxonomy): Eukaryota > Ciliophora > Oligohymenophorea > Philasterida > Glauconematidae > Miamiensis > Miamiensis avidus. The sequence continues at coordinate 281,371 of JAWVGU010000086.1, forward strand.
AAAGATTATCTTACAGAAATGATTGAATAAGATAATAAAATTTCATAAGAAAAATAATCCTAAGGCATATTTTAAGGAATAAAAGGAAAAGTAAATTAGTTACTTTTTGAATAAGAAGTTTTGAATCCTTTAAGAGAAAAATATAATGGAAATTTTCCTAAATTTTTAATAGATTATACAGCATAAGGCTAAAATATAATAAACAAAAGCTACAAATACTTTTTATGGTATTCCTTATTATTATATTTATTTAAATTAAAAAAATATATATCATTAATAATTGCTTAGGAATGGAATTGCTAAAGCTTATAGAGATAAGTTTATGGATTACATTCCAGAAGAGTTTAAAACTATGTTGGGTATACAAAGAGGTGATTTAACATGGAAAGTAGTTAGAAATTTTATTAATAGTATTGCATAAATTTTGGATTTTTCTGATCCTCATAATACAGAGCATCTTTAAAATTTAATTTTTGAAAGTGAGTATCATTATTTGAATGTATTTAAAAATAATAAAAAGCAATAAAATTTAAATAAACCTAATGGTGGAAAGTAAATATCAATTTATTTAATTTTCTATAAATTATTAATAGCTTATAAAAATATTTTTAGAATAAAACGTATTAATCCATTGTCTCAAATTAGTGATATTAATTTTGCAAAAGAGTAAATTTATAAAAATAGAATCATATGATATATTTAATTATTTTCATATTACAACCTAGAATTCTGAAAAGAGCTTTATCTTAATCATTGTAAGAAGTCAGTTTTTTTAAAGAAATATCATATTATGGGGAATTATTGGAAGGAATGATGTTTTTTTGTTCTGATTATGGAGATTCAGGTATTAAGTTAAAATATAAAATTTTAAAATATAATAAATATTAATTAAAATTATTTTTAATATTAAAAGGTGTATTATTTTTAGACTAATTGTCTAATCATTAGTTCTGTGAAAGAGTTGAAGAATTAAATTTATTTGAAAAAGTAGTAATTCAAGAATATAGTAGTAACAATAATATGAAAGAATAATAATAGTTCAATTAGCCTAATTCTATAGAAAAAGAAATAAACAAATAAAATGAATAATCATCATCAACTAAAATCTCTTAGAATATTATACAATAAAAAGAATAGTAGTAATAATCCTATTAAAGTCATATTTAAAAGGCTTATGAATTACTATTGTACTATTTTGGACCATATCATTATGGAGGAGGCGAATATAGGGCTACTTTATCTCCAAAACTAGTAAAATTTATACACTTCAAAAATTATTAATTAAATATATTTCAATGCAAATAGTTGAACGAATCTAACTATGAATAAATGTTTTATTTCGGATAATAATACTAGAAACTCTCAAATAAAGAAAAAGATGATTTATTTTATTCAGTTGGGCTTATAAACAAAAATAAAGAAAAAATCTTACACTTGTATGAAAAAATGTCAGATTTCTAAATTATAAAGAATGTATTATTTTATACTGGATTTATTTATTTTTATTAAATAATTTATAAATATTTATAAAGCGAGTAGTTTAAAAGTTAGAGGCAGCTGATTTAATTATGGAGTAAATTTCAGAATGTACACAGGATTCATAAATAATAATAAATGTTATGAATATAATAGGAGTCTTCCAAGATCTATAACATGAAGCAGAAGTTGAGGATCCATAGAGAAAGCATGATCAATTATTATTGTTTTCTAGATACTCTTACTTTTTAAGTACTTTTTATAAAGCCTTACAAACTGTTTATTTACTAGATTAAGAGGAAAAATAGAATTTTTACCAATTTATATATGGATAAAAATAATCTTAAACACTATAGAGTTAATATTCTGATGAAGAAGAGGAAGAATAAGAGATTGAAATTAAAAAAGAGGAAAATGATAAAATTTCAGAATAAATTATGAAAGATTAAAAAAAAATTAAAGATAAAATTGAGAAAGACATTATTAAACTAATACCTTACTAGGACTATTTAGATGGAGTATTTGATATATACAATACTTCTTAAGATGAAAATAAGATTAATAAATTAAAATACATTGAATTTTAAAAAAATTTTTTAATTAAATGTTCAACAATAATTAGAAATTATTGACTATTTTAAATATATATTATTATATATATTAAATATTCTATTTTATAAATAATAAGACTAATATGATAAAATATATTTTAATAATTTTATTTTATTATATTATTAAATAATAATAATTTATAATTTTTCCATAAAATGTTAACAATGATTTTTTTTTTTTGTAAGACAATATTTGCTTAGTGGTAGTAAAAAAAATATTTAATTTTATTTAGAAATTAAACAAATTATTAATAATAAATATTATAATAAAATAATAAAAAATACATTTTAAATATTTAATATATTGATGACAATTTAAACTAATGAAAAATATTGGATTACTGGGGCAGTAGTCCTAATTGCATCCACTTTATTTATATCAATGACATTATTTAAAAAGGAAACTATTTATTGAAATAGACTTAAAAAATAAAAAGGTAATATTTAAAATTTTGATCATATTATGTATATATATCATACATTAATTATATAGATTTTTTATAAATTAACACCATATAAAATATTTATTGTTTTTAATTTATAGCATTAGGTTTAGCTTACTAAAAAAGAAAAATTAAGTCCTGACACTTATAAATTTACTTTTTCTTTTAATTCTAATTCCACTATTGGAATTGACAATGGATAGCATGTAAAACTTCATTTGAAGATAGGAAATGAAATAATTTCAAGAAACTATACTCCAACATCTCCCATTTCATAAAAGGGTAGTTTCGATTTAGTTGTAAAAATTTATAGACCCAATTTACATCCTTAGTTTCCTGATGGAGGAAAAGTAAAATAAATTATAGAATTATTTTATTAATTATAGATATCAAAAATATAATAAATATAAAATAATAATGAATAAATTAAATATTTAAAAGTTTACTCCTCATTTAGAATAATTACAAATCGGTAGTTTCATTGACGTGTCTGGGCCAGTATTTATTAATTTAATATAAGTAGTTTTCTAAACAATTTATTGCCTTAATTAACTAATTTTTAACTCTAAAGGTTGGTAGAATGCATTATGATAGTATATTTAAACTTTATTTATAATTACCTAAAATATATTTATATAATAATAATAAAATTCGTTATAGCTTATAAAGCCCCAGGAGTTATTAGTTTAGATGATGGAATGGGAAAAAGAGAAAATAAAAAATATAAAAATTTTTTAATGATTGCTGGTGGAACAGGAATTACTCCTATGTATTAAATAATTGATGTAATGCAAAGATATATTTTAATTTATAAAAATTAGTTAGTAAATTTATTAATAAAGGCAATAAATAGAAATTTAAATGATAAAACTGCTCTTGATCTCATTTATGTAAATAGAAATGAAGATGATATTTTGCTTAGATAAGAATTAGAAGAAAAAAAGTCTAAATAACAATTAATATTAAATTTAGGATTAACAAATCCATCTGATGGATGGAATTAGCTTAAAGGTATATAAAAAAATAATTTAATTATTAAGTAAATATTTATTGTTATTATTATTAGGAAGAATTAATAATGAAATAATAACAAATGTATTTGGGAAATACTAACAATAAGCAGATGAAAGTATAGTATTATTATGTGGGCCTCACGGATTTACAGAAGGAGCAAAGGAATGCTGCAAATAATAAGGATTTAAGAACTTTTACACATTTTGAAAGATATTTTTTTAATAATTTATACAATATTATTATTTAAGGCCAGAATTAAACAGAGTTTAAACATAAATTTTAATATTTTATTCTATCTAAATTTGATATAATTAAATTTCTTTATTTAAAATAAATCAAATCAAATTAACTAAAAAACTAAACACAGAAATATGGGGGTTTAAATAAGTTATATATATTTAAATGCATCAAAAAATTCAAAAACAGAATAAAATGAAGATTCTTACTAGATTGATCAAAAGTTAAAAGAACATTTAGATATGTAGTAGAGAACATTATAAAAAGGAATAAAACAGTTAACACTAGCAGTATTATTTGCAGGTATAAGCAATACAAATAAATTACTAATTATTAAATAATTTAAAATAATAAGGTGTACTAATATCTGCCACAATAGTATTGAAAAATGTTTGGTTGAAACATAAGATTTTTGAAATGAAAGAAAAAATGCACAATAGTTTTAAAGAATATGTATCTGATATATCCAAAAATAAAATAGATACGATTAAAGATAATATCAATAAATAAACATTTGATAGAGTTATGTTTACAACAAATTTTATTTGATCTTAACAAAAATAATTAGTAAAGTAAATTTATAATAAGTAAAAATTCATAAATATCATTAAAATATAGAAAAGTTTATTAATTATTCAATATAAGAGTAAAAATGAATAAATATAGAATATCAAGCTTCTTTATTATAAATTAATTTTCATAAACTGACTTTTCTTTTGGGCTTTTCTTCTTCTGGAACATAGTTAGGATTTTTTTTGACAATAATGAAATTTTCTAAGACACAATCTTCCACTGGCATATATTCTTCTCCATTTAATTCAGCTCTTTTAATTTAGATGTTTGATTAATTTTCATTGTATTAAATGAATGATTTTAATTAAAATTGATTACCTTTCTCCATAATTTATAATAACAGGAGAATCGTTAGTAGAAAATCCTGTAATTCTTTTAGCATTTCCTGAAGTTCCTACATGGTCTACTGCTTGACCAACTTTAACAGAAATAGGCAAGTTTTCTAAATTTTCATCGAGCTTTAAAAAATTTTTAATATCATTTATTTTATATTTTATAATAAAATAATAATCATTATTATTTATATACAGTGAACATGAATTTGGGGTACATGGAGATTGATAAATAGAACATATTGTAGTGATATTTATCAAGAATTATGTTTTTCAAATCTAAACAAGAGTGAGCAAAGGTAATAATTCCGGCCATTGATACTTTAGAAAGTAAGAATTTATCACTATAATAAGGTTACAAAGTCAACATTCCCTTTATTTAAATTATTTTAAATTAATTCATATTTGTATTTAAAAATAAATATTTAAAGTTATGTTTACTTATCCTAAATGTAACAATCCCTAGGAAATTTTAATTAAAAATGACCCATTATCTTCTTTTTTATAAATGGAAGACTCGTTTCTTAAAATGTCTGCCAATCTAAAATGATTATAATATTTTTTCACAATTGATATATATTTTTATAAAGAATATTTAAAAAATATCTGTTACCTAGAATTATTAGTTCCTGCTCCTATTAATCCTAAAGAAATAAGAGAATTTTGACTCAAAGCATCATCTTCATCATGACTTAATTTAACTAATAAATCCATGATTGGAATGGTAGGATTACTTATATTTAATAATCCCAAACCTATAGGAACAGCTCTTTTTATTTTTATGTCACTAAATTATAATATGTGGTTGACTATATAAATAAAATTAAAATATATTAGATTAAAAATAAAATATTAAAAAATAAATATTATTATTACATGTTCTCATAGCCATTTAAGTACCAATTTCTTCAGAAGACGCAATCAGTGCTATAGCTAAAATAGCTACTTATTAATAATTATGAACACTTTCTTCTTCTTTTTTATCTTTTTGGTTTTATTATTATTATTTTTCTTCTTCTTCTTCTTTTTCATCTTTTTATTCTGATTTTTCCAAACAATAATGTAACATTTTTTAGATTTTTAAAACATTTCCTGATCCAACATAAGCACACCCTTCTATACAGACTTAGCAATATTTCTCTATAAAATAAATATTTTGAAATTTGATATTAAAATTATCAATTTTAAAGTTAATATATTTACTTAATGCTTCATGTTCTATTATTTCTAATCCTTCAATCATTTCTTCACATTTTTCTTACTGGCCCAAGAAAATTAAACCTAAGGCAACTCCATAAAATCTAGAAATAGTTGCATCTAATTCTGATTTTTATCTTTCACATAAGGTTTCTAAAATAGCTCCACTTTATATAAATATATTTTAATGTAAGAAAATAATAAATTAAACCAAAAAAATTTTTTTTTTTCTTAATTTATACCTAACATTATCATCTAAGGTTCCAACAAAAATAAGACCTAAAGATAATGCAGCAAATGCAGAAATTTCATTAGAACTTGTATCAACAACAAGTGGTATCAATTCTTCCAATAAATCTTCTTTGGCACTTCCTTTAAAATAAAAATTAAATTATTAAGTAAAATCTGAATGAATTGGCGCATTATATTTTCAATATTACCAGCATAAGCGATACCAAGTCCAATAACAGCACCTCTTTTAGAAAACTTATCTTCACCTTATAAATAATCGCACAACATAGCTTTTGCGGGATCTAATTCAGAGGGCATTCCTTAATTTAAAATTCCAACTCCGATACAGGCTCCTTCTTTCATGTGCCCATCTTTGGTGTCAATGAAAGCATTAATTTCTTATGCTCCATTATCAGGATCCCACATAGTTACCATACCTACTGATGCAACAGCGGCTGTAAGAGCATTTCCCTTAACTAAGAAATATAATATCTTTCAATAAATCTATTTTTTGAATTATATTTATAATGATTTATTGGCAAATACCTTTATTAGTCCAATCCATTCTATTTTTTTCTAAATCATCTTCAGTTTAAATCATTAATGAATCATGTTAAAGCCCACAATTGACAAACGCATTAACATAGGTATCGGCTAGATTAGCTTTTAAAGAATCAATATTGTCAGCAGCTTTATTTGTTCCATAGTTGTTTGTTAAGTGAGTTTTATAAATTGACTCGGGAGTTTTAGGTTTAGATAATTGAAGATCCTATAAATAAATGGATTGTTTTATTTATTTATAATTTTTTTTTTCAACTAGTATTTACATTTGTTAATCTTAAATAAAATGGAGAAACGAAAGTATTATAGGCAATGGGCTATAAGTCTTCCTCTAGATCAGGGATGAAGATTCTTTATCTGGCTATTTAGAAGGCTAATTATTTTTTGATAAGGGGGTCATTACATTCAGTGAAAACTTTTTCAATCATGTCTTATTTATCTTACTGAAATGATACACATTATAATTTTGCTTATTATTGTAAAGTAAACTAAAACAATGAATTTATTACTTTGATTGCAAGTTTTAAGGCAGAGGTGTAAAACCCTAATTTCATTGCAATATTATATCCGGTGTTAAGGATGTTTTCTATTTCTTCTCCGTGAGAACAATATAAAGAAGAGGCTTGTAAATAATCAATAACTCTTCTAAAGTTATCTTTATTGATATACTAAATATTTAATAAAATAAATTTTACATGAATTGTATAATTTATACAAAAAAATTAAAAATTACTTGTATGAGCGATTCTGGTCTATCAACTTCTATTAAAAGATCAATAGCATCATGTTCAGCATTATTTTCAATAAAGAAGGGAATTATTTATTCAACAAATTCGAATAAATCATCTGTTCCTTATTCATTTTCAATTCTTTTTTCATATTCTTCAGATATATCACGTCTATTTAATTTTTCAGAATAATTTAACTTAATAATAATATTTATTATATCTTTAATTACACTAAGTGCTAAATATATTCGAATCCCCATTTTTTATAATCTTTCATAGTTCCTGATTTTAAAAAATTAAGGGTTGTTTAGTTTCCTGGTTCAGCCATTGTCATAGATAAAACACTCAAAAAGTCAGATAATAATTTCTATTATTAGTAATATAATTAAAGTATCTGGAAAATTTAATATTTAAATCACTACATTGTTTTTAAATACCTTAAAATAAGAAGGACCTTATTAGTGATAAAAATCGACTAAAGTTTTATAATGAGCTTTTAAGAACTTGAAAGGTTTGGGAACACTTGTCATTGTTCTGGTTGCTGATTAAACTATTTCTTTTAATTAATCAAGACTTTATTTAGCAGTTTCTTGGTTTTCGCTTTATAGGTTTAAGACTAATTGCTCAATTTAATCTTTTAATTATTAATCTTCTTCAGACTATTATTTTTTAAAATGATTATAAATAAATAGTATAAGAATGATGGAAATCAATAATTTTTTTATGAATTAACCTGATATCATTAAATAAATGCATTTTAATTAAGAAGTGGAAAATTATTGTTTATTAAAAGTTTTATTTTCCAATTATTTATTTTAATAAATATCAATAATACTCAACTATTGCAGGTTAATTTCAATATAAAAATAAAGTTATCAAAAATATTACCAATTCATTTTTAAGTTCTTCTTCTTTTTTCTTTTTATTTTTTCTTTATTTATCATCCTGCTATTTATTATTTTTGTCTTTAATTTCTTCTTCCATTTTATTATTATTTTTTTAACTCATTTTTCTTTAACTTTTCGTTTTTTTGTAGTTGGTTTTTTTAGTGTATTTAAATAATTTTTTAAATATCTTCGCTTTATTACTTAATAATCTGTTCTAATAAAGCCCAATAATAATAATATAATAATATTTAATCTCTGAAATTATTATATTACTCGCAATGAATAATTGAGAATAGGCCTTATATTCTTGTTAAAAATTAAATTAATTATATTTCAAGTTTCTTAATTCAGTTTTTACTTATTTTTTTGTCTTAAAGTATGTATTATTATAAGTATGAGAGTTAATTTGATTAATAGCACTGACATAATCATTAATAAGCAAATATGTAAAATTTATTTGTTAGTTATACAACATATGAATATATATATATAAAGGGGAGTACTTATATAATTGTTTATAAAAAATGAAAGTAAAATATAAAAAGTAAGAAAGAAAAAAATGTTTTCCTTCAAATATCATTTTTCATCTAATTTTTCTCATTACTAGTTGTTGGTGACAAATTATTCTAAAAAATAGGTTCTAGCCATTTTATTCAAAATCTTGTTTTCAGAAAAGGACTTTTCTCTTATAGCTTTATTTATTACATCATGAAAGCTCTTATCTTGATCTTGGAGGATTAAAAGATCGATTTCAGAAGGAACAATTTGGGAAATGTTAATCAATGGGTCTCCCTTAAAAACACAATTCCAGTAGACATTATCTTCTGGGTCTTTTATAAGTGGAATATCAGAGTTTTAGTAAAGAATGTTGAGATTTCGTCTCTGTTGCTTTCTATCATCCAATACGATTCATGGTTCTTAATACAGGTTTTAAGTTTTTTATTAAATAAGATTTCACCTAAAATGATTTTTAAGTTAAATTTATATAAATCATTATAAAATAGAATTAAAGATGTTAGTTTACCAGTCCATCTTAGAGTAACCTTAATTTCTTCTTCTCCTATGTATACAACCAAGTCTTTTGATTTCAAGTGAGAGGGAATGGTAAGATTTACTTATACTTCATTTAGTGACTAATTCCATGAATAGTCCCTTGTAATTCCTCCATTTCCTAATATAATATATATGAAAACCCATTATTTTTTGTATTTAATAAATATATATACCAATAGGGGCTGAGTAATAAGGCAAAGGAATTGGTAAATACTTATGTTTTTCTTCTCTTGGTCTTATTTCTTCAACTTAAGGCTAATTCATTTTTTTCATTTCTGGAATTTACATTGGAACAACTGAGGGTTCTTCTAATAGAGGAGCAACAAACTCATTTACTAATTTTGAACAGAGTTATTCAACTTCATTATCATAACTTGAGTCTAAACTATATAGCTCATCTCTATTGTTATCGGATTCATTGTTTACGATTTCCCATTCATTTTCTTCCTCTAATAAAAATAAATGGAAATATGTTAAGAGTTTTATAAAATAAATTATAATTTAATAATAAAATGATTGTTAAAAGTAAGTATTTTACACATTTCTTAATATTTCTTGTTTCCATATATAAATGAAGAAATAACTGATTCTTTTCCTTGAATGGTGTTTTCAAAGAAATCAGAATTGATAGCAAGGTAGTGAAATATCTCGTCTAATAAGTCTTCTTAGGAGTGAGCAGCTAGATACTTTTCGAGAGATTTATGTAAGTTAATTGTTTATTGGTTCATGGGAGAAATTTATTTTCGATTTTTTTTTTATTTTTTCGTTTTTATATTTTAACTTTTATTATCAATAATTTTTTATTAAGACTGACTATATATGGTTAAACAGGAGAGAGTATTAATTGAATATAACCATATTTAAGACTCCTAATAACCTATACTTTCACATATGTATATATAAAAAGAAGTACGTAATTGCCTTTATTTATGTGTATGTAATCAAGTAATAAGCAAAAATATATGTATATATTTTACATAAAGTAAATAAAATCTTCATTTCGAATAAATAGTAAAAGAATATGAATATTATTTCTTTGAAATTAAAAAAATAATAATAATACATTTTTATATATTTTCTCATATAATATCTGATAAATTTGATAGTTATTTATGAGAATAAATAACTATTAATAATATTTCTATATGTATTAAACTTTTTTATAATTAAACTATAAAAGAAATAGTCTAAAGACGGAAATAGTTCTAATAAGTTTACTAATGTGTATATTTGCGAAGATGATTATTTGATTAATATGTTTATTATTAAACTAATTTATTAACGAAAAAATGTGGGACTCAATTTAAGAGAAATAGCAAATATTACTTTGCGGTGATAAAAAAAGAATGATTAATTAACTAATTAAACCATATGAAAATTACTTGAGATCCAAGATTAAAAAATAATAATAAAAAAAGATTAATATATAAATTTCATAAAGAAATATTATCAATAAAAACTGTATATAGTACAGATGATAGCTAACCTTGCTTTTTTCCTTTGCATTTTTTTATTTTTCCTTCTTTTTTTATTTGGATTTATCTATTTACTTTGGGGATATATTATGATAATACTAACATATGTTTGGTATTTGGCTAAGTTTTTATATTACCTTTCAGATATAATTATATTAGAGTTTTGTAAAACGAAATTCTTTTTAGTGGCTACTGAAAATATTACCACTTTATTTAAGCTCATTAAAGAAAGCTCTTTATTTTACCATACAGTTTTTGGAGATGATCTCTTTTACTATTTTCCTTTTCTTAAACAATGTTGGAAATTAGAGACTATATTAGTTATCTGCCTTTCTTTGTATTTAGTTTTATTCTTTAGATCATTGATTTAGAAGATAAATATAATGAAAAGAATGTTATATGATGGAGAGTTGGTTAAAGATAGTGAAAACTGCCCAATTTGTTTAGAAAATTTACTATAACCCTTTGAAGAAATAGAACATGTCAAATGCGGCCATCCCTTCCATAACTCTTGCCTTAGTAAATGGATTATACTTAATAAATAAAAAATAGCTGTAAATTGTCCTTTATGCCGATCACCAATGAGCTAAAGTTAATTTAGTGAATAAATTGACACTGATTTTGATTTAAATAGTACTTACACAATTTGACATAGCAATGGAAGTATATTTTATAAAATCTGTGCTAGAGTAAAATATCTAATGTGCTACCATATATTATATAAAATCATAAAAATATATATATTGAAAAAGGTATTGTAAAATAATTTTAAAAAACTAATATTATATTTACGTAAATTTCAAACAAATATACATTTATAAATTAATAATAAATAATATTAACAAATTATTATAACAAATATTTTAATATATAATTTCATATTAATTTAATAGAGATATTTTATGTTTTTTATATATATTATTGTATATTTGTTCCATTTATAATTATTAGAATTTCGATATGTTTATACTTAAGTAGTAAAAAATAAATAAATATTATTAACATACTCTACTTATAGCTATACCACAAAAAAATATATGATTAGTTTTAAATATAAAAAATTATTAATAAAACAGAATTGTTAAATTTCCTTATATATATTATAATATTGTTATATTATATTATTATTATTATCATTTTTAAATTAATGTAGAATTGTTTAAAAAAACGAATGATAAATTAATTAAATAATCAATTAATAGATAAATAAAAATTACAGATCCCATTTAATTAAAATAAATTAGTAATTCAAAATTGTATGACAGTAACATAAGATTATATTGGACGAGTGTTATTGGCTCTAAGTATAGGATATTAAAGTTTAATATTATTTCTGAATATAAATGAAAAATCCATATATAATTAAAACTACAGAGGTAAATCTTAATTTATTTAATGTTATTGTTACTTTGATAAAATATAAATACATTTAGATTCAGCAGAAGTATTAGGATTATCTTCTATTTTGTTACCAATTTAAAAATAGGTTTTTATATTGATTGTATTATTTTAATTATCAGGTATATTAGCTGCTTTAAGTAAAAATACAGAGTTTCATATATTATGTCTCATAGGAATATTATTAAGAATTATATTCGGAAGTTCTTTTATTTTAAATATTATGCATGCAGATTATATGCTAGCTTTATCAGAAAACCTAGTACATTTTGGTTTATTGGGAGGTGAATTTTTTATATTAGATTTAGAAAGAAATAAATACTTTAAGTAGAATTGAAAAAATTGTAGTTTTCTATTGCCATTCTATTAAATTTATATATTTACAATAAATAAATTATTTATTATAACATATCACATTAAATACGATAAACTATTAAAATTTATTTTGTAAAATCTTTCCAATATATATGATTAATTTATAAAAATATATAAAATAATAAAAAATACTATTAAATGTAAGTTAGCAACAAATTCATTGCATTTTATAATTATTTTTTAAGAAAATTAATAATTTATTGAGTCATTTTAAATATCAATTCATAAATATTGATCCAGATTACATTTTTTGAAGTGATAATTGATCAGGAAGAGCCTCATCGTCTTCTTCTTATTACTATTATGGTTTCTAATCCTATTATTAAGTTTGATCTGTATTTTTTTAAATAATTTTTTTAGTTTTAGGAATAATTGGCACATTTTTATTCATATTAGGACTAATATTGCTCTCTAACATAGGATTATCATTATTGGCTTTTTAAAGATAATTTAGGCCAGGGAAGTATACAGAATTAAACCCATTTAGAGCATTTTTATCTCCAAATTAAGACATTAAAATTGTTTCATTCCACCTAGGTATACTAAATTAATTTTAAAATGGGTTATTATTTCCACCCATATTTTAGGGATTCTATTAATTATTAACTTAACTGCTTATCATAAAATCCATTTCATTTTCTGATTAAATGCTGGCTTATTTCAACATATTTAAATTGTCTCCATTTAACTAGTGACTATCCTTTTAACTGATATTGAAGAATTAATCACCAAACGGTCCAAAAGATTCTTTTTTAGTCAAATTCATATTTTAAAAGGTATCTTCAGGATCTTTATTTATAAATTTATAAGAATTTTATAAAAATTTAAAAACTACAAAAATTAAATTACCAGGGATTTAAAATTAATTATTTATATTGTTATTATTGTTATTGTTGCTATTGTTGTTGTTATTATTATTAACCTTCATTTTTTTACTTACTATATTGTTTAAATTATTATTTTCATTCATTTTATTTTACGAAGAAGAATTTTATCCAATTTTATTTGTTAGTAATATGTTATTATTATCTTCACTCTTAATTTTATTATTATTTTAGTTAGAATTTCCCTCTAATTTATCGTTATTATAGGGAGGAGAAATTTAAATAATGGCATCTACAAGTGAATTATAGTCTTCTTATTTATTTTTACATTCTGTGGGTTTAGCTGATAATTTCATATATACCTTATTAAGCTATTAATAAAAAAATGTAGACTACAAAATGATTCAAATTTGTGAAAAAAATATAAAAAATTATTTACTTGTTTAGGATTAACTTTTAAATTGTTTGTTATGCTATTTTTCGACCAATAAGAAAAGATATCTTTAAATTTTGGTACTATTTATTCTAGGTGATGCTTAAACATTTCTAAAACAGAAGATTCATTTAAATAAAATTTAACAGCATAGGCGTTCAAAACCAAATATAAAAGAACACTCTTATATTCTAAGGGTTCATTGACTTCAGTAATATTTAAAAAGTCCTATAAGTAAAAAGCATGTGCTTTAAGAGTCTAATCATCCACTTGCCAATTATTCTCTTCCAACATGTAAGCGAAAAATATTATTTCTAGTTCATTGAACAAAATTTTTTAACAATAGATCTAATCATTTTATACAGAGGATATTTGCATGCCTATTTACTAGCAGGTCCAGCTAAATTAATTAAAATGGTTATAAACAAAAATATATAGATTTAATTTTATTATAGTACATGAAGCTATCTTTTTAATAAAGTAGTTAGATTAAACTGTATAGCCTTCATTTACATATTTAAAATTTTATTAATCATATTCTTTTTAATAATTAATTTATTTTTTTTTATTATCATCTTTGTTATCATCATTTTAATTTCCAAATTAGATATTTTACTCTCCATACTTTAAATCTTACTTTTTTAATGTCTTTTCATCTTTTTTTGCTAATTTCTTTTCTCCGATACTATCATTGATTGAAAATCCGGATTCCCTAATAAAAAAACGTATTTAAAATAAATACCAAGTTATAAGTTAATATTAAACATATACAATTGATTATTTTTTTAATAATAATAATATTTTTTTATATTTTTAATATATAAATTCTTTATAGTGTAAAATTATTTTTTTAAATAATTTTTACTAAATAAATAGGAAAGATGTTTTTTAAAAATATAGTTAAAATATACTTACCTGCATTCAAAATCATTAAATGATCTCTTATCAAGCAGAGATTAGGTTATGCTTTTGTCAGATTTTTAAAAGGAGAGTAATTTTTAATTATTATTTTCTTTAGAAATACCACTCATTTAATTTAATTATTATTTTTGTTTTTTATTCAGTTCGCTATTTTATTTTTATTATCCTTTTGTTTCCAAATTTATTGGGTATTCTTTTGATTATCTTAAATTACGATCGAAAAGTATTAGGTGTTTTGTTAATTTTAGTTTATATATATGCATACATGCTATATTATCTTATAATATTTATTCAATCTTACCTCTTCATCTATCTATTTAAATATAATAAAAATTTAACTTAAATAAATAACCATCTATAAAATTTATTATACTATAAATTAAAATATTAAGTTAACATTCATTTTATTGTATGGGAGCTATATCAAGTATATTTAGACATTTCTGATACTATTTAATATAAATATGCATGATATTATTCTATTAAATATTAGATTTTAAAATATATTAATAAATAAAAGAAGTACTATTTTTAAAGACTTAAATAATATAATATCATTTTATATTAATTTTAATAGCTGAGCATTAATTTTTGTTTTGTTCTTTAATAAATAGTGAGTAAGAAAATATATAGTGAAAATGTATTTGAAAAAAGATGTTCTTAAGGCCATGTTACTCAGGGCCCCTTAATGGAATGCTAATAAATTGCATCCTAAATCTAGAATTATTATGAATACAATGACTTAGCCATTAGAACCTTTATAATACAAATTGTAGGAGATACCTGAAAATTGCAATCAATTTTCAATATTAGGAAATACAGAAAATTTACCTTTTCAAATTGAAAGAACCCATACAGGAAATCTTCCTATATATAGAAAATACAGACATGGAAGGTAATTTTCCACACTTTAATGTAAATTATGAAATTAAAATTTTATATTTTCAATAGAATGCAATAAAGAACAATAGTGAGAAAAATCAGTGGAGATGTAGAAGCATTTGAAAAAGAACTAGCAAAAGTAGTAAGTAATTCAGAAATAATAACGAAAGTAGGAAGAGTTGAAATTAAAGGATTACATAGAAATACAATTTAATTATGGTTATAAAGATTGGGATTTTGAAAAATATAAAAAGCACTGATGATGATCAACTAATTTAAAATAATCAGTCTTATTTTATTAAATTAATGCTAAATTTCATTATATACTATATACCATCTATAAACAGAGAAGAAACAAATTATATATCATTTATTTATATCAAATTGTTAAGAATAAAATTGGCAAACTATATAAAATCTTATATTTTTTTTTTTTTATCATGCTATTTTGCTAAAAATTTTGTTGGTTCTATAAATAATAGCATAAAAAAATTAATATAAATTAAGTTAAGGTAATTATTTAATCATTATTAAATAGTAATAGAATAGTAAAATCCAAAAAATAATTTATTATCTATCAAACAGATTCAGATAAACAATTTAAATGAAATAAGGACTTGAAAAAATCCCCTTTAACATATTGCCATAAACTTTAAAAACAAAGGTATTATTACCTAACTTAGGAAAGATAGAAATTAAACATAAAAATTCTCCTGCCCTTTATATGTCAACAATAAACTTTATCAAAAATTATGGACCTTCAATTAAATACTATAATCAATAGATGTAATTTAATCATACTACAGATAAAAATATTCCTTCCCCAGTCTTCTTTTTATATAACAAAAATATGGAAGAAATTTCTAAATTTGAAGTTGGAAATATTAAACTTGGAGAAGACATATTGACAAAAATTTAAGAAATATAGGATAAATTAGATCCAGCCAACAAATCTTCTATTATAGAAGTAAAATATAATGATTAAAACTAAGAAGTATAAAAAGAAGCAGAATGAAAATAGAGAGTTAATTTATTTATGAAAAATTATTATATCTTTATGTTTACTTTTTCTAATTTAAAAATATTAATATAAATATTGAAGTGATGTTTACAAGTAAATTATATTCATAATATCTAACCTACTCTTATAATCTGTGTTAAAAAGACTATTGATATATTAATTGAGTCTTATTCAAGTTAAAAATAGTTATAATAAAATGTATGACATTAAGTATGAGTTGTTGTTTTTTCTTATATTGAATTGATAGATTTACAATTTACTATCCTTTTATTAAATATTTTTTAAAAATATTTCATTTTAAATTACAAATCACTTTATTAAATTGGATAATATTATTAATTAATTTATACATAAAATATTATTTTCATCATTATTTGATTTTTCATATTTATCATTATACATTATCTTAATTTTAATTTTCTATTTATTCTTTTTCTAATCTTTCTAGTTGTTCTTTTCTCTAATTAGCAACAAATTCGTAACCTTATTACGGTTAGCAACTACAATATCTTTCTGGATCAGGTAAATTGACCATTCCTAAATCAAGACATGATCTTGATTTATCCAAAGGGGTAAATATACTATTATCATAATGAGTTAGATTTTAAAATCCGTAGGCATGAGCAAGCATCGAATCTCTTACTTACCTCATTCCAAATATAGATTATTTATTTTATTATAAGTTATCTAGAAGAAATTTGTTTTTTTCCAGAATATCATTTGTTATCATAAGATAAAACATAGGTAGCATTCGTTCTATTGAGTATACATCATTATTATTCATAGCTTGATACGTTTTAAAAATTTGAAAGGCTGAAAGCATATGTTACCTAAAATTTGTTTAAAAATATAGTTCAAAGTTTGTGTTTAAATTTAACAGAGCTATAAATAAAAATATACCCATGGTCTGAAAGCATATAAAGCATTGTATCTTTACTAAAATGCCCAGATTTTTCAATATCAATTAAAAAGTTATACAAGTTATCATCAATATATTATAAAACTTCAGAAGTTATTTCATGACCATCTGTAAATTCTAAATATAAAAATTTCTTTTCATCTTTATACACATCTAAAAATTTTTTCCCATATTCGAATGGGTAATAATTTGTATCTTTATGATAAACGCATCTTCTATATATAGAACTTGCACCTAAAAGAATACCTATATTATATCTATATCTATAAAATAAACTATTTAAAAATAATTACCTTTTTTAATTCCAAATGGATTTTTTGCAATGACATAAGTAGGATCAAAAAGAAAAAATTCATGATCTGCTGGTTAGTCTTCAAAAAAATTATGGACCCATTTTCCTTTATATTTAAATCCTCTAAATACACTTTTCATGGACTAGGAATTGGCAGCATGTCCTACAATATATCCGGCATCTTTTAGATCAGTACTAAATATATTAAAATAGATATTAATTAAATATATAATTATATACAAAAAAAAAAATTTACAATATAGCTCTAGTTTTATTATTTACAGTATATTATTGATAATTTTATTTGTATTACTACTTTGTGGTATTATATTAAAACTAAAACATATTATCATAGGTTTTCCTATCAATAGAATGATATCTGAAATACTAATATTCATTAAAAGTTTAATCAATTTTTAAATAAAATTTTTTTATGTTTACTTCAAAAGTTTTTTTATCCAACCCTTATTTATTTAAATCTTCCATAGTGTGATTTAGAGAAGCATATTTTTATAAATAAGCCATTGATTTTTTTAATTTTCTTAGGGTCTATGCTCTTGAAACAGTGTCAATATAAACTATTATAACATTATTAGACAGACTATTTTAGTTGTTTTATTTTCTTTATTAATTAATTTTCCTTCTTTCATTAATTAAAGTATTATTTCTCTTTATATTTAAATTTAATTCTAAATTCTATACATCAATTACAACTTCTGAACCAGTATTAAAAGCGTCTTACATTGTCTTATGATGCTTTATATTTGCTATTATTTCCTTCATTAAAAAATGTTCAGAAATTCTTTTTTCGCCAGGAAAATACTTAATAAGTGGCCAAGAAATGAATTTAGCATTTTCAAATCTATGTTTTATTTTCTCTTGTGAGTAGGATTTTTTAATAACTTTATAAGACTTTAAAACTTAAATTATTTTATTTTTTCTAAGATCCTTATCTTTCATATTAATTTCA
Organism: Miamiensis avidus; assembly: GCA_037039885.1. Lineage (NCBI taxonomy): Eukaryota > Ciliophora > Oligohymenophorea > Philasterida > Glauconematidae > Miamiensis > Miamiensis avidus. The sequence goes on from JAWVGU010000086.1 coordinate 300,224, forward strand.
CAAGTATCTGGACCTAAAAAAGAATTAAAGAATCATAGTATATTACTTAATTTAAAATTATGTTACCCATATTAAATACGTTATCCAACACATTAGGCCAACAAATTGACGGAATAGACATTTTGCAATAATCCTAACTATAATCTAGTTTATCAACTAAACCATTCTCCCATCCCTCGCAACTGCTATATAGCTTGTTATAAATAAATATTCCACTCAAAACTTAGAGAAATAAAATGCCCATAAATATTTTTAAAAAATGTGTGAATATATATCTATATATCTTTATGATAATATGAATCAACAATGAAGCTATAAAAAAGACCAATATTGTTATAGAATGAGCGGTTTTATAATCTCTAAGACTAATAGAATCAATACTTAATGGCCAATATATTATAAAGGATAAGTATATTAACTGGGCTATAGCTATAAATCCTAAAATCTGTGGCAAGTGACTTATTAAAATAGAGTATTACTCAAAAGTGTATATTTTTATAGATTTATTATTACCCTATTAGTGATAACACAGCTATAATATATAATATTATTGATGAAAGAAATATACATTTTATCCATACTGATATATAAGGTACTAGCACACCTTCTATACATTAATCATCTTAAGGAAATTTTTATAAGGAGCATTCCGGGGATATATATATGGCAAAAAAGAAATAAGAAAGTAAAAGTGAAATTAATGCTGAAATAAACTTTGCATATTAAATTTATTTCTACAATTTTTATTTCCTCTACTTAGAATACTTTTCTTCTTTAGTCATTTCTTCATCTTCTTTTATTATTTAACTTGGATAATAGTTATTCTCCTATTCATTTACTTTTTAATTTAAATAAATCAATACATTTTAACAAAATATTAATAACATTAGCAATAATATATTTTACTTAAGTTTTTATGTTCATTATTTTTATCATCTCCATAAAATCTATTTGTGATCTCTATTTCTTCTAAATTTTGAGGTTATAATTGATTCATTTAATTATTTTAATTTTTCTAGTTTATATTTATTCTATTTAATCATTATTAAAATAATAATTTTTATAAGACTAATAAAGTATATTAAGTATCGTATTGGGTGAAATAAAATAAATTTATTCTTAATTAAAAATATATTTAATTCTATGTGTACATTTAAAATTATTTAAATATAAAATATAAACTGTCTTTTTAATTTCTGTTAGACAGGTTAATGATTCAAATTATTAATTTTTAAAAATTAAATATTAATAAATTTTTTATTTAAATAATGAATCATTTAAATGATTATTTTAACTATAATGATTTATAATTTTAGATAATACAATTCTTTAATAAAAATGGATGAATTTTTTTTTTAAATACATTATATTGATAAAATGTACCAAAAAAAGCAATTTATTTAATTATATTATGATGTAAATATATAATATATTTTTAATAAAAATCATTTGAATAATTCTAATAATTTATTAAATAAAAAATGTGACACTTACTTATTACTTATCTATTAATCAGTTATAATTAATTTCGAAAAATAATTATAAAAATGCTTTTTATTTTTTAAATATCTGAAATTACATCAATAAATAATCATAGTTAACTTAATTCCAATTAATTTAATAATAAATTTTATTTACAATTTATGTATTAAATTAATAATTTATATTAGTATGGCTTATATTTAAGTTTAACCTGCTTTTTAAAGACTTATTAAAAATTAAAAGCAGTTCCTAAGTACTATATAAATAATTATTTATGATATGAAGTTTTCAAAAAATTTATACTTTTTGAATACATTGTAAGAAATATTTTTTATTTATATTTCTATATAATTTTATTTAGTTAGAAATGCTCATATCAATTTAATGATTGTTTATCAATATTAATTAAAATTTCCAAATTTTTTTTCTTTTATTGGTACTAAATTTTAATTTTTATTAAAGACTCTATTAGATCCAACAGTAATAACAAAATAGCAAAAATAATTTTAATTTATTCAGAAAATATTAATTTAGAATTTTTTTTTTCTTAATAAATTAATAATAATAAAAAAGAAGTTAAACATTTAATAAAATTATTTCATAAATAAAAATGTAATCTTACAATAATATTAATTAAAGAAAGTCAATGAGCAGACCTAGATAGAGGCTATAAAATTAATATATAAATAACCCATACGCGACAGACACGAAAGTTAGAACAAGAGGATGTAAAAATAGTTTATAAAATTTATAATGAATTGTTAGAAATAAGTTTAGTTAATTTAATTTATTCCCAAAATAATATATTCAACTTTCAAAAACAAAAGCTTAGTTTAATCATAATACTTTTTACACTGCTTTATCATATAATATTATTTTTAGTTTAAAGTATATAACCATCAAGAAAATCATCTGTAAGTCCAGGAAAAATAATTACTTTTCACAATAAAGTAGGCTGCGATTAAAATTAATAAAATATAGATTTTTAAAATAGCAATACAAAAGGCTAAAATGCTTATTAAATGGGAAATACCTACAATTTTGATAATGGAAGAATGAAAATAAATACAATATACACTTAGTATTAATAAGAATAAGATTTAGTTTAACCTTAAAAAGTAATAAATAGCCTACCTATAGAAACTTAAACAAGTTCTAAAGGTATGACTCCTTCCAATTTAAAAACTTAAAATTAAATAAAAAGTAATCTATTATTATTATTTTAATGAAATAAAATGTGTTTTCTTAAGTAATAGCATTACACAAATTAGGTAATTCTCAAAGAAGATCATAAACGGTTAAGCGAAGAAATCCTTCATCTAATGCAACATATGGTTATGCTGATTCTTTTATTAATAGATAAGCTAAAACGCCACTTAGACTTTCTTAGCCTGATATTTTTAACGATAGTCACTAAAAAGTTTAACTTAAACCATATCAAAATAAAGAAAACGATAACATAAAACATAATTAGAAAACACAACCCGTTTAATATTCTTCAGCACCAAAAAAATATTATGAAAACAATAGCAACTAAGATACTATAAAGTTATATAATATGTAAAAAACAGAGTTATTATTTAATAACAATTTACAAAGGAATTTCTAAAATGAAAATACAGATGGACACATTGTTTCTAATATGGTAAATATTAACAATATAACCAATGGAAATACAGTAAATACAAATAATTAGAATGCATATTTTAACAAAAGAAATTAAAGAGGTCAGTCTTTACATCAAGTTACTCTAAACAGTCACTAATAATAATAAAATTTAACAGGATAGTGTAATCCTTATAAAAATAATTATGTTGTTTAAGGAAATAATAAATCAAGAAATATAAGTATGAGAAGACAAACTGAATAATAAATAAATGATTACACATAGCAACATAATATTATTAAGGGAGACAATTATAGAAATATCAATATTAGCATTAATACAAATTAAAATCCCATAATAATAAATCCTAAAAGCTCGAAAAGAACCAACAGATATGTCTTAAACACATCCTAAGATAACTATGACTTAATTTAAGAAAAAAATTCTAAATGAAAAATCGCGTCAATATAAGTCAATAAGATATTACAACATAAAATACTAATCATACCAATGGTAGTAGTATATAATAAAATGATTTGGATAGATTATATATTAAAATGAAAGAATAAATTAAAAATAAATAGATAAATATTGCATGCAAAAAGTAAGTAAACTAATAACATATTTTTTCATTTTAATTATTAATTATAAACCTAGTTAAAGACATCCCACACCAAATAAAAATATTTCTAATGCTATCACACCAGAATAAAAATAGTAAATTAATAAAAATTTCATAAATAATGATAATATCTCAAGATTATTAGAATCATAAAGATAACAATATCAAAAATCTTAGAAATCTGTAGAATCAGAAATAGAATAGATTAATCACGGAGATATAAATTAAATATCTTAAACTAAGTATTACACATCAACTAATAGTCAAACTTAATAATAATAAAACTCATAAGTCAAACATAAGAGTTAGTAATTTATTGAGTATTTAATTTTTTTTTAATTATTTTAAATTAAATAAATTTTATAAAAAGAGACTCATCTTAGTAAGGTACTTAAATTTAAAAAGTAAGTATGAAGTAATTCAATATGAGCATAAAGATAGGTACAGGTTCTTATGCTATTGTAAAATTAGGTGTAGACAAATTGTCAGGATAGAAAGTAGCGATTAAGATATATGATAAAGCTATATTTTAGGATTAAAGCAAACTTAAAAATGTTAAAAGAGAAATATAAATATTATCTAAGCTCAATCATCCTAATATAATTAAACTTTTCCATGTTATTGAAACGGAAAAAGATGTAATAATACTCGTTTAATAATTAACTTGAATTTTTAATATTTGGATTTAATTTTTTTAATAATAGGTCAACCTTGTAATGGAATTTGTGGGATTAACCTCATTATTTTAATTTTTAAAATAAAATAGTTAAAAGAGATTATCAGAACATGTTGTAAGAAAAATATTCACTTAAATTGCTTCGGGTTTAGATTATCTTCATAACAAAAACATAGCTCATAGAGATATAAAATTGGAAAATCTTTTAATGAGTGATGACACAAATGATGTAAGAATTATAGACTTTGGGTTTAGTATATATACTCCTAATTAAAGAAAGTTAACATCATTTTGTGGAACTCCAAGTTATATGGTAATATGTTAAATTAATTTTCTATTGTTTATTTATTTCGAAAATTTGTAGGCACCTGAAATTATAAATAAATCAGAATATTTAGGACCGCCAGTAGATATTTGGTGTTTAGGGGTTTTATTATTTGTATTAATGTGTGGATAGTTTCCTTTCAAAGGTAAATCTAATCTATACAATAATTTGTATATATTTATATTATATAATTACTTTTTTAGGAAATGACGAGAAAGAATTATACAAGAAAATTACTGAATGCCATATTGATATTCCAGTACATGTTCCATAAGGAGCTAAAATGTTATTAGGTAAAATTATGCAAGTTAATCCTGAAAAGAGGCCTACTGCAAGTGAAGTAAATACAATATTTTAAAAGACATTTACAATACTAACTTTTATTATTAGATTTTGGATGATCCATGGATTAGAGGAGATTATGAATCAGAACATTTTTTTTCCAGCAATTCAATTGATGAGTGATTGATTGCATATTTTATAAAAGTTAATTTCTATTAATTTATTGTTATAGTTTCAATTTTTTTATATTTTTTTATTTATTTTTAAAAATTTTAATATTATTCTAGTATATATATATAATAAGTATTTGTTCAATGTCTCATTTTTTAAAATTTTATACTCAATATATTTTTATTTCAATTAATTAAATTAATAATTATTTTAAATTTGTTATATATATATTATTAATACTAATTTAAATATAAATTATCTAATAAATTATTCAAAATGATTTATAGTTTGCCAAAATTTATTCACATATAGCGATGGCTTCTATAAAATCTGATTCTTAAGTACCATATTTTTAATACTAATATATGTAGGCTCTTTCTGAAAACATTTTATGAGTTCTTTCTAAAATTTATTCTAAACTCTTAACTACTTATTGATTATTACTTAAACAACTTATTGATCTGTCTTATTTATTTAAATTATGACTATCAACAAATCCTTTAAATAATATTCTCTAATCTTTATATATGTGTGGGTTTAATAATTATGATTATTTAATGTTTAGTTTTGTTTGAGCATCTGAACCTCTATAAATAACCAAATTAGATATAGATCGGTAGGCATTTTAATTTCCAGGTTTTATACTCCAATTTATCTTTATTAATAGACAATATTTATTAAAAATACATATTATTTTTTTTATTATTATTATTACCTGATCTTCTGTAGAATTCGATATTTGCATTTACATCAGTCGTTTATCTAATGCAAGCCACTGGTCGTTATTAAAGCCTATAATATTTTAATTTAATAATAGAAATTATTTCTAATTTTAATGGTAAATTTTATTAAATATACTAATGCTAGAGTCAGGCATTTAAGGAACATTTTAAAGAGTAAGAAGTTTATATTTAGGATCTAGTAGTAGGGTCTCATTAATATCTTAAATAATTTAAAAATCATTTTATAGTGATGAAAAATATTATTATTTTTATTATTTTAAGACAGGGAAGAATAAGGAAGTCAACTATTATGTTATTACTTAATTCATTTCATGTAAAGAAGGTGATTTTATTTTTAGTAGTTTATTGCAAATTTACTATATATAATCGTTTTCAATCAGAATTATTCCATTGGAATTTTAGTATAAACTATTTAAAGTTAGTGTGCAATTATAACTTTATAAAATAACCTATTTTATTATAAAATTTAAATTTTATGGGAATAATAACAATTGCTTTTTTTTTCAAGTTTATTATTAAAATTAAATTTAAATAAACCATAAAATTAAAGCTGATAGAGTATTTAAAATTACTTCTCCAGTTAAATGAGGCATAATACATAAGTTTAATATTGGAATGTTTGGTATAGAACTAAATAATTCTTCAACTATATAACTGCCTAGACCACTACCGGTTCCTATAATGCATGAATAATAAATTATTATAAAAGTTAAGTTTTTTAAAGTATGGTATCTAATAATGAGACAGATAATCAAAAATAATTAAATTAAAGTAGAAAACTAATTCTAAATTTCTATGCGCAAAATTTTATCGGGCGATTTTTTTTATACTTTTTTGAAGAATAATATATTTTAAAGGTCGTTTATTCTTTTAAAGATATTTCCCCCTTGTTTTATTTGTAATTTTTTTATGTTTTCAATGCATTAACCAATAGTTAAAAAAAATAATAAAATTTCTGATTTTTAAAAACAAACAAACTAAATTATTTATTTGTGCAGAAAAAAACAGCAATTAAATATATGATCTATTATATATTTTTAGGCATTTAAGTTTACAAACATTAAATAATTTCATATAAATGCAAAAATAATTTTATATTACCTCCTGCGACGCTTTACATTACCATAAAGCCTTAACAAAAATCAATTTTTTCTAGCATTTTGTTTATTTTATCTAGAATATCATCTTTACATTTTTATCCATGCTAATTATGGCCATATGACCAATTATTTCCAGATCCTTCTTATTTACAATAAGTAAATTCCTTGTCATATTAAAATGTATCATTTTCTGTGTATTTATTTGACAAACAATGGTCTACTACTTTTGGTTCCATATCAATTAATATACTTTTAGGGGTTAATATATCATTTCCACGATATTATATTTATTTAGTATCATTATTATTGAAAAAAAGGTATCGTTAACCATCGCCTAATGGGCCTCTGAGGCCTATTTGGATTCCTAATTCATAAAACTATAAAATGCCTAACCAATTTAGTTTCCACATTGTCCAATTTAAAGTGTAACAATAGACATATTTATATATTTATTTCTTTATTATGTACTGATATTTTTAATTGGTATTGATTGCTTTAATTCAAGATTATTCTAGTTTACGAATTGATTTTAATATGATGTAATTAAAATTCAAATTCTTATAATTTCTTATTAAATATGATTTTGTGAAAGAAGGGAAGAATTTTTTTATTAATTAGATAAGTTTAGCAAAATATAAATCACATTTTTATTAATTAAGTGTTTTAACTATTTTCTTCCTGAGATGATTTTGTAATTAGCTAATAAAATTAATATTTAAGTTTTTTTTCGCCTAAAGGAAAGTATGAATCAATTTAAATTTTCACTGGGTTAAATAATGAAAAATACATATGTTAAAAAAGGAGCCATATAATTCGTAACCGAATGTATATCTAATCATAAAATATCCATAAAATATTTAGATACTTTTATTCTATTTATAATATCTTAAAATTAAGCGTTACATATTAAATTTTATAATAAATGCTAAATTTTTGTCAAAACTAATTTTGAAATAAGGTTTAAATTTATAATACACAATCTATTCTTATTTACATAAATTCTATATATTACCATATAAAATATAAATATCTTAAAAGTTAAATAATTCTTATAGTAGTAAAAATTTTAAAATTTATAGTTTTATATTGTTTATATTTTTATAATGGGATAAATATAAACAGTCATCTCTTATTTTCGCTCAAAAAAAAGTAGAGTAGCAATGGGTAAAATAACCACTTAAACCTATAATTTCCCTTATAATCAAATAATTTGATAACTTTGAATAATAAATAAATATTATATATATACATACATACATAAAAAATAAAAGACTTAGAAGCATTGTATTAAAGAGGTTCACTCTTATAAAATAACAAAGGGGATTTGAAATAATTATTTAGTAATTCGCTAAAAAACAAAAACAGAAGAAAAAAAAGAACTTGTAAAAATGTAGTCTAAACCCAAACAAATTTCTAAAAAAAAGGAAAAATAATAAAGAAAAATACCTTATTCTAAATGTAGATCTAACTGCGCTAGCCATAAATTTGCCTTTAAACCTAAATCTGATAGCATGTATCATCCAGAGACTAAAATAACGTATTGTCCATTATACTCAGAGTAATTATAAAATATCAAATTAAGAACAATTAATGTATTCTATATACAAAATTAAGCTGAATATTGCATATAAAAAAATTAAAATTTATTATTTTTTAATTTTTTATTAGAAGAACAGATAATTTTGAATCAGTTTTGCCTAAAATCAACGCAGATGGGAAAAAATATTATCCATTATTCAGTATAGATTTAGATCGTGTAATAAAACAATGAATAATTTACTTAAATTTTGATATTAAAATAATAATATATAAACAAAAATTAATAAATGCAGGATCATTATGTATATCACGAAGATAAATACAAAGAAGAGCACGAAAAAAAAGTTAAAGATTATGTCTAATAAAAACAAGATCTTGTAATTATTGTATAATAAATTTCAATTGTTTATTTAAAAAATAAGTGATCAATGCACATATAGAATAAAGTAATATTCACAGCAATATTTAATTTTATATAAATTATTAGTATGAGCCTAAGCCTGGAAGAAAAACTAAATGGTGCGCAGTATGCAAGCTATAGTATGATGATTATCTAGATGTAAAATATTTCCACAATAAAATAAATTATATCATTCAATTAACCGAAAAAAATTTTTGCATTTTTACATAAAGAACATTAAAAAGAAATAAAAAATATTTCAAAAATTATTAAAAATAAAATAACCAAAGGAAAAATATTCAAATATTATATTGCATTGTTTTAATATTAATTTTTTAAATGAAATTTTTAGCATGTAAGAGATACTGTGCATAGTAATAATTCAAAATCAAACACCTATATAAGAGAAATATAAAAAATTGCGAACTTATACAGCGATAAACATAAATAAGAAGACATATTCTAGCAATCCGCAAAATAAACAAGTGAAGAAACAATCGGTAAGGAAAATATTTCTACCACAATAGAAAATAATGAATACGAATCCGATGTTGTTGTTTTAGAAAATGATCCTAAAAACGATGAAATCAAGGTATATAATTAATTCTGTTTGCTTTTTATGAATAAAACAAAAATTATTAATATTAAAAAAAAACTAATTATATGGGAAAAATAAATTAGACAAAACTCTATAATTTAAAAAATCCCAAAATTAATTAAACGAAAAAGCAATAAGGAGATAAAATAAAAAAAAACAAAATCTAATTTTTCCTAAATATTTTATAATAATTTAATAGTAATAGCATTTATTTATGATTTGAAATAAAATTAATTATTTTTCTGATTTTTTATAGATTGGTAGACAACATAGCATTTAAACTCAAGATATTTTCAAGTAGCCTTTTCAAGGAAATACTCAATCAACTAATCCTAAAAACAATCCTTATTTTTAATAAACTCACAATTAAAGTGTTTCAGAAGCGTTTTACAAATAAACTCCGTAATAAACATATCAAATGTAGCACAACCAGTAATTATAAAATTATCAGTAATTATCAGATTATAAATATTAGAAATATCATATAATTCTAGTCTTTAATAATCAAATATATATACATACATTTGTATTTGTATGTGTATATATAAATTTTAATTAATAAATTAAAACAAAAATATTTTTATAGGTCATATTAGGATGATAATATTTTATGTATAAACAATAACATGATGGGTTAAAGAAATGTATTTTAGCCCTATGAACAGCTGTATTAGGGCAATTAAAGAATGTAATTATAATCTTAAATGTTTAATAATTCAAATAATTCCCAATTAATAAACTAAAATTATAGTAATTACAATAACAATACATCATGTAACAATATATCTGACTACAACCATCAGTAGTAATAGTAATAATATAAAACAAAAAAGAGAAATTTCCACCAAAATTTATCCAAATCGCCTTAAAATAATATTTAAAACGGATATTATGGAGATCAGTTAAATAAGAAAACTAAACTTATTGATCTCACCTCTAATGATATAGAATACGAAAATAATATTTAATAATAATAATAAGATTTAATAATTTAACAATAGTAATAGGTTTGCCAGCCTTAATATTAATAATAAATATATAATTTAATCAGTTGCATCTGATTCCATAGTAATCACATGACTAAATTAATGATTTTAAATAAAGATGGTAAATTTAATAAATTTGATTTTTTTCTTCTATATAATTCATTTCAATTCCCCTGTTTTTCCAGACTTTATGTTTATATGTTCTTTTATCTGTATAACTATATTTAATATGAATAACTAATTCTCATTTAATCTTTTATTTTATATATAGGTCACCTATATAATTAAATAATTTTGAGAAATTCTCTGATAATTTTGCACTCAAAATGATTCCAGTAATCCATGCTAATATTCCTTAATAAATCCCTTTTTATTAGAAATCATTTTACTGAGTAGAGTGGTGAAGTTCTAAATAAAAAATCTACCACATTTACTTTATAGTCATAATATAAAATAATAATAACAATTACAAGTTCAATTAACTCAACAATTAATAATAAAAAATCTGATAGATACATACAGATATAAATAATAAGGTATATAATCTCCTTTTTTTTTTAAAAACATATATAGTAATTAATAATCAATTTAATTATATATAAAAATGATAATTATATAAGACGAAAGATAAATATATATATAAATGAATAAATAATTTATTATTATAAGTATTAATTTTTATTTGTTTCCTAATCGAAAAGGGAAAAACGTATTCTATAAGCCATATGTATATTTCTTAGATCATTGTTTAAAAACATATTCTTTAAAAATATGATATAACATATTAAAAATTTAATTAAAATTATTTTAATATTATTTTCTTTTCTATTTATCAAAAAGAAAAAATTAATTTTATGATATGTATTAAATTATTAATTTTATTAACTTGAAATAAAATATTTATTTTTAAATAATACTATCCGGTAAATTTTAAGTAACAAAATATCATAAATAGTATACAAATATAGAATGGATAATGTAAAACAAATTTTAATTTTAAATATATTTATTTTATTAACTTTTTATGAAGCAAGAATCCAAATATTCTTAACTTGAAAGGTTTTAGAAAAAATATAAGATATTCTCAAATCTAATTAAAAATTAACAGATTTATATGAAACTTAAGTTAATTTTAATAATGGTCTAAAATAATAGTTAAACTAAGTATTTTAAGGAAATGAAAGCTTAAAATTAATAAATTAATAATTAAAAATACATTATGTTAAAGATGTAAGTTGATTAATTTACCTAATATTATGAATTTCTAAAATATTTATTTTTATAATTATCTCTAAAAGAAAAAAGAATTGAAAAATGAAATATTTAATTTAATGCAATAGTGTAATTAACATGAGTCATAAATCACACAACTGAATAAAGAAAACAATAAATTAAAGTAAAAAATAATAAAGTTCAACGAGTTAGAATAATAAATAAGATCATTTTTGCCTATTTTAGAAGAACTTTAAAATGAAAATAAAAGTAAAGAAGAATAATTTGTAAAACTTCACAATTCAATATAATAAAAAATGATTTAATAGAAAAATATTAATAATAAATAAATGAATTATATTAATAATTAAATTGTGAAAATTAGTAATAAAATTAAGAATCAAATTTGTAATTATAAAATCTTAAAAACTAATTAGACGATATTCAAACAATTGCACTTGAAAGATAATATTAAAATATTCTCAAAAATGAAAATCAAGAAAATTCAGATACAAATGAATGTGATATAATTAATGTTGAGGTTCTTTCTAACAGTATTTCTTAAAACTAATCCTACATAGATTAGGATTAGTAAGTAGAGTATAAGAATTAACATTATGAAAATAAATTATAATAATAACATTAATAAATAAAATATGAAATAAATATATTAGAATAAAAATACTAAAATAGATAATTATAACTACAGTAATAGCTATAATAAAAAGAAGATGAGGCATAATTTTTAAAATAATTATAAAAGTAATAAATCACTAAAATTTAAGAATTAGAATAATAATTACAAACTTGTAGTATTAATTAAAATTATGATAGTATGAATAATTAGATTTAATAAAAGGAAAATTAAGTATAAGATTTGTAAAATAAATTATAGGATGCATCTTAATAATTAGATAATTTCAAAGAAACCTTAAATCAAAAAATAGATTATTAAACTAAAGAATACAAATATCTTCTTGTAATTTTATAATATTTTATTAATTTTATTTTAAATATATAAAATACATATAGGACTAAAAAGAATAAGTATATAATCAAGAAAAAATTGATTTAGAAACGGAAATTAACTATTTAAATCTATAAATGTCAATATTATAGAAAAACAATGATAGAAATAATTAAATTTTACAATAAAATATTGAAATGAATTATAAAATAAATGATTTGATTGTGTTAATGGAAAATAAAGATTCTTAAATTATCTAATTAAATAATGCCTTTAAATAGTAATCCGAAATTCATGCTAATCTTTAAAATTATTTACTATTTCAGTTATAAGTAAAATATAAATTTAAATATTTAAGCTTGTTCTATTTAATTTATATAATTAGGAACTTTAAAAATTCTAAATTTAATATTAAGAGTAAAAGAGTTATACGGGAATAAAATTATATAATTTAGAGATAAACTTATGGAAATTTAATAATGCAAACATAATAGCACACTACAAATTTAGTAGATTTAAAGATATTGCTAATAAGTAGAATAGAACATTTAGGAAGAAAAATAAAAAAATTTGAAAATATCAACGGAATTACAAAAAATTAAAGAATAAATTACTAACAATTAATAAGATAATTAATAGTTAGTAATATAACAAAATTAAACAAAAAAATTAAATCTTTTTCCATTTTAAAACACTGAAATATAATAAATATGATAATGAAAATAATCAAATCTATATATTTCTATAATTAAATAATTTATGAAAATCTTTTTATATTTTAAAATACCATATTTATATTAAATAGAGTATAGTATAGTATAGTATATATATTTCAAAATATTTGGCTTTATGAATTATCTTCTTAACTATTATTTTTAGAATTCTGATTAAGGAGCTATTAAAAGTTACTAGAATTTCCACCATTGTTTAGAGAAAATTTGCTTCTACTTTTCGGGACTACAGTTAATCTGGGTGCGGTGGTCCTTTATTTGAAAACTTCTCCCATAATTTCTTTACTTCTATTAATTGATTGTTTTATTTTTTTCTCTCTTTGGCTGGGAGATAGCTTTTCTTTCACAGCTTCTAAGACTTTGGGCTTGGGCATATCTTCTAAAACTTGTGATATATTGTTCTTTGGGTAGAATCTATGGAATTCTTTCATTTTATCAAAATGTAGAAGATCCCATTCAAACCAATTTTCTGTGTCATTTGCAATAGTCTGCAATGTCTATTTATATTAAGCTAATTCAATTCGTTAGTTTAAAGGATTTTAATTTTCCTTTAGATTGGGATTCATATTTTATAGATGCGGTCCGAATTTTGACGGAGAAATTTACTCTAAATTTTTATTTTTTAAATAGTTGGGAGTTTCTGCTATTTCATAAGGAGAAACTCCCCCTGCTACTTATCCCTTTTTCTTATTTGCTTCAGGTTATTATGACTACTTATTAAACTTGCTTTTAAAGTCCTTCGCTTTAAAATTAGTCTGTCTCCTTGACATCATCATAATATTGCTTATACTTGCTCCCATATCAATTTTTCCTAATATAGCCGCTTTAGGAATGCTATTTACAACTGGTGGAGGCTTTTTAGGAACTATACTTTAAACATGTTCTTACTTCAATAATAGTGATTTTTTTCTTAGTTCATGTTTAATTTAATTATTAAATTAAGACTGCCCCATCATATTTGATTTTTATACTCCATTACTATGTTTACTTACTCTTCTACCCCTATAAAAATAATAATCATTTTATTAATTTACTGTTGTAGGAATAGTAATTTTATAGTTTTAGTATTTCTTAAGATTATAATTACTTATTCTACGTATAGTTTGAATCATTATCTTTTGTTTAAGATACTGAAGATACGGAAGTTTTTCTATCTCTTTCTTATTATGTTAAGGAATTTCGCTATTTTTATTAATCTTATTCTGCATTTTTTAATATTATTCAAACTATGATTTTAAGTTTATTTCTTATTATCTTTTTTCGGAAGGCTTTTTATATGGACTTTTGATTTCAGGTTTTGTAAAGTGTGGAGAAAATCCTGGTGCAAAAGAACGAGGTGTTTATTAGCCTTCCTAGTCTCTTTATTCTATCCCCAGATCAAGCATTCGAGGGGTTTATAAGCTTTAGTCATAATTACTAGAAAAATCTAAACGATAGAAAAATTATTAAATAACTTACTCACTTACTATACTTGTTAAATTATAAACTTAATATACTTTTCGGAGTGTTTTCATCATTTTTAGGTGATTTCTGAGAACTATTTAAATTTTGAAGAGCAAGTGAATTATTATTTTGTGTACTCCCTGCCTATGTAGGAGACATGAAACAGTTTTTTTCATTATTTTTTGTGGTAGCATCTACTTTTTCAAATGAGGTGATCGATCCCAGCTTGTTTAACTCATTGAATATATTTCCAATTAGATTACCATTTTCAGGATTTTTCTGCTATTTAACACTCAAATCTTGTGAACACACCAACTAAATATCTGATTCTTCTTCAGATTGTAAATCTTATATTATTTTTTCGGGACTGACATTTTTTTTACTATTTTATTTTAAAACCTGAGAATTAATAATTTCTTAACTTGACTAAATTGAAATATAGCTCGAACTGTGAGAAGTGCAACTTTCATTTTCGTCTACATCAGACAAAATTATTTTTTTTCTGGCTGCTAATAATTATTAATATTAGAAGTTCCTGTTTCTTGGTTGTTTTCTTTTTCACTTGTCTATGTTTGAATAATAAATAAAGTTACTGTATTTTAATGAATACTATATATTCTACTTATGCATTCTCATCTTATTGCTATTCTAATCTTCTTTATAATATTGAACTTTTCTGAATTTAATCATTTTCATTAAAAGTAATCTATTTGACATCATCTCTATTTTAATTTTTAAACTTAAAATTATTTTCCTCTTCTTCCTCTTCTCCATTGTCTTATTAATCTTCGTTGAGACTTATATAAAAATCCCTCCATTATAAAGCAAGTTCTGTAATTTCATATTCTTCAGCTGTATATGATTAATTTTATTATTTTAATAGTATAAATTTTATATGGTGGTATCTTGTTTACGATCATTTTAAAAAATCTCTTCTATTGATTCCTATATAGTACTAAAAATTGCGTATGTATTATATTTTCCATAATCATGTCTTTCAAATTTCACTCTTAATTATGTTCCTATATTATGTTGTTGTTAACTTACAATATAAAATGACAAATTATTATGCTATACCTAAGAAATTGTAATCGTATATAACTTTATTAATGCTGGGTACATTTTACACTTTAGGGCACTATGCACTCATATGAAATTTTTAAAAGCATATATCGCACTTTACTTCATCCATAGAATCTATATAGCTTTATCCTTTTTATAACATTAGATCATTTTTTATCATCATAAACATTTCGTAATCATCTGTCTTATCTTGACCTTAGATAATCTAAATAAATTTTGACCTTTTAATTTTATAAATTGAGCATGATGAAATACACTAATAAGCAACTTAACTTTCTTATCCTTATGGTTTATAAGGTTTTATAATTCAATACACTAAATAAATATTATAAATTCCTTATTTTACCTGTGAAAAAGTCATAAATTCCAAATATGCTACCTGCTTTGAGAGTTCTGAATGCAGTTTTCTTTTTATTTCTCCAGAAAAATAACTCAATTTCTCCCTTTTCTAAGTAAAACAGTGGAAAATCACTTAGCTATGATGACGCTAAATCTTCCTGTTCTATAATCATTGCCCCTGGAGAATAGGTTTCTAATGTTATATTAAGTAGACACTCTTTTTTAGCTTCTTCAGAAAAATTATCGGTTATTATTTTAAATTTTAAAATGACATCAGAGTAAATTTCCATTAGGACCTCCTTTTTTTATAAAAAAATAATTTTATAAAATATAATTTTAATTAATTAGTATTATACCCTTTTTAGATGTTCAGATAATCTGTTAAGAACTTAAATTTCTTCCTATTAATCTTTTGCTTTTTCCTATTCGTGCAAATAATCGATATATAACTACATTCTTTCTTTTAAGCTTCCCGAAATGTTATTTTTTTTTATAAATCCATTTATTCTAACTCTTTCTTGTTTGAATTCACTGCTTTTCCTATTTATTTCATTTAAAATATTTCCAATGGTGTTTAAAGCATATCCGAAACATCCTGCACAAACAAACATAGCTAAAACTGAAAAAATCTATTCAACACTAGTCTTTAATATAATTATATAAAATTAATGCTTGCTAAAAACAATTTAATTTAATAATAAAAATGTATAGGTTACGAGAGGTACATAAAGAAGAATGGTAACCTATGAAAATTTATTTATATAATAAATATGTTTTATTGAAATGCATAAATTTTTTTTTTTACCATAGTACAAACTGCCCAATAAAATGAATATATGTATACTATTATCCAGGGTGAGTTAATATAAAGTTTAGATGTATTTTAAGGCTAAGTATGCAGCCAAGTTTCTTTTTCATCATATACAGCCGTTTCTATCTGTGCTGTCAAATTCCATAATATAGCTATTTAAGTAAAGCCAAATAAATGAATGCAATTTAAAATATTAACAAATTGATTTACCTACAACATGAGCAATCAATAAAATGTTTACCAATAATCGAACCAGTGGAAACCAAGCTGCTATACCTTCATTTTCTGTGATAACTCTTTCTAATCGCGTAAATACATTCTTCAAACTGAACCATTTCATAAAAATCAAAAATTCTAGAAAATAAGATACGAATACCAAAGTATCACTAGATTTTTCATCTACAAAATATGCTACTATTAGGGGAATTTATGCAAATATATCCGTAATAAATGTTTCTGAAATAAATTATTAATTTTAAAAAAAAGATTTTATTTAATAAATAAATCCATTACTTTTTAAATAATTATATGCTATTTTTTTCTATCATCTACTATAATTCCCTTATCATAATAACCAGTATTGAAACTAATAATTATATCAAAAATAAAGGAGCAATTAATTATAATTAATAGATTCAGATTAACCAAATCTAAACTTCCTCTAAAATCGAACAAAAAGAACGAAAGTTTAATCGTTGTAATAAACATACGATAAATCACCAAGCAACTTTGCCAACAATCAGCGATAATTTTGAATTTATGATTCGGCTATATAAGGGGTAAACATCCTATATAACTCACAAGAGCTAAAGTTGTTTTATCTATTATCTCATCAAACTTGTTCTTATAAACTTTTTTTTAAATTTAAGTTTATTTGCTTTCTTTTTCATATGATACATCCCCTATTATTTATATTTATCTATCCGTTAATTCTTCAAGTTCTTTTTTACTTTTCACACATTTTCGTGAATTGCTTATAAACCTCAAAATTAGAATTATAACTTTCATAAATTTTCTAAGAAAATAAAATAATTGAGTTATCAAAATTAAGTAAGAGATAAGTGGAATTAAAAGAAATAATGATTTCTATACTAGAAACTTAACTAACTTAATCTGCTCTATCTTTAAGCTTTGTTTTTGTATCTATATGATAAATGGCTCTATGAGGCCCTTTATCCGCTAGCATTTCTATATTCATAATTATTATACTATGAGTACCCTAAAGTATTTTTCACTCTTGATGTTTTTCGATCTTCATGGAATGAAGCTAAATGAAAAAAAATTTTGATAAACGATTTTAGTAAATGTTTATCGATAAAATAATATACAAAATTTCTAAATTAAATACTCTGAAATACCAAATTAAAAAAAAAAATAAATAAAAATAATGTGTACCTATATTTATATTAATAATAAATATATGATAGGTTAGTAAATATATTATATAGTTTATAAATATTAATGCATACTCGGTTCTTTTAAGTTTTAATAAGTTAAATCAGGAGAAAGTAAACTTCTTGGCGATCTTAATATTTGTGGAAAATCATTATCAATAAACCCACTTCCTTACCTGCTTGTAAGTACTCCAGGGGTCCTATTATCCGAAAATTCTAATAATCCATTTTAACTTTTTTCTAATAGTAAACGAGTTTAATATTGCTAAGATGGGTCTCTTGGGGTAGCAAATAAATCATTAGCTGTTAAAACTATGTCTGCCTTTTGAAAATTGCACTCTTAATTAGGTACTATTTTATTTCCAAATGAATTTTAACTTTAAACCTTAACATTCATGCAATTACCCAGCTAAAAGCTTACATTTTCTGGAATTGAACTATTATTATCGCTTAAAGCTGAGCTATTTTTCATAATTTTCTATTTTAATATCTTTAACCCTTTTATGAAATTTTTTTTTTAAGAAATCGGTTTACTTTAGAGAATATTTTATTTAATTATTTGTAAAATATATTGTTTTATTTCTTTAAAAATATAATATAATTGATTAATAGAGTTATTTCTAACTTATTAATTATATTAAAAAAAGGAATAATTTATTATTTTTTTTTTTTTTTTTTTGCCTGTCAAAAGTATTGATAGCATTTGCTACTTATTAGATTTATTTAAAAGAAGGGCTTTTATTCTATTATTATATTTATAATATGAGGCTAAATAGTTAAAATAATAAAGTAAAAAATAAATATACTATAAAATAGAGTTTTTTATAAATGTAGTTTTCAAGGTAAAATGCTTTTTATTAAAGTCTACTGCAAATAGATAATATTTTATAGTTTTTAAATATTCTAAATAGAAATTAAATTGTAGGTAGTTATTTATTTTCTTGCTAATGAGAATATAATATTTATATAAATAAATATAAATTTATAAAATAATCATCAACTATTCTAGTAATATTCTAAATTACTGGCATTTGATATTATCAGTTAAACTTTTATTCTTATATAACTGTAATCAATCAATCTATATTGAAATACATATTATATTAGATTGAATAGTAAATAATAGGATCTTCTATTATTAAAAATGAACTCATTATTAACATATATTAGACTATATAATGATGAGGATTAATAATATTTTTTTAAAATTTAGATTATTATATTCTATAGTGATTATTCAATTTAGGGTATATTTTTCTATTTAATTTCTTACTCGTAAGCCCTATTACAGGTATTAGAAGTATTATGAGTGTATTTTATGTTATGACGCATGAATTTAACTATCTTTCACTAAATATATTAGCTAATATACCTAAAATTGATAATTAAAATAAACTCTAAAATTATATTTAAATTCCATAAATTATACAATGAAAAAAGTAGCCTTTATTCACCCTGACTTAGGAATAGGAGGTGCTGAACAGCTAGTTATCAATTTAGCACTGGCTTTAAAATCTAAAGTATTTACTTTTTCTAATATCTAAATAGAATTAGATTCTTGCTAACAATATCTTCATAATTAATTTATTATTAATAGAATGTTGATTTAACTATATTTACTCCATATCATGATAAAAACCATTGTTTTAAAGAAACAATTGACGGAAGTTTAAAGGTGTAAGTTAGAGGAAATCTATTTCCAAGTAAAATTCTTGGAAAAGCAACAGCTCTATGTGCAATGATAAGAATGCTATTAGCAACACTTTATATTTTAATTTTTGACAGATCATATGATATTGTAAGCAAAAAATTTAAAATATAATAATATAATAGATTGAATAATAAAAATATATTTAAAAATTTTAGTTTATTGTAGATTAAGTTACGATTGGATTGCCATTTATTTGGATTTTCAGAAAAAAATCAATTTTTTATTGCCATTTTCCTGATAAATTGTTATGCGTAGAGAGAAAAAATATTATAAAAAAAATTTATAGGATTTTTATTGATCTTTTTGAAGAATTATGCATGTTATTCGCCAATATTATACTTGTATTATCATAAAATCCAATAAAATATTTTATTGCTAACAAAATATTTTATTTAGGTAAATAGCGAATTTACAAAGGAGATATATAAATAAAACTTTCCTTTACTTAAGAAGTTTAAGCATTCTCCTGCAGTTTTATATCCCGCCATAGATTTTTCAAAATTTACTAAACCGAATATGCAGTAGATAGAATAGAGTTCTATTTAAGAAAGTATAGCTATGTTAATTAGCTTTATTTAAGGAATAAATTACTCATAATTTTTTTTATTTTTAAGAACCTTTTTTCTTTTCATTGAACAGATATGAAAGAAAAAAAAATATTAACATAGCCATTAAAGCTTTTAAAGAATTTACAAATGAAAATAAAAATGAAGTAAAACTAATAATAGCTGGAGGATATGATGATAAAGTCGAAGAAAATAGATAACATTATTAAGAATTAGTTTCTTTGGCAGAATAATTATAGCTTTAAAACCAAGTTATTTTTGAAAAAAACATATCCAATGATTTGAGAACTTACTATTTGTCAAATGCAGAAGGAATTTTATATACTCCTTCATAGGAGCATTTTGGCATTGTTCCAATTGAAGTAATGTTAAAATTGCCATAATTCTTTTCATATAAATTTGAAATAATTTTATTTATGTAGGGTATGTATAACTAAACCCCGGTAATAGCAATGAATAGTGGCGGGCCTAAAGAATCGATAGAAAATTAAAAAACAGGATTTTTATTAGATGATGATACTAAACAATGGGCAGAAAAAATGCAATGCTTAATTAAAAATCCGGAATTAAAAGTTTAATTAGGACAAAATGGAAAGAAAAGAGTATAAAATATATTTGGATTTGATTAATTCACTTCATAAATATTTATGCACTATTCATAATTAAGTAATAAAAATAAAAAATAAAATTGAAACTTTTATATTTAATATAAAATTAAAATATAGAATATGTAATATAAGTTAATTTAATATTTTTTATAATATTAAATATGGTTGCTTTAAAATTTTATATATATTGTTTTCATAACTAAAGTATATTAAATTTCCCTTATAAGGATATAGAATTTTGTTATTATTGTAGGTATTTAAAACTTCTTATTTTCATTCATCAAAACTTTAGCCACTACTTTGCTATTAGCCTTATCCTTCCTCTTCATAGTTTTCAATTTAATTTGAGCAATAGTCCAATTTTTTTATGTTTCCATTCTTATTTTAAAAAATTTCAATAAATGTTAGCATTGGAATAATATACAATATTATATTAATTTACTTTTATATTTATAATAAAAGCATATTGCTAATCATAAAATACTAGTACAGATTGAAAATCAACAGAATATACAATATCTAGTGGTTCTGTGCTTTCAAATTTTCTTGCAATCTTTTATTTAAATTATATTAATTTATATAAAATAAATAAATTACAATTATTTTAAAAATTAAATACAATTGGTATTTTTATAGGAGATTTTTCTTTATTTATATAAATTTCTTTCCAATACTGAGACTATTATAGATTTATTGATTCTTACTATTTTAGCTAAAGTCCTCCTTCTAGTTAGCTAAATAGAGAAGGAATTGAACTTTTTTTCTTAAGTGGTGAATTTCTTCTCTTAACTGGAGAAATTAAATGGTCCAGAAGTTTAGATGTATTTTCTTTTTTATTTTTTAATTTTAAAGGAGATTTTTAACTGGTACCAAAATTACTTTTAGTTGGAGAAGTTCCGTTATTTCCTTGATCCTTTCAATAATAAATTGTCATTAAAAAATAATAATAATAAATGCTTAATTGTTTACTTAAGGCTATAAAGTTCTTTCAAAAAATTATAATTATTTATTTTTCTAAGTAATAACAGCCATCTAGTTTTCATTTAAATTCATTGTAAAAAGAGACTAAGACCCGATATTATTTAAAAATTTATAAACTTATCCTTCTCCCAAATCCATTTCATGAATATCTCCCCTTCTATTCATGCAAATTACATAATTTAGCTTTGATTTTAATTACTTCACACAGACAATGCTGTCATCTTTGTCATAACTATCAGACAAACATGGTTGCTGAAATTCTCTGAGTTTTAAACATGAAGGTATATGAAAAAGAAAGGCCTTTTAGTCCTATTTTATATAGAGATATTGTTTTAGACATATTCTGTGTAAATAAAAATAAGTTGAAGCTAATTTAATTACTTCTCCATAACTAGCCATATAATTCTCAGTTAATACTATGTCATTTATTTCCCTGCTGTGCACTTTGAATACAGTGTGCATTCCTTTTTTGGATCCGGAGTTAGATCGTAAAAAGATGATTCTGCCTTCATAAGTGGCGCAACAAATAAAAAATTCTCCTCCCTCAGGCAAAAATTTAATTTTTTCAATTCTTTAAGGATATCCTTCATAATTTTAAATTTTCTAGAAATAGTAATAATTAATATTTTGTACTTAATATTCTATACAATGAAGATTTTAATTACTTATATTATTTCATCTGTATATATATTTATGATGTAAATATCTCCCTTTTCCGTGCTGTAGGCTAGTTACTAAATTAAAATTTGAATATTATATTTAAAAAACAATTTAATTAATGTTATTACATTTATTTTTGTATCCACTGCAACAATAGTTTCTTAGTTATCTAGTATAAAAGAATATTTGAGCTTTATATTTTTTATTCCATATAATTTAAATTCTCTCTATGAGTCATATGTGATAAAAAACTCTTTTGATATATGAACTTTATGAATATAAACATTTTCTATCTAATTTTTTTCCTTTTTTCATTCATAAAGTTTTTTAAATTTTGATAATTAGTTGTGTAAGGGGAATTATGGTATGATAGTTATCTTAAGTAAAATATTGAAAATATTATTATTTATTTTATGATAATCATCATACATATATATATTACATTTGTTTCTCTTCTTCTTTTATATATTTATATTATAATTTCTGTAATTTGCGATCTTTATTTTCATTAGGTTATTTAGAAATTGATTTTTTTTCCTCTTATTTTTCTAATTCTTTCATTCTCCAAAAATATTTAACTTCCATTTTTTGTTTTTCGTGGTTAAAATCTGTTCACTATAAGGCTCAAAAATTTTAATTTCATTTGAACAAATATATAAAAGTTAAGTCTAATTAAAAAAATTATTAATGAGTTTTATCTACTCTTTGAATTGTAAATGATAAGTTAATATTAAGTTAAATTACCATTTCACAAAAATAAGAAGTAGTTATATTTATTTTAAAAATGTTATGTTTTTCATTAAAAGCTTTGATATTTTACAATTTATCATGTTTACAAATATCCCACACAGAAATTTCATTATCTTAAGAGATTGCTAATACCTTTAAAAAAAATCTTGAATTAATAATAAAATTAATTTAAATAGATTCAAATTTTTACTTAGTTTTTGTCATCGAAGATATGAATTCCTATTATATTTTTTTCATGTGCTTAACTAAAACTAACAATTTACTAGGAGGCAATATCAATAAAATATATTTTCCACACAAACTACCAATAACTAGCTTATCAAATTTTTTTGAGTAAGCTTATTGAGAAATACTGATTTTCCTTTATTTTTTATCACAAAGTTTTTCTTGATAAAATAGCGAATATAAAGCTATATTTTCACTGTTTTTACATGATTTGTTCACAATTATTTCTATATTGCCTATTATTTTATTGATAATATAAAATTTTATATATAAATTCTATAAAGATCAAATACCCAAATAAGAAGTGGCAACTATTCCGAGATGAGGATAAAATCTGACTAAATCACAGTCAAATCCAAATTAATATGAAAAAATTGGCGATAATTTATCCATTTTTATAGACTAATCGAAAGCATTGAATTAGTACTCAAATACCTTTATCTTATTATTAGAAAAATGACAAATTATATTCCATTTTTAATTTATTTCATTTTAATGAAACGCCAAATTGTATATTATATTAGAAAACATAAATACTTTTTCTCTTTTTATAGTCAATTCACTATAATGAAAATAAACCTAGCAAAATTATTTATATGTAATATTAGTTAACAGTTATAAAATAATAATCATAAATTACTTTGTAGATGTGAAGCTCTTTATTAGCTAGCCCGATTGCTAAAATTCGGTGTATTTAATTAAAAGCTACAGTAAAAATATGAATTTTTTATTCGTATTTACTTCGTTTTCGCGTACATTTTTTTTCTAAATTTTTTCAACATTTACACTCTATGATCTCTTAGTTTTCATTAATGAAAAATCTTTTAATTAATTCTTTGCTTTTTGTACTTCTTCTCTAGATTCTAAACTACGAGGGTTGATATTTATTATTTATCTATCACTTTCTGCCTGATCTAACATTTTTTAAGCCTTCATTCTGTACATTTCGCTAATATTTTATTGTTTTAATCTATTTTCCTACATATAAGTAGTTTTCCTAAATGATATTTAAATTTGCTTGTTTAAAAAATTTTATAAATTTTTAAATTAAAAAAAAAAAATACGTTTTTAAATCAAGAGATTAAGCTCTAAGGACTCTGTCTTTAAACGTGAGTAATTTTAAATCATTTTTTTATTTATTATTAACGAATTATACTTATATTTATTATTTTTAATTTTTTATTATTCTTTTTGCTAATTTATTAATTCTGGTATTTACAAATATTCTAGCTAAGCAGTTTTTACTTTTTTGTTTAGTTTTTATTCATCTTTTTGTAAAATATTAAATATATTTATTATAAATAAAAAAAATTTAATAACTATTATTACATTCATTATAAAAAGTAAGATTCTTAAAATGGTTTTAGTTAACATGGTGTAGCTTTCTTTCCTTAACTATTCCTACAATAGTTTTAGAAAATTCGACAGAGTCATTTAAATTCAATTCTGAAAATTTATTAAAAGCTTGATGAATGATATGTTTGTTTTCTTTTAAGTAATCTTTATAAGTTTCAGGAATCTATTTTTACAGATTCATTTCTTTAATTCTTGTTTCTTTGTTTCTAAATACATGTAATTTTAGTTTATAAATAAATCTAACAACATTCATTGCAATTCTAATTATTTCAAACATCTATAAAAAAAAAATGTAAAATTTATATTAATAAAATGTATATCTTCATTAGAAATGATAAAAAATAATTACCTTAATTTATCTTTCTTATTAGGAAAATGATGAAAATTAATTTTTATACTAAGTAGAATTAGTTTAAGGAGATTTATCTTTATAAAATTAAATAGCTAACTTTAGGTGTTCTAAATATGCTTTCCCAGTAGGCTTAATCGGCTACAGCTTTTAATTGTTAATTTTTTTAAATAATTTTTCCTTATGCATTATAGTTTTATTAGGGGATTTGTTATCTTTCCTTAACCCTCCATTAAATAATATTTCCTAAATTTAATCTTATGTATATGTTTTTGGAACATCAGAAAACGTAAAGTTACTTAAATAAGATTTTTAACCTGTTTTTAAATTTAATGATTTTGAATAATGATTAATATCCGCCTTTATGTTGTTGCTCTTTGGAGTTTATTGATTTGATATTTAGTTAATGTTAATGGGTTCAAGAGTTTATTAGTATTTTTTTTCAATATATTGCTATCTATTCCCAAAATTTTACTGCGTATTATACATCTTTTAAATTGATTATTTTTCTAATTGGTTGTATCCTATGTTATTATATTAATTATAATAAATTATTATTATTCATAATATTTAATAATTACTATGATTTGTTATAGTTTTGTGATTTTCTAAAAATTCCTTATATTTAAAAGAATATTTTATCTGGAATTCATTGGCTACTGTAAAATTGACTGCATTAAATACAGAAATAGTTGAATCATCAAATATAACTAAGTAGTAAAGTTTGCTTTCAACAAACATTTCTATTATTTATTCTATATGAAAAATTCTTTCGGAATCTCTATTTTTTGGTTTTAATGTCATTTTTCCTTTCTCCCTAAATCTTGTATTTAATATATCATACATATACCAATCTAAAATCTATTCTCTAACATCATTTTCTTTATCTAAAATGAGCTATAAATCTTTCCATGTTATCTTAAAAATATATAATATATATATTATAAAAATATTTATTTTTTATAACATCATCATACATTCTAAGATTGAATTGACTTTTTCAATATTTTTCTAAGTATTTAAGGGTCCATGTTAACTTTTTCTGCCAAAAATTGACCAAATATCTATTATATTATATTAAAAATCAGTTTACATACTAATAGATAAATAAAATGATTATTATACTAAATTTTTAAACTTTATTAAAGTAATAATATATAATTCTAAAACATATAAAATTAAAAACAAATATATACTTCTATATTTATTCCTTCGTCATTCCTGTTGTTGGTACTATTTAATTCTTAATATTTTTTAAACTCACTTGATATAACTGAGAATGCATTTATTCCTAGATCAACAGGATGATCAGGATTTTTAAAATAATTTTCAGGATTTTTTTTATTAATTGGACTTGTTAGCATAGATTAATTTTTATTATTTTATTTATTTTTTATATAAAAGTATTTTAATAGTAAAGCGAATTAATACACTTCTCTAATATTTGTGAATTATGAGAAGAAATAAAATAATTTAATATTTTATTACTATGAAAAATAAACATTTAATATTAATAAATTATCAGTTATTATCCCTTTAGCTTTAAAACAATATCAATGTTTAAATTATAATTTATTATAATAATATAGATATCTCAAAATTAGATATTAAACTATTATTTTAAAAATTATATTTTCAATATAACTCATATAAATTTTTGTTATAATTTATTTAATGTGACCTATTAATTGGAATAATTTTGTATATTAGGTTATATGTGTTATAAGGGTTTTATTTCAATAAATTTTCATAAGTGTACAGAAATAAAATATTAATCATTTAAAAATTAATATTTATCATACTAATATATTACAAAATAAAATAATATCCAATAAAATCTACCCATTCAAATTCACCAATGCAATAAAGTTAGAATATCGAATAAGAAGAAGTATGCAATTTTTGTCACACTCAACTAGTAAACCCCTTCATATTAAAATGTAATCATGTTATGTGTGAAAAATGCGCAGATATGACAAAATCTACTGAAATTAATTCGTAAATATATATTTTATTATATAAGAAATATAAATTTAATTTAACATGATATCCTTTTAAATGATAAATATTGAAAATTAAGATTCATTAAAATAATTTTTTAATTGCCAATAATCAGAAAATTTAATAAATTACATTTAATATAAAAATTAATAATATATTTATAGTCAATCTCAGTTGATTCATTGTATTCAGTGTTTTACATGTTAATAACTTACAATAATTAATGATTAGGGCAATGATAAATTAATATAAAATAATAGTTAGATGGAAATTAACTCAGATCGATAAGATATTATCATTTCTAACTAAGGAGAGATATTTAACAGTAGAAATAGTAATTAAAATTCCGATAGAAATTATATCTAATAAAAGGAAAATGATAATCATAATTAAGATGAAACATATGAAGAGAGTAATATTGACATACCGAATAAATAAAACAATTCTGAACCAAATTTCAGCTTTAGAAATAGAAAATTTCTTAGGAAGAAATGTAAAGCAAGTTTTAATTACTCAATATGCAATAATAAAAATTAGACTAACAGGAAAAGGAGATTTAGGAAGAATTAAAAATAATTGATAATATGGCTCACAAATAAATAGATTCAAAAAATCTACATTTAAATTTATAAAATCTAGAGTATTAACAATAGCAATAACAATAATAGCTAAGCAGACCAAAGTTGATAAATTAACATTCCTAATCTCATTAAATGCTACCAAAATAGTAGTAGATTCAAAAATAGCCAATATAGCAGTACAGCAATAGTAATATATAGTAAGAGTAGAATATTATTAAACAGAACAATTTGCATCATTCCCCTTTTAGCTAGTCTTTAACGGGAATGATAGCTAAAAGAACAAATGAATCCTCTTCCACAAAAAATTCAAAATAAATATACAGATAAATACCAAAATAAGATGAAATTGACACTTTAACAGATTTTTAAAAAGATCTAACGGTAAATATTTATATTTTTAAATAATACATTATAATGAAACTTTATTAAATTATAAATTAATAATTATAAGAATATTCCTTAAATATCAAACATATGTTCAACTCACCATGAAGAATTTTCTTTACTATGTCTTAATGATAGGGAGTTTTGTTGTATGGATTGTGTGTATGTTGATTAATAGCATTCTTCACATTAGTTAATTCCCATAAAACAAGTAAAAAACGAATTTATATTATTGGGTATATATCTACATTTAATATTTATAATTTTCAGTGTTATGATATGCTAAAAAATGAGAATAAATAGTATTCTAATGGAATCAAATAAAATATGTCTGTTGTAGAAGAGTAATTAAAATCATACTCTAATATTCGAAAACTTTTGTAAGAATAATTAGACTAACATTTACTTACATTGCAAGATGAAATGGATGTCATAAAGGAAAAGCTAAATTCAAGATTTGAAAAGTTGAGCAATTAAATTTAGGGTTATTTTAATGAAAAATTAAAACAGTTATCTACAAAGGAAATTAATTTACATTCTTCTAAAAACTTATTTATGAAATTTAAAGAACTGGAGCAAATATAAAAAGGTTAAAAAGTAGATGAGCAAGTAACTAATAAATAAATTAAAAAATATATAATATTTTAATTGCAATTTTATTTTTCCATACAGATTTACTTGTATTAAATGTAATAAATGATGCAAAGCTATATTAAAAAACACAACTTGTATTGTACCATTGACCAAGGAGAGTTAAAAGAATGCAAACTTATTTTCGATCTTTCATCCAGACATTAATTATATAATGAAATTGAGACTTTTGGTTGCATTAAATCAAAAATAAATTTAAGTAAAAATCTAAATTAAAGCAAAAAAAAAATTTTTAAAAGTAAAATGTGCAATCAGTCTCATAATCATCAAAAAATAATTCTTTTTAATACTCTGTAAATCATAATAATTCTTATACGACGAATCTGTAAAGTAAAAAGCTTCAAAATTATTAATAAAGTAATAATAATAATCTATTCGATCAAGACAACATTTTCTAAAGTAAATTATCTTATGATTTCATATATATAGTTAAATCTAATTATTTATAATATTTTAAAAGATATATCTGTTAATTAGTCAAAAAATTATTCTTTGACAGAGCCCAACCAAGATAATTCTTTATTTACTAATAGTTTTTAAAATTAGTAGAAACAGAATTAATAAAATAATGCAAGTGAAAATAAATATTAAACTCATGATACAAATATGCAAAATCCTCCCTTTGAATTTGAAAATGAATTATAAAGTGAAAATGACAATTTATTTTCATAGTAATAAAGAATGAAAGAAATAAGATAGTAGAATTTGATAGAAAATGAATAAAAGTAACTTAATTAATAATACCAAACATAATCTGTGTCATAATTACATCATTCTAAGATAAATATTCCTAATCGGATTAATAATAATATGTAATAATAGAAATAAGAAAAATAGATGGAAAATGGATTTAGTAATTCTAAATCGACGCCCAAGTTAATCACAAGGCCATAAGACGATATAAAATAATTATAATAAAATGGCAAAACTAATTTATTATCCTAAAAGAGTAAAGAAAAAATTTTAAAATAAAAATAATTAGAGGCTGAAAAAAATTGTAATGTACAAAGAAATTCGTACAATAATATAGAGAAATTTGAATAATAAGCTTAAAAAAATTCTTCCAAGCCTAATCATTATCTCCTAACAAACAAAGACCTGATATAATATCAGGATCATCAGCTCTTAAAAAAGTAAAAAAATAATATAATATAATTTATATAAATTTAAACACAAATTTCTAGGCAGTTTAGCGTAATAGATAGAACTTGAACTTAAAAAAAAATCTAATAATAGTAATGAAAACTATCAATCTAAAAATAAACTAAGTTTAGAAAATAATCCTGATAAACTGAAAGTTATAGATTTACTAATGAATTAGCAAATGATGGAAGAATAAAATTAAGCGAATTTATTAAATTTTAATTAAAATTCAAGCTAACCATAATCTCAAAACTCTAATTATAAAAATTATGAAAATTTCCAAACATAGAAAAAAAATGTGGCTAATCAGTTACTATCTCCTGATGATAATTAATAATATGAAAATTAAGAAAAGAATAATATAAAAAATTAATAATAAAATGATATTAAAGACGAAACATTTAATGAATAAAATGAAAATAATTATGACAAGCCCCTCCAACTTCCATAAAATCTCATTACAAATAAACAAAATTAGAAAAATTCTAATAAATAATATCCATCTCATAATGGTGATACATTATAAGTATTTTAACAATCAAATATTTTTAATTCAGTCAAAGATGAATAATCTTTATTAAGATTATATCCTGAAATAAAATAAGCTAAATTATTATATTCACTTGCACAAGGTATTAAATAACTAATTTATTATGTTGCATTATTATAAGTCATATTTAATTATTAGATGAATTGGGAAGTGAAATTTTCCACTAAAAATGTGATGGTAAAGGACCATCATTAGTTTTAATTTAATCGGAATAGTACATATTTGGTTATTATATAGATATTGATTTTTAGTCTTAAGAAGGATATAATTCAAGTGAGAATAGTTCAATCTTTACAATTCATAGTCCCATTCTAGAAGAAGCGCATAAATTTTAAATAAAAAATGGTAAAAAACATATATATTTTAATTAGCATATTTATTTTAAATGCAATTTATCATAAAAGATAAAAAGTTTATCGCAATCTATTAAAGCTAAAAAAGTCCATGTTTAGGAAGTACTTTAGCTAATAAGTAAGACCTATATATTAATTTTGATGATCCATCATAATCCTGCTCTAATATAGGTATTAATATTAATATAACATTAAAGTTGAAATTTATCTAAATGTAAATATTATTAGGCTATGCATATTAAATCCCTCCTGAATTTAAGTAAGAAGGACACAAAATTTTGGCTGGATAATATTCATTCTGGAATATATCTGATATTGAAGTATATTAAGTCAAATGAAAAGTTTAAAAAATAATTTTATCTATAAAAGAAAAATTTAATGTGAAAAAAATTATATATTGAAATTTATAAACTTTTTCTAAATAAAAATATTATATTTTTTTATTATTTAATTAATTATATATTAATATAATATTAAATATTTTTATTGTACTAAAAAAAAAAATCAAAATGTTCTATCATATTCTATCTTAAAATCATTAATAGGATGAGTATCTGGTGTAGCCATTTCATCTTCTTTGTAAATTTTAATAGTTTTATCACATTCTCCGGTTAAAAATCTATAATTTATTAAAAATAATTATTATTAAATAGAATCAGGTTAATTTTTAGCATATAATGCATCTCATAAATATATTTTACCTCATCTAACTTTAATCAAAAGTAGAACAAAAGATTCCATTTTCGGCGGAAATAGAACCCGGTTATGGTTTTTATTTAATAGTTTAAAAATTATATCCTGATTTCCAATCATAAAATCTGAGTTCCCCTAAGAAATAAAAAAATAAAAATTTTTATTAATCTCTAAATATATATTATTTTTTACCATTATCAGCTCCGGAAACAAATACATTATCTTAATTTAAAGAAATAGTATTAATAATTGAGTTATGTCCCTCTATATTTCTCAAAAATTCTCCTTCTGGGCATTTCCAAACCTTAATGTTATCAGGGGCACCACTTGCAAAAGTATATTCTCTGTGATGGAATACTAAAGATCTGATTGCTTTTTTGTGGTTTGTTAAAGTATTTAAACTAGTACCAGCTCTTAAGTCCCATAATCTGATCATAGAATCTCCTCCTCCTGAAACAATTTATGGTTCATAATCTTAGGCAATTATGCTGTTAACAGTTCCTTCATGTCCTCCCAAAACATGGACTTATTGTCTTGTTCTTTATAAATTTTAAACATTTAATTATATTAATTTAATTTAATATGCATATATATATATATTTTAAAATGCTTACCTAATATCCCAAATTCTTACAGAAGCATCTCTTCCTCCACTAGCCAAAATGTTAAGAGTAGGATGCAATGCTAAACTATAGACTCCACTCAAATGCCCATGATAGGTTCTAATCACCTAATTTTGCTCTAAATCCCAACATCTCACTGTTTTATCTTCACTACAAGAAAACAAATAAGGGTGTCTGGGACTGACTACTAGACTATATAAAAACAAATAATTTTAATTAAAATTTAATTTTAATATTCAATTGTATACCCTCTAACAGGACTGATATGTCCAGTTAATGTAATTTTTAATTAACCACTTGCAAGATCCCAGAACTTGATGGTTCTATCGTTAGATCCAGTTACAAAGAATTCATTACCAGGATCCATCGCGATAGCTCTAACCCATCCCTTAAAATATTTGTATTATTATATATGATTCTTAATTAATTAAAAAAATTTTATTACTTAATGTCCCGCAATAACTCTATGTAATTTCCAAGGTTTATGCCATTCTGGTTTAACAATTTTATTTATTTTGCTTACTAAGGCTCTTCCCATTCTTGCTTTATCTACTAGTGCTATCTACCTATCATTAGTTTACTATTGAGACCTTGTAAAAAAGTAAGAATTAATATTATACGCCAAATATAGAATTATAAATAATAATTCTTTATAAATTTAATTTACTAATCGTCTTATTTTTCAAACACCTATTATTCTCTTTCGCTTTTAATCATTAATTGAGTATTTGCAAATTACTATGTTTTTTATTCATAATTAAGGAATTATTTAGGAATTTTAGATAGTTTTTCTTATTAATCTTAAGGTAAACTTGAAATTAAATTTTATATAGAACTTTCCTTTTCTTCTTCTGCTTTTTTGATTTAGGCTTATTTTTATGCTAATCTAGGATCTTATTTATTAACAGTGAATTCGGTTTACTATTAATATTATTTTTGCAATTGCTACGCAATTTAGTTTGCCTCTTCTTCAATTTGCAAATAATCATCTTTATTTTGATCTTATTAATCATTATTTACTTATGTTTTTTTATGCTACGGCTTGTATTCATCATTAATTTTCAAAATTAATTTGAGTTTAGTATTTTCTATAAAATCGGCTACTTTAGCTCTTTGATTGCTCCCAAAAAGTTTTCTTGTATTAAATACTGATTCGTTGCACATTTCTGGAATTGATTAATTCAATATAAACTTTTCAGCCTAATCACCAGGCTCTTATTGGCTTTAATTTTTAGACATACCCAAAATTTTATTTTAAAATTCTCTATTTATGAATATCTATATATAACTTGATAAATTGAATTATATAATTATTATAAAAATTATATTTGTAAGTTTTTAATTAGTATAGCTTTAATAGACGCGAAAATTTATCAAGAAAAAGTATTAAAAAAAAAATGAGAAAAAGAAAGTGAAAAAAAAAATTTTAAAAATTAAAAGTACTTAAATACTCGTTTTTTATAAACTTATAGTTTTATAAATATACATTTTTTTATATATAAATATAAAATTGATAAATTGTTTATAATTATAATATAATTGTCTATATATATAAATATTATTTTTATACTATTTTAAGAAGAAAATTAAGTACTTAATTTATATAGAAGTCATTGATTAGCTTGATCACTGTTATATCAAATATTAGTTTTGGGCATTTTTTCCTCAAGTATTATGTTTGTGTCCTCGTTTATAAATTCCTATTCGATAATTTAACAATGATCTTCGCTTGTATCAACTATACTGGGTTTTTAGTTTGTATACTTCTTCATTTAAATATAATGGAATTTTA
The DNA here is from genome assembly GCA_037039885.1 of Miamiensis avidus. Classification (NCBI taxonomy): domain Eukaryota; phylum Ciliophora; class Oligohymenophorea; order Philasterida; family Glauconematidae; genus Miamiensis; species Miamiensis avidus. The sequence goes on from JAWVGU010000086.1 coordinate 334,711, forward strand.
ATTTAGAATATATATCAACAAATTATGTATAAATATAATTTGATAATCTACAAATATTTCTTTTATTTTAAAATCCTTATATAATTTAAACTATCTATTAATCACCAATTCTTTAAAAATGATAATAATTAAGAAACAATAAAAAAAAAATTAAAAAATATGAATAAAAAAATAATTTTAAACATATGAATTTACCGTTTTGAAGCGAATATACAGCATTGTTCCATAAGGTATTTACAATTATTTAGCAAAGAAAAAATGGTTATTTCCTATAGATTTTGTACTGAAATCTCTTTTGCCAGTTATTTTTCACATATCTAAATAATAAAAATAAGTTAAAATCTATAATTTTTTTTATATAATAGCTTGATTATTATATATTTAGTTTTACTTCTACTAAACGTTCTATTCCAAAATATTTCCCAAGTTTTATAATATCAAACCAATCTACTTGTTTTCTTGAGTATTCTATACTTACTACATCGAAGTAAATATAATTCAGAATAATCAAAAACGTTTTGTATTTAATATTTTGGAGATTAATAGGATTAGAAGAGTTTCCACTACTATTAAACTGTTAATTAAAAAATTTAGAAAAAACTCGTTTCTGCAGGCTAAAATTATTTTATTAGCTCTGATTATATGTCCTTCAACCTAGAAAATAAAATTATATATAAACTTTTTGGTTATTTAAGATTAAATAGTTTTAATTGATTACCATAAATTATACATCAGAAAAATAGTTATAAGCTATATTATCGGAAAAATTAAAGGAAAAATTTTTATTATATATATTTAAGAGTGCATTTTCTTCATCTATGGAATATGATTTGGAAAAATTATGAGATGAAGGACCAGTGTTTTTTCTTTAAGAAATGTTATTAGATGTACACTTTTAATAGTTATTTAAGTCCTAACTAAGACTTCTAATTATTTTTTCTTTTTGTAAAGAATCAAATTTTCCACATTGATAACTATAATCTCCAGATAAGTGCTTTTTTTATAACTTGGGAGACTATAAATCAACAGAGGAATCTTCTAAATTATTTTCATTTTAAGAAAGAAGCCTTTGATCTTCAAATATTAAGTCAATTTATTGGCTGATAGCGTTTTGAAAAAGAAATTCTGTTTGATTTGATTCGAACTAAAAGTTATAGAAGGTAAATTTATATAAGTTTAAGACTAAATTATCTAACTAAAGTTCTTGGCATAGTTCTTAAAGTGCATTATTAGTAACCTGATCAATTTTAAATGATATTACTCCTGTATATAAAAATTCTAGTAGTATTAGGAAAATTTGTGGATCAATTTTCAAGTCTCTTAAATCCATAGACTATCGTTCAGTTATGATTTTAAAGAAATTATTTTTTTCTTTTAATTAGGAATATTATTATAATTTGTGAAGTAAAAGGACTTTATGAGCAGGGATTTAATAATTAGGATATAAAATGAAAGTAAAGTCAGCCATGTAGGGAGATTGCACCAAAAATCGCAAGCTTTTCTAAAAGCTGGATTATTAAATTGTGTCTTAAACTTACTATAATAGGAAAATAAGTTATGATCAAATTAATATTTAAATTAAATTAAAAGGTACGAATAGGTTTATATATAAAAAGTCATCAAAGTAAGTGCCATCAAATCCTCCAAAGATGATCATACTAGAACCATGCATAGTTACAGAATTCCTTCTTCTTGGTTTAGGTTGGTTTCCAGAGGTATTTACTAATTTAATTATACCGGTTATTGGTTCTAGTTCAAATAACTCATTTAAATCTTGAGAATTTCTACCCCCAAATATATATATTTTATTATTATGACTTTAGGCACAATGGCCCCATCTTGGAGTAAATTATTTGAGCATATTTTATGAATTTTCTTTCGAAAATTATAAATATTATTCACTTTATTAAGAGGACTAAAAGTAAGGGCTATAATCTGCTGCTAATAAATTTTCAGGCATAAATATCTCGATTCTCCTCCAAAGGCCATCCATTTTAATATTTGCATCATTTTTAGTTATGTTTTTTTATCGTATAAAATACTCTTCCAAATTAAATTCATATATATCGCTAAGTGAAAAAACAAACAAAATAAATATTTTTTTAACTATTGCCTAATAATAATTTACTTTAAACAGTTATAGTTTTAATAACACCCTCCTATTATGTAAAGCTTGTTATTTAAAATACTCGACGCATGAAACCTTCGCTTCGTGGGACAGTATGGAATATTATCATTTTAAATAACTTTCCTATCAATAATAATACAATAAATTTTTTGTTGAACAAAATTATATAGAAAGTACCATTCAAAAGTTTCTAAATCTAAAATTATTAAATCATTTAAATCCCCAATATTTTCTCCTCCAAATATGATGAGATATTTATGATAAATATCTGCAGAATGATAGGTTCGACCTAATGGTTGGTCTCCTATTGTTTCAACCCTTTTCCAATTATTCTCAGCTACATCATATAAAGTTATGTCGTTGTAGCGCTTTTTATTAGGACCTCCCCCTCCATAAACGATCATTCTGATGATAATAATAAAGAATGATTAAATATATTCTAAATAATAAATATTTCTAAATTTTTATGGTATTAATTATATTGATATAACTATCTCTTAAATATAGAAGTGAAAAATTAACTAAAATTTAAAATAAAACTAGTTTTTTTAGTTTAATTATGTCCAATATAATTATATAAGTTTAATCAAATCAAATAAATAATAATATCCTTACTTTTCGAGATAAGGGGAATAGTTGGCAGTGTGGTTCGATCTTTTGTCTGGGATACTACCAGTAGTATATCTCTGTTTCCATTTTGTATTAATTATATCGAATTCCCATAAGTCATTCATGTATTCCTAATCTGCATAACCTCCAAACAATATAAAAGTGTCTCCCTAGAAAATTGAAGAGTGACCCCATCTTTTTAGTGGAATTTCACTCTGTTACGATTATTTATGCTAATCTTATTATTGTTATGCGTATAATGAACTTGATTAGTAGCTTAAATTATTATAGCTCTCGCTATTACTATTATTATTATTTGGATTCATAAAGTCTTCTCCAGAACTATAGTTAGTTGATTCCAAATCAAACTAATTGTCTATACAGTTTTGTAATAAAGAACTTTGATTTTCAGGTCCTTTACTAGTGGAATTTGTTATTATTTCCTTCCATTAGAATCCATTACTCATTTTTTAATGAATATGAATTTGGTTCTATTTTTTTTTAATTTTTTTTTAATAATAATTAATATAATTTTTATACAATAAGCCTATAGATTGTTAATTTCTTCATATGGTAAGTAATCATATACTTAAATATAGAAAATAATAATGCAAAACGAAAAAATATTATGTGTTCAGAAAATTATTTATAATAAATTATCTTGATTATTTAAATTTTGAATACAAATTAATAAGCTAATTGTGATTTAATTAAGGAAATATAATAATTAAAATAATATTAATTTTTTTATTAACTATATTAGATAAATCTTTTTTATTAATATATAATTTTTTTTTTTCAAAATCCTAATTGAATTATTTTTAAATAATTTTGCTACATATTTAATTACTTAAATAGTTAATATATTATATCTGCTCTGAGTTTTAAAAATAAAAACTTACATAAAATTTTAATTTCTTTCCATTTATTATGAGATTATTTATTTATATAAAAAATAATACAGTTATATAATATTATATAATCTTCAATGAAATTCTAGTTAAGTATAAGTGAAAAATAATTAAATAGAATAGATAAATGAATGTAAATATCTAAATGTCCAATAATTAAAAATTGGTAAATAATAATTTTTCAATAAAATGTGGTTGCCTCATTTTTTAATTTAATAAGAGTTTCATAAGTTTGATTATTCAATTTCTTCTTAAATATAATCTACTACAATAATAGTGCATATAAACTTATTCAGCTGAATACTTTTTTATTAATAATTAAAATTTATATATACCATAAAATAAAAAACTCTAAAAGCATAATAAACCTAAATTTAAAAACATAATAAAAATGTCTGATAATACCAAAAAAATGGCAAGACATCATGGTGGATAATAAAATGAAGAGTATTAAATTAAGCCCAAATAAAAAGAAAAATTTAGACCAGGAAAAGCAAAAGAAATTATAAGAGAAGTTTTATTAACAAAACTTAAGGGATAGTCATGGTCGAATGATATCCCTCAAATTACAAAAATGATTTCTGATGATATTAAATATAAATTAAAAGATTTAGCATTACCAAGGTAAATAAAGAAAAGGATATGTATATAAATTGCAAATTTAAAAATTAAATTTTACATTGCATTTTAAATTATAAAAAGTTTTAAAAATTTAATAACAAACCTATTTACATGTTTTAGATACAAGTTTATGGTTAATGTAATTATAGGAGAATAAAAAGGGCAAGGAGTAAGAGTAGGGTCAAGGTGCTTTTGGGATTATGATACTGATTACATGGCCCATGACTATTTTATTAATGATTCTATATTTTGCATAGTTACAGCCTACGGAATATACCTATATTGATACTACTGTTATACAAAATATAAATATATATTTTTCATAAATTTAATTTATAACTTATAATAATATATCTCTTTTAGAAATAAAGGAAAATGTCAGTTAAATGGATAACTCTTTATATTTATTTTAATTATATATTTTTTAAAATATTAAATTTTCATTATTTACATAACTTTATGTTTTAAATTATATTCAATTATATTAAAATAAAACTACTTATCTATGATGAGATTTGAATACACTAATAAATTGACAGATAGATATATATTATAATTTAATTTTTAAAGTAAAATAAAAATAATTAAGGATTTATTTAAAAATAATTAGAATAAGGTTAATCTTTCTTTCAAAGTAATCCTCCTAAGTTAAAAATTTGTTGGATTATGGTTTTAATTTAAAATATAAAAGTAATTACCTTCAGCTTCAGAAGGTTTTTTGGTTACAGCAGCGGGAGTTTTAACTTAAGGTTTTTCATCTCCAAAGTAATTTTTAAGTTTGTTGTCAAGAGTTTATTCTTTTTCTATATTATTAAACAAATATTGATTTAAATTTTTAATTTATAAGGTATAATTATATGTAATTTTACAAGTATTTTTATTAAAATAGCTATCCAATTCGGTTTCTATTTAATCAGAAGTCTTTTTTCCCCTTCTTTCTCCTCTTTTATTTTGATTGAATTTTCTGTCACCTCCTCTTTATCCTCCTCTTCTATTATTTTCTTTAGGACCTCCTCTTCTTTGGTTATTAGGAGGGCCATTCTATAAACAAAAATAAAAAATTCAAAGAAATGATGAAGTGTTGTTGGATTTATTTAATTGTATGATCATTTTCTTAAGAGTTATTAAGTTTGTTTTTATTATGAATATCTATTAATGTTCATCTCTTAGATTATAATATTTGTCTTTATTATATTTTGATGTGAGATTTATAATTTTAAACAATAATCAAATATATTATCAAGTTCAAGCCCTTTCCTTACAATTTACTTTCTAAATTGGTATTTTTTATTTAATTTTAAACTAATAATAGTTAAGAAATTCTGGAATCAGAGGAATCATTTTATTTAAATTAGTCAAAAATGGATGCAAACAGATAAAAAGTTGATATAAACCAAAATATCATTTTCTAAGTGTGGTGCATTTATTATAAAGAGTTTTCATACTCTCAAAACATCAAAAACGAAATTCAATATTCGATAATTAAATAAATTTATTAGACTATTTTATCTTATGGATAATTGATAAACTTATTTTAATCAATAAAACACATCTTTTAATTTTATTATTAGACATATAAACAGATTTTTTTTTTGTACTCTTCTATTTTTGAATCCATTGTCTCTAAAGTTACTTCTAGGTCCTCCTCTTCTAGGTCCTCCTCTGTTTTAGGGTCTTCCGTTTTGTTATCTCATTTAAGTTTTTTTTTATATGTGTGTCTATTTGCGCGTAAGTGAGAATTTTTATTTATTTAATTAATTATTTATAAATAAGTGATTCATAATATTTATAAAGTTAAAAAGTGTTCTTTCATTTATTTGATATAATTTAACTAATAAGAAAAAGAAAATTCACATTACCCATATTTTAAAAATAATTAAATAATTAATGAATGAATCAATTCAATCATATTCATTAATTAATTTATTTTAATAAATTCCACATAATATTAAGATAGTATAATTATAAACTCAATAAATCAATATATTAAAAATATTATTTTATTAAAAAATTATAAATAGATATATATAATATTTCATATTGATTATAATTAAATGTTTATAATAACTTTGATTTCGGGTATTATAACTGGTATTCTTTTTACTAAATATGATGTTGAAGCAATTATTTTAAGCGTTATTGATATTTCTCACATCTCAACATCTGATAGGGTAAACTTAAATAATAGTTAGATAATTTAAATTGATAAAATGATTTATAGATGATTATTGGTTGGTCATTCGCTATTTTACTAGGAATATTCTTTTTAGGAATATTTTAGCCTCTTAGGAAAGTATTGATCAAAAAAGGTATTTTCATTATTTTTATTACTAAACGAGCTTTATATACTTATTATTTAATATTAAATAAAGAAAAAATTACTAGAGCAGAATTAGAAAAATATAATATAATTGATTAACAAGATAGATAATTATTAAAAAGAAGATCTTCGTGGCCAAAATCTTATACTATAAGATCGTATTATTCAAAATCTATTATTTCCTGATTTATATATTATAATTGTATGATTACTACTGTATAAATCTACTATAAATTATGTTTATATGAGCTTATTTAATATGAAAAAGATAAAGTTAAATAGTCTTAGATTTTTATTTAATATTTACTAACATTCCATAATTACTTGTAATATTAAACTTATATAAATTAAAATAAAATGTAAATCTTATTATTTATAATCATTTTTATCTGTTTTCAAGTTCTTCCTATAATTTATGTTCCATAGATTTAGCTTCCTAATTTTAAATTATAAATTTTATATAAAATATAAATCAATTAATTGAAGATTTACTTGAATTTATTTTCTGATATCACTTATTGCTTATTCATACTATTTTTTTTCATTTTCTAAAAAACTTTTTTTTTATTTTCTTGATTCAATATAAAGTTTAATTTGTTCTCCCCAAATTCTAAAAGCGTGGGGCTAATCTATAATACTTCTCGTATTTTCGCACTCTCTCTATTTTTTCATTTTTTCATTTTAAATTACGGAATCTTTAAATTTTTCTCTAAGCTTTATAGTTTATCCTTCTTGACCAGTTTCTATTCTTTCATAACTTTCTATTTTATCTTTTTTTTACTAAATTATTTCTTACAGACCTTGTAATTCTTCTAATAAAGTTTGATCAACATACAATGTCTAGCTCTAATTCTCTGTTGATATTTAAAAATATATTTTTGTTTCTGTTTATAATTCTATGCGTTTATATATACAAATTATAACCAAATCAATAAATACCTTGCTATATTTTATTATAAATTTTTGACTAAATCTCTTTCAATTTTATTTAATAAGATAACAATGTTTCATCTTTGGTATCTAGAATACCTTATAACTAGTTGATTCGATTCTAAAATATTTTTTTAATATATTAAACATCATTGTAGGCTTCATATAATTTTTATTATTTAATTACTTCTCCTAATTTAAGATTAGCTTCGACTTATTCTTAATAAAAAAATCATATTTAATTATTTTATAACTTTAGAAGTTGTATTTTAAAATTTGTTACATATTTGGTCCTAAATTGAATCTTCAACTTCCATTTTAATGGTTATAGTTATAATAAATTATATTTTTATTCTGGAGTGGGTAGTTAATTAATAATTTATAGCACAGTTTATTAATTTTAAGCTGTATGTAGACTTTGATTTTTAATTATTCTTACATTACTTGAATTAATCAGAATCTTAAATAATTTATTAGCAAAAGACTAGTTGAATAGTATTATGGAATTTTCATAACTATTTAAAATACTACCAAAATATTATGAGACTTGGAGCAATAATGATGTTATGAAGTTTTTAGAATTTTTAAATCTGGAAAATTTAAAATAAAATTTTTGTAATTTTTCTTTTTATATTCTACTCTTACAATAATTATTTTTTTTCTTATGAAAGAGGAAGTTGACGGCTCAAATATATTAGCTATTGATTCGGATTTATTAGATGAAATGGAAGTTGTTTAAACCTTGCAAAGGGGAACTATTCTCAAATGTAATAAATTTTTCAATTTGTATTTTCTTCATATTGCATACTAAAATTTATTTAGGGATAAAAAATTTGCCCAGATATAATTATTTCTTAGCCTAAAAATAATAACCAAATCCTAATGATATAAAGTATTTATAATAATTAGAATAAAAATCCATTCAGTGATATAATGCATAATATTTTGCTTAAACCTGATTTATTCATATATTTATATATATATAAATTATATAATTTTATTAATTTTATATTAATAATAATAAATATTATTTTTTATAAAAATTTATAAATTATTGAATAAATAATAAAGAAAAAAAATTCTTAATTAAGAAACTTTATAAATTTATATAAATAGAGTTTCTTCTTTCATTATTCGTAACTTGGTTATTTTTCAAATACTTTGCTTTCAATCTCTAAATTATTTATATATACATTTAATAATTTTTCATAAAATAATATATAAATTTACCTTCCATTGAAGCTAAACCCTGATTTTCGCTAGTTCGACTTTATAATTTACTTTTATTTCTTTTTTCTTAATCAGCGGCTTAGAATGTATTTCTTTTTTCTATGTTATCTTAAGTAGAGCTTTCAAAATTTTAACATGATTTTATGTTCTTATAAGAGCCTTCTTCTTCTTTTAAAGGTAAATCCCCGCTCATATAAGTATTATTATTATAATACCTAATATAAATAATATTAATTATTTTAAATATTAAAATAATTATTACTCTTCATATAATTACTTTTTATCCAATATTTGGTATGGCAGTTTTAAATTTGTTTTTTCTTATTGATAATATTGAAAATTAATATCATTTTCTTAAATGGGCTAAAGGTCTTTTCCATTTTATATATGTTTTTATAATTCTTATTATTTTTATTTTAAGATGACATAATCTTAACTCTTAGAGGTTTACATTTTTTATGAATTAAATTTTTTATCTAAATCATATCTTATTGATGGATTTTTTATTTTCTTAAAATCTTTTTCTGTAAGCATAAGTGAATAAGACATATACTTAAATCAAATTAATTAATTTTTAATATTTATTAAAGTATTTTATATTATTACTTTATTTAAGGAAGTTAGTTTTATATTATTTTCTTTTTTAATTTATTCTTTTTTATCTTCGCTCTGTAAAAAATCTGATATTTTAGCATTTCTATTTATTCAAAGTTTTTTAAAAATAAAAATATTTACTTATATAATTTTTATAATTTACTACTCCTCTTTTTAAGTTTATGTTATATTTTGATCATTTAATACATAGACTTTATTAAGACCATTTTTAGAATCTTATTTTTATATTTTCTTTAGTTATTTTTCAATTTTTAACTATTTTTTTAATTCTTTTTCTTTTCGTATCTATTCTTGTTTGATCAACAATTATTACTATTTTTAATTTTTATTTCTCTTTTTCTGAACTAATTTTCTTCATTTTTTTATCTCATTAGTTAAATATATTGGAAAGTGGTTATCTTTTTCTTTGCAAGCCATATATGTAAGATTACTAAATTTAAGATAGCCATAAGTAAAAGTAATGTAAGAGCGAAATTTATCCAAAGTATTATAGTTTTAAATTTATAATCTTCACTTGTCTAATTAAAAAAAGTTAAAATCTATTTATCATCTTTATTGATATCCCCCTTCAAAAGAGAAATAATGCCAACTAAAGACCCAACTATATCTATTATTGCATACACTAACACGCTGCTTATCATACATATAAATGATCTATTTTACAATAATTAATAATAAAATATCCTTGACATGATTAAAATTATTTTCAGTTTATTATAAAATACCGATAATTTTGAATCCCAATACAGTTATTAATCCATTTGCAATGGTGGTCAAATTCTGAAACGCATCTGTTACATCTCTTACAATGTTTAGAATTGTCTCCGACATAAGAATCACAATCTTCACAAAAATATTTATAACTCCCACTGTCAAAATATTAGCTTTTAATGATAATGATAATGAATCCTACATTTTAAATTTATTTTAAAATAAAATTATTATTTATATACTTTTCATTTCTGCAAAAATAGTACTTTTTTATAGTTTAATCTGTAGGATCTGTACTTGAACAGATTACTGTTGACACTATAACACAAATTAAAGATATTGAGAATAGAACAATTAAACAAGTCTTAAAATAAAATTTAAAAATAATTAATGTTAAATTATTTATATTATTAATGATTTTAATACTTTAATTTAATTTTTTCATGAAAAAATAATTAATATTCTTTGAATTTTATATAAAAAATTACCATTAATCCTTCATAGGGTACAAATTGTAAAATAACTGTGTAATAAAAGAAGGAGAGAAATAGAAAAATTAAATAAGCTATAACTTAATATAAGTGAGGTTTTCTAGAAAATGAATTAATTTTAGGAAAATTTTTCCTCATTTATTTTATGATTTTATAAACTCTTAAATTATTTGGTATTTTTAATATTATTTGCGTATTAATTAACTGTGCAATTGTTATTGAAAAATATAAGGGATTTTCAATAATAATAATTAGGTTCATTCTATAATTTTAATAAAAGCTGATATTTTAATTTTATTTTTTAATCAAATTAACGGGAATTTAAAAAAATTGAAGTAAAAAAAAATTCAAATACCTTAAAATAGAATTTAATTATAATTAAAACTTATAAAGTCTTAAATTAAAATATCAGTTGCAATAATTTAATATTTTATACTAGATTTTTAATTTTTTTTTCTAAAAATACTATTAGGAAAGTATATAAATGATGATAATAATTTAATATATAATCGGCACAATATAATTTTCAAAAATATTAATTAAATTTTGATACAATATTATATGATATAATAATTAAAAGATAGTAAATTACTATATTTTATAATGTAATCAAATTATCAAATTAATTAGTAATAGATTTCTCATTTTTTATCAACAGTCGTACATAACATGCATTAAAACTATGCATCTTATGGATGGCTATCGAATTCTACATTTCCATACTTTTATTTTTATCCATCATTGATTTCTGCATTATTTCAAAAAATTCATCAAAATTAATTGTTTTCTACTACCTACCTATCTGTCAATTGCATCCTTATCATATGAATTATGATACAACTTTTTGAATTATTTAACTTCAATAATACCATCTTCAGGATCAAAAGACAAAAATACTTCTCTCAAACCTAATATTTCATCATTGGTTAATCCATATCGTTAATACTTTTAAAGAGGAAAGTTAGAATGTTATGACTCAGAGTTACCCATATTTTATAAATCACTATTATGAAAATTTAAATATTTCTATTATTTTTCTATTTTTTTTTATTCCTAATTTTTGAATGCTTTTTCTATAAATTAATTATTTTTTTTCTGTAATATTTATATTTAATAGTTATTGAAAAATTCATTAACTTCATATAGAAAGCCTAAATGAAATACAATAATACTTTATGATGTAGTATTAGCCTCATTATAAAATAATTATGTATTTAACAAGAAATTCTGTAAAAAACACTTTAATTCTTGAAAATACATTTAAAAATACTTTCATCAAAATAATTTTCAGAAAATTCAGTAATTTAATATCTTTTTTATATTTATATTTTTAAAAAGAAATTATATTGATTAATTTTTTTTTTCTTTAATATTTTCTTGAATTATATTTGAATTTTAACTTATATTACATAAATATATAACTTTTAAAATGCACTGGACTCACCTATATAAAATTAAAATCTTTTAATTTATATTCGCTCAATTATAAATATAAGGAAACGTTCAATATGAAAAGGCAGAGCAACTTAACTAAATATCAAAGAAAAATATATAAGCTCAGATATAATATTAAAAAAATATTAGATTTAAGACTTAATATAATTAAAAGTTTGCTCTATAAATTAAATATTTATATTATTCTAATATATTTCGTTCTTATTATTATAATTTTATGTTTATAAAGTTTATTTATATTAATTATTTATTAATTTTAAATATTTATACCGACACTTTACAAAAATTAGAAATAAAGTAATAAATTTTATAAAATATTTAAATCATTAATCAATAATATTGAAATATAATATACATTTCCATAAACAGATAAATATAATTTTTAACACCTAGCATATCCATTAATATGAACCATACTTAAGTATATAAACCAAGTAAATGAAAAAAACAAAGTTATTTAGTTCAGTGGATAATTTTAATATATTTTATATAGAAAAATTAACCTTTTTCTTTCCAATTATAGATAAAAAATTACTATATTTCTTGAAGAACAATCCTTATTTATATATTTATATTTAATATTTAGATACAATATACTATTTTAATTCTTATTATCAGTTATGTTAATTTAAGAAAACATATATTTTATAATTTCTTTTTTTTATATAAAGTTAACTAAAGAAAAATTTATTTAATCATTATTAAAGACTTTAAATTAGTAACAATATTTTTCACAAATTTATTTACAATTAAATATGCCAATAAATACCATTTTTTTAATAAATAATTAATTATATTTTATTTTTAGTATGAAAATAAATACATATTTGTATGTATGTATATATATTAATTAAATAATTAATAAAAAAATAATTTAAATCTTAAACAATGATTGATTAGAAAAAATTCAATAAACAAAGGATAGATGAGAAGTATCCCAACAAAATAAAGTGGGGAAGTAAACTAAGGGTTAAAAAAACTTACCATAAGATTTATAAAAATTACAAACATTATATGTCATTAACTGTGAAAGAATAAATTAGAAGATAGCCTAAAAAATCTGAAGATATCTAATGATCAGAAAAAAGTATATTAATAAAAATAATAATCATATTAAATAATACAATGTGCATTCATATTAATTTGATATTTTAATCTATCAAGATATTTATTTAATTCATTATATTATTAATTTTAGATAATAACATTATTCCTCAATAAAATAAAATGAAGCTTAGAATCTACTCATAAGAAATTCTTCTTAATAATTTCCTTATATTATCTGACCGAGGGGGGTGCACAGCAATTTCTTTTTTTGAATATATCTAGTTATAAAGTCCTTCTAAAAGAATATAAATATATTGTAAGCTAGATGTCCTATTCTACTTACAATATATTAAGGTGGTGGGATCGCTAAAGATAATAATTAATAAATATCGATAATTTATTAGATATTATCAGGTGTAAAGTGTAAATTCTTTAAAAGGACTACTAAAATTAATTGTTAGACACTAAATATATTCAAATTTAAGAAATTTCAAGCTATTTCATAAATATAGTTTTTAATATATAATCCGATTTATCAACTATATTGTGAAATAGTAATATTATCCTAATATTCCCCAATACAAATATCCCCTAGTTACCCAAAAATATGTCGATTTTTAATTCCCCTTAAACAATTAAGTTTATTTAACATTTTTAATTTTATAATTTAAATTTGTAGAATGTCATTCAAGTTGCTAAAACTGTAATGGATAAGCAGTAAATAATTGTACGGAATGCTTTCCAGGAAATTTTTTATTAAATGGAATGTGTAACCCATGTAAACATCCTTGTATAACTTGCTCTGATGACATTAATTGCACATCTTGTTCTACTGAACAAGGAAATAATAGAAAACCATTACAATTCGGAAAATGCGATTGCAAAGATGGTTTTTATGATGATGGTATAAATTAAACATGCTAAGGTAAATTACACACCATTTTTATTGATTTAATAAAATAATATATTTTTTATAATAAGAATGTCATGAAAGTTGTCTGTAATGCATTGGGGGTAAGACTGCTGAACATTGTTTAAAGTGTCATCCCGGATATTTTATGGAATGAACAAATTATATTATAGCTATATTTCTAAAAATTTTTTCCTTATTCAAAATAAAAAAATTTATAATTTATATATTTACCGTATAATAAAAGAAATTCTATATTTATATAACTAAAGTAATTTTATTATATATAATAATAATAGAAAAATAAATAGGAATAAATATATATGTACAAAATTATATAAAATTTTTCATTTTTTTAAAATATCAATTATTTTTTCATCTGTATTTTAAAATAATATACTAGTTATCATATAATATTTAAGAAAAATGTTAGGGTTGATTAATTTTACAAAAAGGAACTTCTTTTTTTATAATAAATTAAATATTAGTATTTATATAAAATGTTTAAGATTTTAATTTTAATACAATAGGTTAGTAGTTTTAATTATATTATGAATAAATATTTCTAATAAATTATATTTGAAATAAAAACAAGCCCATTAATTAATTTTATTTGCATTTAATATGTCTTCTTATAAATAAATTAAAAGTTAGAATATTAAGTACAATGATAAAAAGAAAGTCTCCATAAGAATAATTTGATGAGTTATTCAATATTACAAAGGAAGAAGTTCCTTATTACTAACTATTATAATAGATGAAAGAAAAAAAGAAAGACCTATTATCTATATATGAAGATGTAATAAAAGAAAAGTATATGGAAATATATAAAAAGAGATAAGTAAATAAATAGATTATGAAAAAAATGGCAGACCCTATGCATTTACAGTAGCAAAAATATGGAGAACCTGCTCCAAATATAAATATTATAAGAAATGCCACAGTAGTTCCTAAAAATTTTCACAATTTCATTTTTGCATAAAATTATTTAAATCTACTTCATTAAGTATATGAGTATTCTACTGAATTAAACAAAATAGAATTAAAAATGGCTCTTCTTGAAAATGAAATTTTTGAATAAACAGTAAAGCCTTAACTATTACAAAGTGAAATACATCGAATAGAGGAAAAGGCAAAAATAATTTCTCTAACATATAGTATGATTATATTAGAAAGGAGGGAATAGACAAAAGTACATGTCAACGCGAGAATGGATTAAAATTTTTATGAAACCATTATAGAACATTTGGACTTAGTTATGAGTACACTTTTTGATCCGAATGATTATGGTAGAATATAAGTAAATTATAAAAGATTCAGCATTTCAATATACATATATATTTTTTTTATAATTAAATAAATAAATAATTTTAGGAAGAAATTCATCGTCTATTTAGGACAAATATATTTAATGGAGTAAAAAGAAATCATCTATAAGAAAAATGGATAGATAAAAATCCCTCGTTAAAGTAACCTGAAAAAACTGAATCTCACTAAGAAACATATTTTTAATTGCGAAATAGACTAGCAAAGTTAACAAGGGTACCCCATCATAATATTAGAAAAGTAAAACTAGTGATTAATTTTTTATTTATTTTGTAAAAATCAATTATGTATTTTTTAAAGGAATTTTTACAAGAAACAAGTACAATAAAACCCTTATTTTTAAGATAGACCGCATTTTAATCTATGTAAAATAGATCCCCCTTGGTAGGACTAATAGTGCCTAGTAAAAAAGAAAATATATTTAATTTCGATTAGCAATTCAAATAAAAATTAACTTAAACGATGAATGTAACAGAAAAATTAGATATAGCAGAACTACATAAGCATGGAATTAAACACTTTAGTACATTTAATTCTCTAAATTCTTCGAAATTAAGTTATAGAAATTAAAAAAAAAATTCCCTAATCCCTTCCAATATTAGCTTTAATAAAGAACATAACAAACGATTTAATTCTCCAAATATTTCTTTTAATTCAGATGTTAAAGGAGTTGAAAATATTAAAGAAAAAAATAATTAATTTTCCTATAAAAATAATGTTAAAAATCAAAACTAAAAAAGGGTTATGTCAAAGTCTTTTTACTATTGATAATCAATATTATTTTATTAAAATTACATTATATAAAATATGAACTTTTAAAATTATTTATAACATTATTTTCTCATATATATTATTAAAATTTTTAATTCTGGAATTATTTTTTTATTATAATAATACTTAGTTTCAGCATACGCTAATTTCCAAGAAAATATCACTAGTAGCAATTAATAATTTTCTTTAATTATATAAATAAAATTTTTGATAAATAAACAAACTAGAACTATTATATAAAAGAAAAGAAACATGTAAAAGTTAAACGAAGAATAAGATATAGAAGAGTAAAAAGACTAAAACAATAGTAATTTTAAACAATAGACTTCTCTAGATGTATAGGATACAGAGCATGGAAATTTAAACAATAATTATGATGAAGAAGAACAAAATTTATCTTAATTTGAATGCATTATTTGTTACGATGTCGCAAAAGAACCAGTTGTAACTAAATGTGGACACATGTTTTGGTATTATAAAATCATAATTTTTAATTTAATTGCTAATTATATAAATATATTATTTAATTTAGTTGGTCATGCATTTATAAAGTAACAACAAAATAGAAGAAAAACAAATATAATATATTCTAAATATAATAAATTATTATAATTATTAATTTAATAGTGGCTCAATTAAAATTAAGATTTTTTGTAATGTCCTGTCTGCAAAAATGGAATTACTCAAGATACATTAATTCCAGTATTTACAAAGCAAGATAGCAAACATGATTCTCAGTAAAATTTAATAATTTTATTTGAAATAATATGTTAATTAGTAAAATAATTAAATCAGTCATGATCCTTTGATTCCACCTAGACCTCAAACAATAAGAACTAATCCAGTAAGAAATGAAAATGTTATTGGAGAAGTACATTTATTATTCATAATAAAATTATGGTTTATACCAAAAATGATATATATAATTGAAATTTGATTAAATAATAACAGGATGGAAATTTTATGAACAGAGGATAAAATTTATAAGGAGGAATTATGTTGGCTGGGTATGGTTATTTCCCTTCATTATTTAACTTATAATATGTAACATTTTTATTTATATAAAATTCTTTTTTAAATAAAAATAATAAATTATATAGTAAGTATAAAATGTAATTGATGACAGTTAAGAAGGTAAAAATTAATATAGTATTCCATTTTACTGAAATTATATAATTTAATCATTTCATTTTATAATATATATTTTTAGAGCATTAATCCCCAGAAATAAAACACTAAAAATTATTTTAAAAGATATATTATGGTGCTGCTGCATTATTTACGTTTACTCTTTTATGCATGATATGAAGATTTTTAATTATAATATTATGTATGAATTAATTTATTTTAAAATAATTTACTATTAATTGCAAAAATAAAGTTATAATATATTTTTTATAAAAATGTTATGAAATTAGAATAATCTTTTTTAAATATTCCGATATAATTTATACTACCGATATATAAGTTAATATATAATTTTTACTATTAACTTATGACATCATACTAAATATAATACATAATTATACAATTTAATTATTATTTTAATAATCTATTATATATAAATTATATTATTCTAAAATGATTTTATGGTTTTATAATAGAAAATTAAAATTTTAGATAATATATATGCATATTTTGTAAATAAAAGAAAATAAATTAAATTTAAAAGTATTCTAATTAAATAATCTTTAGGTTTTATGCTCTTAGTTTAATATTTCTATTACATATTATTAAATTTAAGTACTTTTAAATTTAAATCAGAATCTGAACTAACCAAATAGAAAAGAAGAAATTTATTAAGAAATCTATCAAATTATACATAGTAATATTGATCATGATAATTATTCTTATTGCAGAAAAATATTATTAGTATAAGGGACATTCATTAACTTTAATATATAGAAAAATTTTTGATAATTATTGAATAAAAAAATAGTGGAAAAATAAAAATAAGTAAAAATTTATAAAATAAATATGTAAGGACAAATAACCCCTGGAAAAATTTAAATTGGAGCAATCCATAAAAAATAGCATTTCATGAAAGATGAAGAGCAACTTGCTAAAGAAGGAGGTTATCACAAAATTAATGCTATTAAAGTCTATACCAATGATAAATATGTTATTGGATTTGTTATGTATTATAAGTTATGTGATGGTGATTACTTAAAAGCAGGTAAATATATTTGGTTTATAAATTCTATTTTTTGAAATAATCATTTATTTACATATTTTAGGACACAATGTACCCAAAGAAAAAAAACTATTGAAGAAAAGCAATAAAATTAAAAGCAGAGTAAATTTTTATATTTTATATAATTACTTTTTTACTAAACATGTATATATATATAAAATAAAAAACTATTATTTCATAATTTTATTAATTAAAGGTATTCGAAATCGGGCCTGATGACTATTTATTAGAAATAGCAGGACACTATGATGACAAAGAAAAGGTTATTTCTAGATTAACCTTCACTTCTTATAGAGGAAAAATTGGAAATTACGGATCTGATGTTGGAACTCCCTTTAAATATAAATATAACGACTATACTTTCGGACCTTTAACAAGTGGGTACAAAGACTTTTTAGAATACTTAGAAGTCAGTGTCGTTCCTGTTCCTAGATAATTCTTAAATGAATTTAGACCCATACAAGTAAATGTAAATATCAGTGATTAATAACACAGAGACAAAAAAATCCAATATAAACCTATCAATCCTATGGCCAATAACAGTAATCCCAATTCTAACAATGGAGCTGGATAAGTTTAATACTAGGGAGTTTACGTTAACCAAAATTAATCCTCGTACGGATAGGTCAAATTGCCAAGCTTCAATCTTCCTAGTTCTAGCTACTCTCAGCCTAATATGCAATAAAACCAACCTCCCATGTATTAACAACCCAAACCTAATCCTCCTCCCAATAGTCAAAATACTGGAAGTGGATCTCTTACTTCTAGTAAATATCCTTAATTTTGATCAAAAAGAAAGAAATTTTATAATTAAATCATTTGAAAATTTTAAGAATTTAACATTTTATCAACTTTTATAATATAAATTATTTATAAATATAGTCTTTAAAATTATTATACGTTTAATGAATTTACGAATTTTACTTTATTACTATTTCTTTAAAATAATAATAATACCTACTCAATCTTATTACCATAAATTAAAATTGTTTAGTTTTAATATTCCTTTATTAGCACAAATAAATAATTTATTAAATAATCATAAGATTAAATATATTAGCTCATTAAAAAAAAAGTATATAGACTTTACTATTATTCATGTAAAATCCTTAAGTAAGATTAGCTTTAGCTGGAGGTTTGATTTTATCTGGTTTCGTTTTCATTTTAAATTAAGAATCTAATTCTATATATAGATATAACTTTAGTAAATATGTGGTAAAGCCTGTTACTGAAGAGTAAAATAAAGATAGCAATGATCAAGAAAAATAAACTCTTAAAGTATTAGGAAATTCAATTAAAAAATTTGTTTAGTCTACTTGGTTTGAATGAAATCTAGTATATGTTATTATTAATAAACTAATAAATAAATAAATTTTAAATTATTAATATAATTGCTAATTTACCTATTATGTTTTATAAGTATATACATAAAATCAAACAAATTATTTCTTTATTTAAAAATTAATGAAAGTATGGAAAATTTGATAAAAAAATAAATAAAAATAATAACTTAATTAAATAATTTTAAATATCTTTAATTAAATAATATAAGGCAATACGATATATTAATTTATAAGGAAATTACATATTTTTTTTAAAATTTTTATATTTTAAAAATTCTATTTTTTCACTACAATATTATAATTTTAATATAAAATATTTGCTAATCAGAAAATTGAACATTTATCTACACCACAACTACCTTCTGGAGTCTCTCTTTTTATTTTTTAGATTTTTTAGATTTTTTTCCTTTTTCTTTTGCTGTTTAAGTGTTAAATTCTTCAGGTTCAGGATAAAATATGGAAGATTACATACTTTAACTGTCGTCGTTCATTAAAGAATCTTTATAGTCCCCTTACACTTAATTATTCATATTATTTTGATACTATAATTGAGACAATTGCTTTTGCTGCTGAATTTACTACTGTACTAAGTTGGTTTTGCTTACATTTCGTTTTTCTATTCTTAAATTATTTTCAGTTATTTTTTTCTCAATTTCTTCAACAATATACTAAGTAGCCTTTATATCTTGTTCAGTTGCTTATATTTTTTTTATATTTAAATTTCCTCTTTTCTCCTAAAACGCATCAAATAGAAAATTATTTATAAAATTGAGGTAACTTAAATATTTTAAAACTTATAGCTCACCTTTCATCTAAAAGATCTTTTTGGATGCTATCTTATCCTACATTTCAATTATTTATTTTTTGATTTTGTCTAGTTTCTATTTTTCGTCATCATATTCTGACTAAACACTTTCTATATCATTTTTCATTCTTCTTATTTGTTATTTAATTCCATTTTTTTAGAAGTAAAGCTTCCAGTTTCTTAATTTTACTTTATTATTATATAAATTTATTATATTTTTATTAAGATTATTAAAAATTATCTAAATAGGTTTTACTCTTTGCAACAAAGCATCAAAATATCTCTGTTTTTCTTACTTGTCTTATGAAATTTTCTTTTATTTATCTTCTAATCCTGTAATTTATTTTTTATATTATTTCATTTTTTCATTAAACTAACTATTTAACATTTTCTTAAGATATTTATCTTCACAAACTACACAAATTCTTTTAAATGATGAAGAATCTTAGGGATCCTGTCTGTGTTTCTGTCCATGTCTTTCACACACTAAGTGACCACAAAATTTGCTATATTTATTATTTTTTGAGAATTTAATTTAGTATTGTATATACTTATTTAATAAATACATACCATTAACATTTTTTCCCCATCAATCCAAATTTTTTTGACAATTACTTATATAACATCTATCATTATCTTACAAAGCTATTTATTTTAATTCATCGTCAGCTAAAGTTCTTTAAAAAATACCTTTAAAATTTTATAAATATTTATAATTATTATTGCATATAAATTTATTTATTACTGTCTTCATAGTCTATGTTATCTTCTTCTTATTCATAATTATCAAATTATTCTTAAAAATAATTATGCTACTTATCGAAACTTTCCTGAGAAAAACTCTGTTTACTTTGTTTTCCATCCATTTTATTAATAATATTGTCAATATCTATTAAAATAATTATGATCAGCCTAGTTATTCTATTTTTATAGCATTAAAAAATGTTTTTGATAAAATTCTTATTAAAGTTATGATTTTAGTAATTATTTCATTTCTTAATTTTATTTTTAATTAGTTGAAAATATGCAATACAATGATTATTTTCAATAAACATATCTATTAGTATAAATATAATCCAAAATTTAAAATATTCCATAGTTAATGACCTACTTAAAGATTAAATTATTACCTTCATTATTCCCAATGATTGATTCTCTAAAATAAGTATTTGGATTTTCTTCTGCCATAGATTATTTATTATTTCTTTATTATTCCATTGAAATTGAGTGCTATTTTCTACTTTATATCTGCTTTTTAGTGATATGTGTATTATAAAAATTTGGCCTTTTTTATGTTATTCTTAAAATAATTAACTTTTTTATAATGTTATAATTATTCTTTATGATTACAGTATAAATACTTTTTAGAATAAGTTAAGAAAGTAATTAATATTGATGTATTATAATTTTTTCTTAATTTAAGTCTGAATTGTGATCAAGCAATATATTCTTCTATTTTGGTATATTCTAAAAAATATAGTATTGTTTGACATTGCTTGATTAAAATCAAGTAAATTAAATATAGTACAATATATTAATAAAATATAATTAAATTTTGCAATAATATATTAATCAAAATTTCTAAAAACTTGTGATAAACAAAATAAATAATATTAATCTTTGATTAAATAAATATAATTTTCAAAATAAAGCTAAATTATTTTTCAAAATTAAAACCTTATATCAACCATAGGTTTAGTATAAATGGCTGAATAATCAGAACTTTTTCAATATAAAATTTTGCTTGTAGGGGATTCAGGAGTTGGAAAAACATCTTTAATGACACGATTTACTGAGAATAAATTTCAATTCGAAACAAGATCTACTATAGGAGTAGAATATTCAAAAAAATTTGTAGAAATTGATGGAAAAAAGATTCAGGCATAAATTTGGGACACGTAAAGTATTGTTACAAAAATCTAAGCATTGCTTAAAATATATATAGTATTTATTATTTCTACAAATTAGAGCTGGACAAGAAAGATTTAGAGCAATGGCTTCAAG
The DNA here is from genome assembly GCA_037039885.1 of Miamiensis avidus. Classification (NCBI taxonomy): domain Eukaryota; phylum Ciliophora; class Oligohymenophorea; order Philasterida; family Glauconematidae; genus Miamiensis; species Miamiensis avidus. Next base: position 357,132 of record JAWVGU010000086.1, read on the forward strand.
TTATTATAAAGGAGCATCAGGTGCCTTGATTGTGTATGATATAACAAAAAAGGATTCATTTGAAAATATAGATGAAGTATGGCTGAAAGAAATCAGAAATTATGCAAAAGAAGATATAAAGGTTTTAATTATTGGTAATAAATCAGATTTGGCAGATTAAAGATCTAAAAAAAGAGAAGTCGTAGAAGATTACTGCCAATAAAATGGATTTGGATATTTAGAGACTTCTGCAAAAGACAATTAAATGTAGAAGAATCTTTTAAATCTATAGTAAAAGGTAAAATTAAAATAAAATATATCAAAATATTACTTATATTTTGTTCATTTAATTAAAAAATATTTATATTTCTATTTAAGCAATTTATGATTCTATGAAAGAAAAAATTAATAAAATGAAAACAATAGACCTAAAGTAGAAGATATCTTTGATATTAATAATATAGTTAATTTAACACCCTAAGTAGAAGCTAAGAAAAAAAGAAAAAATGCGACTGTTGAATCTTAATTTTAATAATAATATTTTTATACTAATTAATAAAGTCATTATTTATATTTTATAAATGCATTTTTATATAGTTAATATAGTATGCAAAGTAAATTATATTTGATATGGAATTATTAATTGATTCCTATTTTTTATTACTATATTTCACATTTTAAAAAAATTATATAACTTTACAATTAATGATGCTAAGTATAAACAAAAAATCTAGTAAAAAATATAATTTTATTTAAGAAATTAATTGGAAATAATAAATTTCTAGCATACTACTACAAATGTATTAAAAACTTGAAGGGTTATTACATAATTAATAAAATAAAAAAAAATACATATTTTATACTATTAACTTAGTGAGTAATTGAGTATTAAAAATAATTTTATTCATAAAATTAAATCACAATTGTATTAAATAAAAAAATTAAAAAAAAATTACTTTAAGCAATTCAAAATAACAAATCAAAACATATTAGATTTTGTATACAAAAAAAGATGATTTAAAAGAAAATAATTCAAATGGACAAATAATATTTAGAGAAATCTAAACGATATAGTAAATCTAGAGATAGAGGGAGATCTGAATATTATAAAAATAGAAAATTCTCTCCCAATGAAAGGAGACCTATTGAAAAGTAGTCAAAAAATAATGATAATAATTAAAATTCTCAGTCTAATGGAAGAGATGATGCAGGAAGAGATAGAGGAAAAGGTGATGGCTTAAATGGAGACTACTATGGAACTAAGAATGGAAAAAACTACCAGAAAATTCATTATAAAATGCAGGTGCTGGTAAAAAATAAATATTTTTTATTAAGTTAGAAAAGTTTAGAATAATAAAAATAATTTAGTTGCTTACTTATAAAACATATTTTAAAATACAAGATTTATTTTTTCTCTCTAAATATTATGTTAACGTAATGTAAATGGGAGAGATTTGTAGTATTTTTTTATAATATTTTTAAGTTTAATAAATATAAAAAATTGCATTTTTTTTAAATAAATATGTTTTAATAATAATAATTTAGCAAATAACATCTTATTTATATTCTATAAGTATAAATTTTATAAATAATCTTAAATTTTATATTATTAACAATAAAATAAGCAATGTTTTACTTTTAATTTATTTTTTGATATTATTTTTAATTTTTATCCCATCATATTTACCTTCTAAATAACTAATAAATAAATAAAGTAACTCATATTTAAATGTATAGGAGGCGGTTCTAATAATAATTTCGATGGAAATAGAGATCGGGGAAAGGGGGACGGTTCATAAGGCGATTACTATGGATCCAAGAAAGGATAATAAGGTAGTTAGGAAGGAGATAATGATGAAGATGATGTTAGAAGATCTGGAAAAAATTAAAACTTGAAAGATGAAAGAAATGTATACAAGAAATATACTGTATATTATTAATAGTATTTAAAAATTAATGTTAAAAATAATAGAAAGAAAGAATGGAAAAAGCTGCATAAGCTAAATTAGCTAAGTAATAGGCTGAAGAAGATAAGTAATAAAATATAAAAACTTCTTATATAAAAAAATTATTATAAAAATCATATTTATTAGATTAAGAAAAGAAAGAGAAGCAAAAGAAGAGGCTGAAAGAAAAAGACTAGAAGAAGAAGAGAGAAAAAGAAAAGCAGAAGAAGAACGTTTAAGATTGGAATAAGAATAAAATAAAAAGAGTGAAGAAGAGCGTTTAAGATAAGAAGCAGAAAACAAAAGGATTGAAGAAGAAAAGAGAAAAAAACAGGAAGAAGAAGAAAAGTAGTAGTAGGAAGAAAAAAAGAAATAAGAAGAAGTTTAAAGAAAAATAGAAGAAGATAAGAAAAAACAACAGGAAGAAGAAGAAAAGAAATAGTAGGAAGAAAAAAAGAAATAAGAAGAAATTTAAAAAAAATAGAAGAAGAAAGGAAGCAAAAAGAAGCAGAAGAAAAGAAAATAGCAGAAGAAAAATAAAAATAAGAATAAGAGAAAAAAAAGTGAAAGAATAAAAAAAACTAAAGAGATAACAAACTAAAGCTGCCAATGAAATCAAACTAGGTAATTTAGCTTAATAAAGATAGAAAATTTTAGAAAAATAGAAATAAATGGAAGCATTTAACCAACAAAAGCTTATCGAAGCTAAAAATGCAGAAGTTTAATAAAAAAAAATGGAAAAAGAGTTGGAATAAGCCAGAGAAAGAGCTATACAAACGCAAAAAGTTAAAGATAGCTTATAGTAAAAGTAAGATAATTTAATGAAGAAAAAATATGAATTGGCTCAAAAAATGGACGGTGTAAAAATGAATTTAATTAACTTTTATATCCTAAAATAATTATGAAATTTCTTAATTATAGATTGATATAGCTGCTGCAAAAGAAAAATGTTAAAATATTGACCCGTAAGATATAGAATTTATTAAAGGGCTAAGAACTCCTCCTGAAAGAATTAAAATGGCTATGGAGTGTGTATGTTGCATTATCAGAAACTCATCAAAAAAATTGTAATTAATAATTTATAACTATTTTCAATCATCTTTTCATAATTATTATCTGAAAATCTAATTTGATTATATATATAGAGCTTGGGATGAAATTAAGAAAGTTTTATAAGATTCTGGATTTAGAAAAGCCATTTTCAACTATGACCCAATAATTATGGAATAAAAAGTATTAAAGAAAATAGAAACAGACTATATCAAGAATCCCAATTGGGATTTAGATAAAATAACCAGAGCAGCAAAGGCAGCTGGATTTTTAGCAGGTATATTAAAATTTTAACTACTAATTTTTAATAGTAGTTTAAATTATTATTTAAAGATTGGGCAGATTAAATCATAAAATATAAATAAATTTTGGAAAAAAATAAACCATTATTCGACGCAGCCTAAGAATTAGAAAAAGAAGAACAAGCTATGCAAGCCGATCTGTAAAAATTATAGGAACTAGAAGAAGAAGAAAGGTAGTTTAGATCAAAAGAAAGTTAAATGAAAGGGGAAATTGACAATATATCAGAAAAAAGAAATCAACTTGTTAAATCAGCTACTTTAAATAAGGGAGATTTAGACAAATGCGAAGAAGAATTGAAAAAACTAAAAACAATAGTAATAAATTTATAAAAAAAATTAATTAAATTTGTAAATATTAAATATCTATTATATACTTAAGGAACTTGGATTAGAGGAAGTTGATGAGGATGAAGAAGATGATGATTGAAAATACTCAAGTTAACATAAATAATTTAAATATTATTTTTTATACTATAATTTTTTATTTTAAATATAAGTATTATATTTTTTTTTTTATAAAAAAATCTTTTAGTAAATTTTATCTGTATAGTTGTTTATTTTTAAATGATATTATATAATTATTAATTTTGTGGGGTTGGGGTTGGGGTTGGGGTTGGGGTTGGGGTTGGGGTTGGG